>CM022885.1:38388984-38399197 GCA_012654025.1 Pachypsylla venusta | reverse complement strand
AGACGGGATAGTGTTCACAATCCAGACTTTGGTGATTATGGTAAGTATCTGGGATAAGAATATTGTCAGAGGAAGACAAACATTGCGATAATTCGACTTTAAGTTCGGAAAATTTGGTGAATCATCAACATATAGTGTACAGACAGGATAGTGTTCACAATCCAGACTTTGGTGATTATGGTGAGTGTCTGGGATAAGAATATTGTCAGAGGAAGACAAACATTGCGATAATTGGACTTTAAGTTTGGAAAATTTGGTGAATCATCAACATATAGTGTACAGACGGGATAGTGTTCACAATCCAGACTTTGGTGATTATGGTAAGTGTCTGGGATAAGAATATTGTCAGAGGATGACAAACATTGCGATAATTGGACTTTAAGTTCGGAAAATTTGGTGAATCATCAACATATAGTGTACAGACGGGATAGTGTTCACAATCCAGACTTTGGTGATTATGGTAAGTGTCTGGGANGGCAGGGAAAATAAAGTTTAAGCAAAAGGAAAATTTATATTTAAAATAGGCTGTCTATTGAAGAGATGGCTCAAACATTTTCTTTGAACAAAAAGTAGTGTGAGAGGAGCTTGCCGCTTGCCGCTTGCTGGGACTGTCTGAAAAGATGGATAAGCAGGATTTGTCGTTTTTTGATGGATAAAATTTTTACTTATATATCATGGACAAATATATTTCATGAGTTAAAGAAAGCCACACCCCACATGGATTATTCATTTCAGCCAGTTATAATTGTTTAGTACAGAGGGATTAAAGATTCTCCCAGATGACGAACCCAAAGACAAGATTTTCTTTAGAAAATTCCACTAACACTGAACAGTAGCGTAGCTAAGGGGGGCGGCAGGGGCGGTCCGCTCGGTCTCAGTGATGCTTTTGATTTTACGACCAAGTGATTTACGGTGACTCCGAAGTCACCTCCAGTCATCCCGAGGGGGTGACTCATGTGTGGCCGAAGAGTAACCCCCCTTGGGGATGACTTGTTTGGGATGACACTCGGGTCAAAATTAGCCACCAATATCAAAAAAAAAATGTTACCGAGGGTGTCACCCCTGGGGAAGACACCCCCGGTAGTGTTACCTATAAGGGGATTTCCGGGTAGGTGTGACACCACTGGGACCTCCCAGGGTAACATGCAGTGGCCGAAGATTCAAAATTAACCATCTATATGAAGTTACCCAGGGAGTCATGCTCGGAGAGTGACACTCCGGGTCACTCAAGGTTGTGACAAAAAACCCCCCCCCCCCGCAAAAAAAGGCTTAGACTCCGCTAATTGAAAAACTACTCCTATAATATTGCTTTGATCTCTACTGTGCTGAAACAAGGTATTTAAAGGTGGCGAAGATAGAAGAAGGGGAAGCAAAAGGGTGGGTTGTCTTAGATTTCTTAAAATTCATTGTTCAATAGAATATCATAGAATCCCTACCAAAACTATCTTTAGCTCTACAACTTTTACACACACGCACACACACACACATTTTTTTATATAAGTTATTCTTTAAGAATATAATGTTCATTCTTGATAATGGAGTAAAATCCGAAATACGTGTATCGAATAATATATTAAAATTGTAGAATATAAAGTCAAGTATTTTTTTATCATTTTCATTTCATTTGAAAAAATGTTCAAGTCAGTAATTTATGAAATTTATTTATTTCAGCTTTCATGGAACCAGATGCTTTGCCCCAATTCAAAAACAAGAGACAGAAACGATCAATTGTGAAAAGGGAGGCACCTTATGTAATATACCCTGAAATCTTAGTCATAGTGGACTACGATGGATACAGGTATGTCAGCTGTAGAATGTTACAACTTGAGTCCAATCATCGTTATCAGTTTAGTAACTTTTTTGCATCGAAGTTTGTCTAGATACTTACTTAACACTGAACTTTATCTTCTCGCTTACTAGTGGTACATTAAAGTAGTCATGCACCTGTTTGTCTCTGATATACTTACCTGAATTCCTAAAACTCAAAAATGTCCACTTGTAAAATACCAAATACAATTTTGGTTCCGTGTCTCTCTGTTTGTAAACAATTTTTTGAGTTCGCCGTAACGACATCATTTATCAGATTCTGGTGAAAATCTCCAGAATTACCATGGTTTAATGTGAAAATGGATAGAATGCACTTCTTTTGAGGGGTTAAATACTTCGAGTCCTGTTCTTCGTTTTCTAGGAAACAATTTGTATGAACCTTTTGTATTTATTTTTGTTAATTTTCAGGGCCGAGATGCTACGCCCTATTTAGAAAGAAACAGGGTTGGTCGTGATGCTATCGATTCGGCAGCAGCTCTCACGGATATGGGTAAATATTTATTCAGAGAAAGACGTCTACCTGTTTACGACATTGCTGTGGCTGTGACAAAGTAAGTAATTTGGGACATTTAATTAATTCATAGGAAAAAAAAAAAAAACATAAGTAACGTCTATAACAAAATCTTCACCTCGAGAAACTTATTATCAATTTTCGTTCATACTAGATATAGTGAAATAACTTGTCATCACAGTTTGGTCACACTAGACCTAGTGAACGACACTCTGGGTGCGGAGGTTGTGGGTTACAGCAATTATACTCCGAAAATCATCATTTCAATATAAAACGACTAGGGTACAGCTGACATCCTTTGTGCGGAGCAGGTGTGTTAAAATTCCATAAAAAGAATAAAAATAATTTTTTTTTGGAAAGAGTTGATCATTTGCACTTTAATTATGCTCCGAAAATTATGCTCGAGTTTTCTCGTTTCCGGAATGCAAGGCTGTATAAAGTAGTGCCCTGTAATTTTTTGACAAAGCCAAAAGATACATTGAAATTTCAATTAGAATTTATGAATTCGGCCATCATTCGATATCTGCTAAATTTACTCAATAAATACCACTTCAGATGTAAAATTACAAAAAAAAAAAAATTAAGGACTAAACGGGCACTAAAGAATTCTCACGTCAAATTTTTGTATAGGAAATCATAGATTAGCAATTGTTCAGCCGAAACGGTAAAGGATATTAAACAATTTATGTGACTGAACCCCCTTGAAACCATAGGCTGAGACCCAAAATATATCAGGATTCAAAACTCCCCATAGTCCGGGAGCTAGCCTGGCTTGTCCTACCTCATAAGCAGCAGAAGGATCACATAGCAGATACAGAAGAGCTCACTGTATAGGTGCATAAAAGTCTTTGTCTGGCAAGTTTTGTGGGTGACTTTAGCCTCCACGAGCTTTCAAAGTTCGAAAATTTTGGCAAAAATTACCTCATAAGCAGCAGGGATAATTTTTGCNCTTGTCATCACAGTTCGTTCACACTAGATCTAGTGAAATAACTTGTCGCAATAGTTCGTTCACACTAGATTTAGTGAAATAAATTGTCATCACAGTTCGTTCACACTGTATCTAGTGAAATAAACTGTCATCACAGTTTTTTCATATTAGACCTAGTAAAACAGTAAAAAAACATGGATTTTGTGATATTTTTGTGTCGGGATTTTGGTCTATTATTTGTGTGAAATGTAGACTTCCCTCAGGCATCTGGCTAGGCCTTTCCGTTTTTTTTATTGTGTTGCAATAGTTTTCTTTTTGTGTTTTGTTTTTTTCATTTGTTCACTATTTCGCATTTTCTGTTTTCCTATAAGGCACTTCCAGAAAGTAGGTAAATGTACTCAATTTGTGTATGTTTAAAAAACATATAGTCGCCATCCCTCTCGATGAATGTGATAAGACAGGGGATTAGTCTTTATGTGACAGACTTGAAAAGGTCTCCCCCGTCAGATTTTTCGCCCGATTTTTCACATCCTTCTTCATGCCGACGTCTGTTCAAAAACTTTTTTCCACCCATATGCTCATTAAGGGAAAAGAACAGACGGTAATCTCGAAAAGGTCTCCCCCCGTCAGATTTTTCGCCCAATTTTTCACACCCTTCTTCATGCCGACGTCTGTTCAAAAACCTTTTTCCATCCATATGCTCATTAAGGGAAAAGAACGGACGGTAATCTCGAAAAGGACTCCCCCCGTCAGATTTTTCGCCCAATTTTTCACATCCTTCTTCATGCCGACGTCTGTTCAAAAACCTTTTTCCATCCATACGCTCATTAAGGGAAAAGAACAGACGGTAATCTCTTCCTTTCCCTTAAAGCGTCTAGGAGGGGGAATGCACGAGATGGTTAACTCGTCAGTTACAACTTGAAAAACAGAAACAAAAATTGTCAGTTACAATTATTGGTGTTTCTCTCCTCTGTCGTCATGTACCTTTTAAACTCACGGCACCAATTCTGCAATTGATAACTCCGTCATCATAACTAGTAATACGTTACAACTTGAGTCCCTAGTTTGCACTACGATGGATACAGGTATGTGAGCTGTAGAATGTTACAACTTGAGTCCCTAGTTTGCACTACGATGGATACAGGTATGTCGGCTGTAGAATGTTACAACTTAATGTCTTTAATCTAATTATGACTCACTAACTTTCCACGGGGAAAAGTAAATCAAACTTGAAATTGTAAGAAGTTATTTGAGGGAAACGTCTTCACGGGTCAAGTTCACCTGAGCTGATGATGTAAAAAAAAAAGCAACCCTGTAATCCATACTTAATATTATAAATGCGAAAGTAACTCTGTCTGTCTGTCTGTCTGTATGTATGTTACGCTTTCACTCTTAAACTACTGAACCGATTTTGATGAAATTTGGTATGGAGATAGACTAAACTTTAGGAAAGGACATAGGCTACTTTTGGGGTTGAAACTATAAACGGCCATGCCTCTAAGGCGCCAAGCGAAGCGGGCGTATCCTGCTAGTATCATTATGTTTCTGTTACTGACGTAATTATATTACAGTGATTGTCATGATTCTGGGGGTCCATATCAATTATGAGTCTCCAAGAACAGATGTATGATGATAGTTAAAAATTTTAGCAGTAGACTACAACTTAACTGGAGCTGTTGTTTCATACATCTTGCTACCATCGGACACGGCCCCCAAGATGGTTGGTTCTTCGTACCGGGGCTACCCGTGCCCTCGGGCACGGTCAAAGACCATCAACACCGTTCCGACGACAACTCACTGTGTTTTTTCTCCGTTGGACCCAGCCGTGCTGCTCCAGAAACTATCCATCAAACCCAACTAATCTAGAGCCGTCAGCATTATGGACAGATCCTGTTGGAGAGACCGCCTTTCTTAGCCTGGAGACACAGTGAGAGTCGTTGAGAACGTTAACAACAACAACAACAACCATCGGACACGATGATGCTACTATTGAATGAATGAATGAAGTTTATCTTACTCTTACTCTGTTAATTTTCGTGTCCATCGGGAAAGTGATGGTGGTGGAAGGGTTAGTATTATTAGTCTGAGGACGCAGAACTAGATGTTCATACTCTCGTCCCCTTCCATGATTTCCAGTAGTGGCAAATATTGGAATTTCAGACCCTGCTGTTGACCAATCAGAGCGTCTTACCACCACACCACCAATCCAACTTACTGTTGAGACTACCCTCACATTTAAATACAAAGATAGCTATCATGGTAAGTCGAAACGAGCACACACACATATTGTTTATTAATTTGAATTTATTTTATCTTCAGATTGCATGGTGGCGACAATGTTCAAATCAAAAGATACTTTGTGTCCTTCTGGAACGGAGTGGATTTGAGATACAAATTATTAAAAGGACCTAAAATTAGAATAACCATTGCTGGCATCATCATATCAAGAGTAAGGAAACCAGGGCCGTATCCAGGGCAGGATTATAAGAGTTCAACCTCCCCCACCCGAAATAAAATCCTGGATACTGGCCTGACAACATACTTACATCGGATTAGTCTCGTTTTGAAGGATAGGAATCAGGGTACGCGGCAGAGTTGTCATGTGGAAAAAAATATTCCTTACAGCAGGAAGAGTACACTTACTTCCTGGACGTGCCTTGTTTAATTAATGGCACTCTCTTTGTTCTTCTCATGCAATCTGTCTTCAACTTTAACCTTTTTTCCTCTGAAAAAGTTTTTTAAAAAAACTTAAATAACTCATTGGAGGAGTTGAATTAAGTCAGAAAAAAATATCTGTGAAAATCAAGGCTCATTTGATTTCCGGTCGCCATACCTTTACATCAGCTGAGATAATATTTACCCATATTTTCCCAAATCTTCTTAAAGTTAAATTTTACATTTTTTTTTTCTTTTTAAATTTGCCTAGAAAAAAAAATAGGTTGGTATCTTTGTCCCGGCTTGAAAATGTTGTATTTAGACAACGATGGAATATTATATAAATATAGTTTTATGGGTTACTCCTAACTGGCACACTTTTGTACCAATTTTACCCCTTAACTGGTCTTAACGATAGAATAATAAAAAAAAATCTTTCTAACGGTTATCCATGTCATTTACAGAGTATCTAAAAAGGAGTGGAACAGTTTCGAATTTTTAGACACTCTGAAATACTCAAATTTGGCCAATTTCAGGATAGGCCCCAGGGCGTGTCATCTTTGAAAATTAATTATGGGGATTTTTTTTCTACTCCTTTTGTACCTAATACATTTTTGAAAAGTACAAGCATATTAAATTATTTAAGAATTCTTTTTGTAATCGTTCTAAAAATGTCGACTTTTTTTTACCTAAAACAAGTGACTGACGAGAACTTTAAGGATGAAGTATCTATGTCATTTCCAATAGCTTTTGGGGCATAATTCACTATTTTCGGTTATTGTATAAGTTTGAGCAACTTTGGAGCCAGGGGTGTCGTGAATGTACGAAAAAATTAAGGAGGAGGATATCACGGTATCGTCGACAAATAGAAATAATATTTGGTGTGGTCGACAAATATAAATATATTTGGTTGTGTTGTTTGTCGGAGAGATGTGGAAAATATTGAAGAAGGAAAAAATATGTGTAGTTGATAATATTATAAAAAAATTACACAAAAGAAAAAAATAGATCTAAATATACCACGTTGGCATCTAAATATAGACACGCTGAATATACCAGTTCACGTTAGATCACTGAAGTTAAGCAACGCCCAGCAGGGTTGCATCATGTGGCTGTTCACGTAGGTTCGCAGCCTCGTGATGCTGCCTTTTTCAGGACTAACGAAGGTATCTGCTTTTAAGTTTGCAGTACATGGAGGGTAAAACTCCCGTCTCGAATGACCAATAAATGTAACCCAAGAAAAAAAAATAGACGGACAATTTATAATAGAAATTTTCTTCCATTAGATAATTATTGGCGCCCCACAAAAGTAAAAATTGATTAAAATGTAAAGTCCCCGAATTATTTTGCGGGAGTTTTACCCTCCATGTGCTGGAAACTTACAAACCAGATATCTTGGTTGGTCCTGAAAAAGGCAGCATCATGAGAGTGCGAACCTACGTGGTCACACACTAAACAGAACCTCACTGGACGTTGCTTAACTTCAGTGATTTTACGGAAACTGGTGTATTTAATGTGCCATAGACGCTGGCAATTTATTTTTTTAAATTTAGATCTATTCGTATTTTTTCGTCGTTCGAAAAACATTTTTTTTTTCTTTTGTGTTATTCGTGAATCATTGCCAATTTTCCGACAAGGGTGGCCAAAGTAGTTCAATCTTGATATTTTTCTTCAGTTCTATTCTGTCTAAACACCATCATGTATAGCTGTATTAGTTTACTAAATATCATTCTCCATAGGTACGACATGTGCAGAAGAAGGAAAGGAGGCCGTTGTACGAAGGGCACGGCCGGTATGTTATTTTCTATTTGTTATCTTTGTATATAGTCATGGCTGAATGATCATAGAAAATAATATTACTAACAAATTTGATTTTGGGGGCGGCAGTATATTTTGGGTTTAATCGGTGTATAATATATATCTTTTTGTATCGAATTTACGCTGAGTTATTGCTTGTTCTTGAAAATAAATGGTCAATTTGAAAAAAAAATAATTTTATATCAACTACAAACTTAACTTTGTCAATTTCAAAAATAATTTTATATCAACTACAAACTTAACTTTGTCAATTTCAAAAATAATTTTATATCAACTACAAACTTAATTTTGTCAATTTCAAAAAAAAAAAAAATATATCAACTACAAACTTAACTAGTGGATCAAGATGATCAGGTGTTCACGTTAGTGTTGTAGTCATTTATAGAAAAAAATATCTTAATCAAAATTAAAAAAAAATAATAATAATAACGGATCCCCTGGCCCCCCGGGGGCCGGGGCTCCCAAAATTTTTCAAAATCAAAAAGCCCTGAACACCAGCCATAACATATCAAAATTTTACGTTTCTACAACAAACCGCTAAAAAGATAAAAATCATTCTCTGAAAATACAATATTGGGCCCCAAAAACTATTTCGTCAAAATCGGATGAAAATTGTGGCTTGTATCGCGTAACAAACAAACATACATACATATTATATACAAGTGCATTGCGGGATATATACCGTGGTCAAAAGTGGAGTTCACTAACGTTCACAACAAGTAGTTTGTGAACTTGATTGAGGCGTACTTGATGACCATCTAAAACGCCGATGACCGGTTCTACGCACCCGGACGACGTCCTCACGATGGCCGGTTCTACGCACCAGGACGACCTGGAACGCATACCTTCACAGTTCCAGCCAAAGGCCATCAAAATCTTTTCGGTAAACTCATATCAATCTGTTTCTTCCATTTTAATTAATTATGCATCCATAAATGGGAAGAACGGTTGATTTCGTGAGAAAAACCGCTACTACTACTACTACTACTACTACTACTACTACCATCTAAAGCGGTGCAACACCGTTTCGGGTCTGAGACACAAAATTATCAGATTAGTCACTGGCCTGATCACTGGTCATTGTGATCTGAGAAAACACCCGCACACTATGGGATTCCATTAGGACCAAATTCTGTGTAGACTCTGTGGGGAAGAATGAGGAAACTATTTCCCATGTCATTTTTGATTGCAACTCCCTGCTTGCGTTGGGACTAAGCATGGGGCAGTTACATCCCAGGCTTGACATCCACGAAAAATGTCTGGCCAAAAGGCTGATCAAGCTTGATCAGTTCTTTGGCCTTAGCTAAGTAGGCGTACGAGCTACTTTCTAGACACAAAAAACCCAGTTCAGGCTTAGTTGCGGGGGGTTATACAGCCCTAAAGAGGATTTTAGCTCTGTGAACTTTAAACCTGGCCCCGTTTGATCCAATAGGGCGCACAGAGTAAGATATATGAATTCAAGAAATGAAATATTTGTAGAAAAGAAATCGATCTTACTTGTTGTTTTGTGATGTCAATTATTTTAAATGGTCATGAGTTGGCCCCAGGGGACTCAATAGGGCCTAAAAACTATTAAGCCAAATTTAATGGAACAATAAATATCCATACCAAGTTTCGTCAACATTCGAGGTAAAGAAAAAAAGTTATCGAGATAAAAAAAAGACCAAAAGAAAAATGTGGAATTAAACCGAGACCAAAAAAGTGAGTCGCGAGCGCTTTCGTCTCTTATGACATCTCTAGATCACTGGAAGATGTCGTAACTCACGAAAGCGCTGGTGATTCAAAATTTGATTTGTATTTGATACAAAATTATTTTGAAATTTATATATCATAATGACTCAAGTTTTTTTTTTTTAAAAAAAAAACTTGATACTTTAAATTTCTTGGATTTTAAGAATAGAAAAAAATCTTACTCGTAAGAACTCATTCAAAGTTTACAGATAACAAAAAAGAAAAAAAAAAGCAACTTCCAATCGGGCTCTTGAAACTGTCATAAGATTAATCGTTCTTATTTTTAAACACCCTGTACTAAACGAGTACTATCTAAGCGTGTGTGATTGTGGTTGTAGGTAGTCTCATTCATTTGTGTTATTCAATTTAACTTTGTACATACCTTGTAATTACTTAATTGTATTAATTGATTATAATGAATTTCGTATCTAATGATTAATGAGGTTTTTTCTAGGTTTCAGTTTAAAGTGCTGAAAATATTTCTAATACCTATTTAGGATTCCACCCGAAGGCGTAATTTCTTTCAATTCAATTATGATTTGCAAACGTCCATAGTGAAAATAGGTTTTACTTGAGATTGTGAGAAGTTTCTTGAGCATGACATTATCAAGAAACTTCTCACTCAATATTATACGGTACTCAATATTATACGTTGGAATGTTCAATCCATGTTATTGTCATTTTTCAAATGTAAAAGATCACAAAAGATAGTTTTGGGTACCTAATACTATTTGGTGAGTTTT
>CM022885.1:38370532-38385018 GCA_012654025.1 Pachypsylla venusta | reverse complement strand
CCGAAACAGGAAAAATATAAAATCTACCTTATCTTTGTCCGTATCGCAATAATAACAGATTTTCCAATAATTGCAAAGGAAAAAACGGCTGCATCTTTTTTTTCTAATAGTTACTCTGCAAACGCATACGAAATGGCGGCTTCAGCTAGTACTTTTATAAATTTGTGTGCAGAATATATTTTTATTAATGTTGATTTTTTTGATGGCGTTATCTGTTTGTAAAACCATTAAGTAATTCCTCTGTCTTCACAACAACTTCTCTTCTCACCGCTGTAACAATTCTTTCACTTTCCACAACTTTTGAGATTTTTTCTAAAAACCTGATCTCCTGAACATACCTCTCTACCAAATAACCATTTTTATAGAGACCATGTCCAGCTTCTCTACTAAATGCTTCCCGCCCCTCAAACATCCACTTGTAAACTTGTGGCTCAATTAATTGGAATCCCTGAGGCATCCAGTTTCATCTGCAGAGGCTATTGTATTCCCATACAGGGTGTATCATAAAAAGTGCTTCCCTTTAAACCACATGTCCCATATGTTAAATAATGAGAGAAGACTTTCCTGTCTCTGCTGGGGAAAGTATAAACCCAAAGCTTTCTCCGATTTCGTGACACCTATCAACTTTGATTTAACTCTCTTTCGGTATTCTTGTAACGAGTGTTTAACAGCCTCAGTAGCTCTGTTGGTTGAGGCGGTGGATTCGTAACCAAGAGGTTCTTGGTTCGAATTCACCTACCTTCGACACATGATCGGAAATAGAATCTTTAGAAGCGGGCACCTAAAATAATGCTGAAATATTTCGAGACCTTTATTAACAAGATCTCCAAAAGCATTTTTTATTGTTACACCCTGTATATTCTTATATCGAATGCTGAATTGTTTCAAATTTTATTTGTGCTACAATATTATCTTTTTCTTCTTAGAACTAAATGGATCTTGTACTCTATCTACACAGCCGATATTATTAAAAAGAGACATAAACGACATTAAAGAAAGTGAGCGTATCTGTTCCACATATCCACTGAATCTGTATGTCGATTGTGCAGCATAAAAGTCGCCTGTCAAAACCTCAAAACACAAAGATATTCATGGCTTACACATGATCAAAATCTGTTTTTTGTTCTCAATAAGCTCGTTATAAGCTATGTTTTGATGTCTCACACAGACGTAACCCAAATCCAGTGAAACCACAAGTTATACGTCAAAACGGTCGTAACACTTTTTTAAAAAAAAATTGACAGCCACAGTAGTTCAGTTGGTTGAGGTGGTGGATTCGTAACCAGGAGGCTGTTGGTTCGAATCTAGTTCCATCTTCCATCCCCGCCTACTGGTCATAATAGATATACATAAAGGTCGCAATGATGATTGTAGTCTCAATACTCAATAGGGATTTGCAACTAAGTAGTTCAATAAATTAAAAAATCAACCTTTCTTGCGATGTATTAACACAAAACAAAGAGACTTAAGCAGATACTCGTAGTATATCAAAATACACTTCAAGGGCTAATGGAGACAGCTAAAATAACCGCCAAAGGAAAGCGCTCATAATCTGTTAATTCTAAAAAAAAAATCTGAGAAAAAAGTTTGTGTTTGTTCTACCGTAATATTTCATGAATGTGGCTTATGCCTTTTTGTGTTTTGAGACGCGAAATGTATGTGCCCGCCTATACGGCATTTCTCTTGCTATATTGTAACTGGATATTCTGACTTTTAGGCCCCCAAGATGGTTAGTTCTTCGTACCGGGGCTACCCGTGCCTCGAGGGCACGGCCAAAGACCATCAACATCGTTCCGACGACAACTCACTCACTGTGCTTTTCCTCCGTGGACCCAACCGTGCTGCTGCAGATACTTCCTCAAAGAGTTGGTATATAAATCTTTGCTAAACCTTGTAGCATCTCGTCTATATATGCTGGTTGCTCATGATTTACATCAACTATCCATCAGGCCCAACTAATCTGGAGCGGTCGGCGTTATGGACAGATTCTGTTGGAGAGGCCGCCTTTCTTGGCCTGGAGACACATTGAGAGTCGTTGAGAACGTTAACAACAACAACTTTTAGTGCTTTGTTACATTAAAAAAAAAAATACTTAAAATTTCATATCTTTGTTTTAACAACAATTATTCTCTCCTGAAAATTTCATTTTTGTCAATTTTGTCTTTTTTTTTTTTGATGGCAGTACCTACAGTTCATGATCTAATTATATTTCACTACTTCAGGTCATCAGGGTACTTACTTTTATTTTCTAATGTGAATTGTTTCTTGTACTCCCTGTTATGTCAGAGTTTCGCAGTTTCGTGTGATATTTCAAGACAGTTTATTTCATGTATTTGATATTTAAATTGTCTGCATGTTATAGTACTATAGCAAGCTAAGTGTCATCCAAAATCGGGGTTCTCACTTGCTAACAAGAGTATAACTAAATTTCATCAAACATTTACCGTGTGCAAATATTTACTCCGCGGTTCCGGGGTACAACTTTTTTTTTTTTAAGTATAGATTTTTTAAAATCATAATCATTGTATGTTGATACGTTAGCTTGCTATCAATGCATGTCGAGAAACAATCAATGCATGACGTGGGTAAACAAATGCATGACGTGGACAAATCAATGCATGACGTAGACAAATCAATGCATGTCATATAATAGGAACTAATTAAACTTTTACATTTTTGCATGCCGCCAGGAGTTTCTTTAACAAATTGGGTAAGGAATTATGGTTGGCTTGTGTTTTAGTCAATAATGGAATGAAGACAAATCAATGGTCCTATAAGCATGGGTACCTTACACCTTGTAATGGGGAATATTGTTAATCAGTTAATATACGAAAAGAAATTGCGTGTTTTATTTTATTCATAAGAGTTCTGATTGGTTGAGCTTATACAGGGTGTCCTAAAAGCCGAGACCACCTGAATATCTTTTGAACGGCTTTATGTTGAGTTTTGAAAATTTGCATGGTATTATATCCCAAAATAAACCACCTGATGGTGTGCCCAATTTTTCAGGGACGGGTCCAATGTCGCAGCCGGGCTGTCCAACTTTTATTTTTTTAAATACGAACCCCCATCTTGTGATACATTTTCAGAAAGACAATAGAATTAGAAGTACTTTGCAAGAAAATTACACGCCTGGCGTGTTTGATTTCGAAAGGGCGGCCATTTGAATTTTCTAAGATATGTCTTCCAAGAGTGTCTAAAACTAGGCAAATTATTTGCAATGGGATGTTGAATGATTGCATAGGACACCAATGTCGAGGAACCTGTCTATTAGACATAATTAACCTAGTTAGACATAATTAACCTAGTTAGACATAATTAACCGACACTTAGCCTACTTTTAGACACTCTTGGAAGTCATGTCTTGGAAATTCCAAATGCCTACCATTTTGAAACCAAATACGTGTGAATTTTTTTGCAAAGTAGTTCCAATTCTATTGCCTTTCTGAAAATGTATCACAAGATGGGGGTTCTTATTTAAAAAACAAAAGGTGGACACCCTGGTGTCCACCTTTTGTTTGAAAAATTGGTCACACCATCAGGTGGTTTAATTTGGGATATAATACCTGGCAAAATTTCAAAACTCCACATAAAGCCGTTCTAAAGATATTCAGGTGGTCTCGGACTTATGGGAAACCCTCTATTGCGGATTATGCTGATTTAAATGAGAAAGGAAACTCAGAGGGTAAATCCCTCGATCTCTTTGTTGATTAGTTTAACTGTATTTTTTTTTTTTTTTTAAAAAAAAAAAAAGGTTAGGTTAGGTACCAGGTTATGATTTTTTTCTCAATAAAATATAGGGTCTTTATCCTGGGAGGAGTGTTATGGCTCCCAGCTGTACATACGCAACAGGGACATGGCCGTAAAAACGTTTCCTAACCTATGTAGTTGGATTAAAATATGTCATTTTATACTATTCCTTACGATTTTTTAATCAACAAGTCGAAAAGAAATTTTTGGGTAGCCATATCACTACGTCAAGATCCCGGGAAGTATTTTAGGGTATGAAATTTTCCTTAGAGAAATCAAATTGCCCAATGAGCAGTTTATACGAGATACGATCTGCATGAATCCAGTTCTCCTCGACCTTACGAAGCTGACTTGGATCCTTCCCGCGAAGTCAGATCTTAAGATTCAAATCACCACCGAAACATATTCTACTTTGCTGCTCATCACAGATACATGATGTGTTTGTTTATGCCTCGTAATACTGTTAGAGGGACGCTTGGCTTCCGCTGCCCAACCTAATACAGAGACAGCCAGTCTGTCCAAGATGACGTCGCGTCGTACAGTACTTCTCTATGTTAGTTCGGCAAAAGACTGGGTGTCTTTGCTTTACTGATTAGTTCGGCAAAAGACTGGGTGTCTTTGCTTTACTGATTAGTTCGGCAAAAGACTGGGTGTCTTTGCTTTACTGATAGTTGGGATCCAGTTTTGCTAAGGTTTATTAGGTTTGGCAGAGGGAGCCAAGCTTCCCTCTAACAATACGTAAGGTACCATTTCTATGTTTTTACTAGTTGTTTTGCACAATTTTCTAGATTAACGAAGCAAGCTAATATTTCCTGATAACTTTGAAAGCGGAATATCATAGGAAATCCTTGACAAAAAACGAGAGATTTTCAGACACGCCGGAGCTTTCTCATTTGCGGCTTGCAATTTGCAATATACCTCCGGGCTCCTCTTTTATTTGAACTTTTTATGTGTACTTGTTAGCTTTTTTGACATATTTTAATCCAACTAGACAGAATAGGATCGTTTACGGCCATGCCTTGTTGAGCAGTCTTGCTTTAGCACGATTGAAAGTGATTAAAAAGCAGAAGAATAATAAGGATATCAGGGGATTAAGAGTGGTGGGATTTTGATAAAAAGGATTTTTCTTGTCCAGGAATTCCAGGATTCTCTGTGATATGTCGCACTCGATATGTCGATATTTCGATAATTTTCTTCATTAGAGTTTGGACGCAACACAAGACCCGCATGGAGCAATAGTTTTTCCGAATGGTGAAAGAGTTTTTAGGGATAAACTTCGAGTTTTGACCGAAAAAACAACTTCATCATCGAGACATGGCCGATCAAAAAGTTTCCTAACCTCTCTGGTTTGGGGGACGTTCATCTTAACGCTTATATTGATCAAATAAACAAACTTGTTTTTCTCATGAAGTCGCTTATCCTTAAAAACTCTTCGGAATAACTCTTGCACCATTCGGAAAAACTATTGCTCCATTCGAACAAAACCCTTGCGTCATTCGAACAAAACTCTTGCACCATTCGGAAAAACTCTCGCTCCATTCGAACAAAACTCTTGCGTCATTCGAACAAAACTCTTGCACCATTCGGAAAAGCTATTGCTCCATTCGTGCCTTTTGCCGAATCCTTAGAGTTTTTGACTAATATTATCTTTGTTTATAACATCCCTAGGGTTTGCCTATGTGGGTGGTGCTTGCGTTGTCAACAAAAGATTAGAAAAAGTGAATAGTGTTGCAATTATAGAAGATACTGGAGGATTCTCTGGAATTATTGTAGCTGCTCATGAAGTTGGCCATCTTTTAGGAGCAGTTCATGATGGTTCACCACCTCCAACATATCTTGGTGGACCTGGTGCTGAAAAATGTCGTTGGGAAGATGGTTTTATAATGAGTGATCTTCGACATACAGAGAAAGGTTTCAAATGGTCTCCGTGCAGTATATCATCTTTTCATCATTTTTTGAAGTAAGTCTTGTCTATTGAATGGAGGTCGTGTAAATATCGAAGGTGTAATTTCTTACAATCATGACTTGCTAACTTTCCATCAGGGCCGCCAAGAGAAAATCTTTGAATATAATGTAAGGTATCAGCTCTGTACTAAAATCGTTAGACACTTTTTGTAAAATTAGGGTCTTAACAATTTTCTGGAATGGCGGACATGATTTTTTTCCTCGAAGGAACCATTTTTAAAAATTTAATTTTTTTTCGTTTATTACATACTTAATATTATTTTTCCGTATGCAATTGATGGTTTATATATAATTATGGTGTTTTCATTTTTTTTAAATGTTTTTATCACCACTTAAAAATCGATTTGAATTTTCAGAAAAAATTAAAATTTATCGCCATCAGGCTCCCCTCTTTGTTTACATTTTTTATTTTTTTTTTAGACACTCTTGGAAGTCATATCTTGGAAATTTCAATGGCCGCCATTTTGAAACCAAACACGCTAGACATATAATTTTTTTTTGAAAAGTACTTCTAATTCTATTGTCTTTCTGAAAATGTATCTCAAGATGGGGGTTCGTATTTAAAAAACAAAAGTTGCACCCACTGGGGGCCACTTGGGACTCGCCCCTGAAAAATTGGTAACACCATCAGGTGGTTTAATTTGGGATATAATACCATGCAAAATTTCAAAACTTCACATAAAGCCGGTCAAAAGATATTCTGGTGGTCTCAGACTATCGGGACATCCTGTATAATATTATCTTACTAATATTATATTTGTTTTGTTTGTTCGTAGCGGTGATACAGCCACTTGTCTATTTAATTCTCCTCATGAAGATGAGTCTCTTCCTCGGGTTCTACCGGGGAAACTTCTATCACTGGATGCTCAGTGTCGCAAAGACCGAGGTACCAGTGCATGCTTTGTGAGTATTATTTTGTCTACCGGGGAAACTTTTATCTCTGGATGCTCAGTGTTGCAAAGACCGAGGTACCAGTGCATGCTTTGTGAGTATTATTTTGTTTACCGGGGAAACTTCTATCTCTGGATGCTCAGTGTCGAAAAGGTACCTACGTATAGAAATTACGCTGCTTTGTTGCTAGAGCTGTCGATATTTACATCGATAATATCAAATGTCAATATTAAGGTGTCGCGATATAACCGATATTTTATATCGATATTTGACCATTCGGTAATATCGATATTCTTCTGTCGATACGGCAACCCTATTATTAAATGCTAAGTCAGGACGGCAGTCTCAAGACAATGATTCAGGCAGTGAATATCATTGCCGACAAACCAACTTCCACAAACTGATGGCTAGAAACTCAAAGATATACTATGTTAATTTTTCGATGACTTCCAAATTATTATTTAACAAATGTATACGTATTAGACAATAGACATCCTATTGGTAACTTTAAAAACACTACCGTTATTTATGACAAGGATTCACTTACTTTTTCACTTCCGACTCGAGATTCATCCACTTCGTAGACATTTTCAAGGAAACTGATTGGTTGGTGTTGTTGTTATTGTTGGGTGTCCGTTGGTAACTCAGGACCCACGTGATCAGTTAGCTGATTTCTCTCATACACAAAGTTTGGAACAGTGTCGACGATCGCGTAGATGCATTTACCTTTACTCATTGACGAGTGGATGTAGATTTGTTTATAGAGTAGGATTTCTGTTTGACGATTACCTCGGTGGAGCAGTGACACTTCTGTATTTCCCATATCATGGTGCGTGTTAATAATATGATGGGCTAAGTTTTACGTGTCGGGTTTGTTTTTGCGTACTGCCGCAAAATGTTCTTCTGTACGTGTATTTATATTCCTCGTCGTTATACCGACATATTCACATCCACACTCACATTTAATTAGGTATACTCCACTACTTTGTTGGTGTTGGTGGTGCAGTGGTAAGAAAACAGTAGGGCGTGGGTTCAAACCCAGCCAACCCATGGAATTTTATCCTCATGAATTTGAGATATTTACCAAATAATAATAGCACCCAAAAAAACTGCCGGTACAAAGGCATTCTTCAGTCCTATTCGGGCAGTATATAAGGGACTATTATACTTTCATCCTTGAAAACGAAGTAGACGAAACTCGAGTCGAAAATGAAGAGTAAGTGAATTCTCGTTGTTGTTGTTGTTGTAGTAGCAGCTTCTACCATTCCACACCTGATCAGCTACCGCTATCGGTAGATCAAGGAACTGAGCTGCTTCAACTGCTTTTTTTTTTTTTTTTTTTTTTTNTTTTTTTTTTTTTTTTTTTAGTGAATTCTCGTCATAAATATCGGTAGTGTGTTTTTCAAATGACTTCCAAATGATAAAGTCAGTTTTGTTGTGTTCTGTTTACAGAAAGATGACAGAGTGTGTTCACAACTATTTTGTTTTGATGCCGGCTCCGGGTACTGTGTAGCCTACAGACCTGCCGCTGAAGGATCATCATGTGGTGACGGGCAGGTAATGTCAGTCGTTGGAAAATCAACGTTTCGATGGTGTATTGCGAACGCAAATCTCACCGTTAAAAATCAAAAGGTCAGAAAAAACATCTGTACTAGAAGACCTCTCTTGAAAATAAGCTGTTAAGCGCATTGCAAATAGAAAATGAGCTGTTAAGCACATTGGACAATTGAAAATAAGCTGTTAAGCGCATTGCACAATTGAAAATAAGCTCTTAAGCGCATTGCACAAGTCGCTCTTTATTCATCTTTTTCTTGTTATTTCAATTTCATATTTTCAAATAAATAGTTTAGATACGTTACGGTTAGATACTTTGAAAATTGAATATCAACATAGAAAGAAAAATGTCATCTCCCAATAAAATCGACCCCAGCGAGGAATTCCCAGTAAATACTCCTATTGTGCAAGCCTAAATAGGCCACACTAGTAACTCTTTAATTACTACTGGTGATATTTTTGAAAAAAATATGCTGTAAAAAATGGGGACGCGGATTCCACCGCAAGTTTGACTATGGTACAAGCCTGAACAGGCCACAACAGTAATGTTTCATTATTACTGTCGATATTTTTAAAACTAACTGGCGATATATTTTTTTAAAAAATCTTCGTTGATAAAAATGGGGCGCGAGCCCCCCTGTAAATCCGACTATGGTACAAGCCTCAACCATTATGTCAAAAATTGTGGTCTACAACAGTAACTGTTTTATTACTAACTGGCGATATATTTTTTTAAAAAATCTTCGTTGATAAAAATGGGGCGCGAGCCCCCCTGTAAATCCGACTATGGTACAAGCCTCAACCATTATGTCAAAAATTNTTTTTTTTTTTTTTTTTTAATTTCTTCGCTGATGATTTGTTTGTTTCATTTCCAGTTTTGTTCAGGAGGAAGATGTTTGTCCGAGCATGAAAATATTATTCCTGATTATTCTCAAAACACGCCCACATACTTGAGGAGAAGCGAGGATTCAGCGCCTCTGAGTGACAGCAGGTAATGTACAGCTTGTACACTTAAAAAAAAAAAAAAAAAAAAAAAAGTAAATAAGTAAAACATGACATGTTATTTTTGAATGGAAGAATATAATACAAAATAATGACAAAATAAATTTACATGGAAACTGCGTATACTTACGCCATGTAGAAACTTTCAACTTTTTCCAACATTTGGTCAACCGCCACACCACATTGCTGTTGAGTTATGCTTGAAAGTTATCTAAAATATTGTTGAGTATATGTCAACAGAAAAATTTATTTTGTTTTATGGTTTTGTTAATTTTCTTGATGACAGCTACAATAAGCATGGCTTTAANTTCTTGAATCCTTCGTCCTTATGGTTTTAGATTCGTATGGGGTAATACTCTACGCTCTGTTCTTGAATCCTTCGTCCTTATGGTTTTAGATTCATATGGGGCAATACTCTACGCTCTGTTCTTCAATCCTTCGTCCTTATGGTTTTAGATTCGTATGGGACAATACTTTACGTTCTGTTCTTGAATCCTTCGTCTTTATGGTTTTAGAGCCGTATGGGGCAATACTCTACGTTCTGTTCTTGAATCCTTTGTCCTTATGGTTTTAGATTCGTATGGGGCAACAATAACTATTGGACGTCTGTTACATCAAAGTCACCGTTGAATTTATTCACTACGCCTAAAATGACGACAAAATCTTCGTTTTTATTTTCTACAACTAAAAATAATATTTTTAACAATAAATTCTATGCCAAAGATTCCCATTCCATAACCAAGTCAACATTAAGTTACAATTTTGATAAAAAAAATGTTTATACAACCCCATTCTCTGTGACCAATGGGTTTGGTAAGTAAAATTCAAGGAATGAAAAATTAAAATTGCAATTGGACTTCTAAAGAGCTACGATATTCTTATTTTCATCTGTTCTACATACTTTGTTGCATTTTGATGTTGTAATTTTCTGTTTGAGTGAATGCGCTTTCTAACACATTTTATTTCAGATTTCTACAACAGGTCGTTGCATACTCAAGATCGATTGCATACTCAAGACGATCATAGTAACTTCTAGCATGAAAATCGATGCAATCGTTTTTTCTTTTCTTCTTCTGATTTTGACCATTTGCCCGTCCTTCCCTCTATGCTATGACCTAAAATGACCTCTGCATGGTTTGGTCAATTTTTTTAACACTTCAATGCACGCGCTCTTAATTTTTACCGGATTAGTAAGAGATGACACTAACTAGAACAAACGTTTGTCAAGCATAACAGTCCTCATCTGTTCGATTTCCTATAAAATTATAGAATGTTATTTTATTTTATGTATAACTAGCTGAGTACCCAAACTTCGTTTCGAGAAGATGAGAGAGAGAGAGAAAAGAAAAAAAAAAATCTGACTTTTACATTAGAAATCATATCACCAAGGTACAGCCTTTTAAACGCGATCAGAGCATACCACACATAGATTACATACTACCTACCCGTTTGTTGTCCTATGTAGAACATGGGGAGTAGTAATGGGTTGTTAAGCTGCGCAGAACGTGTTGGGAGTAGTATTGGGTTATGTTCCAAAAAAAATAAAATGCTTGTTGAAGTCTGCTGAGTTATCGGCACTAACCGCTTTTGTACAAAATTTTATTTAAATCGGACAAAATTGTGCAAATATTTGAATTTGCTTACAAAAATCGGGCGTAACTCGAAAAATGGTTGGAAAGTTTTGAACTTCGATAATTTTACTGGGGTCCCCGGCCATGGTTTATTTCAGGGGGTCCATTCCCATAAATTGTTCTACATACTATCTTATCGCTTCCACTAGTATTCTATGATTTCTCATAAAAAAAATCGGAAAATCGGCCGTACCTCGGCCAGATGGAGAGTTCTGATAATTTTACTGGGATCCCAGTCTTTGGTTTTTTTGGGGGGTCCATATCCATCAACTGTTCTTCATATCTTAGTTTAGTATTTTCTTCGTAAGGAAAATCAAGAAGAAAATATTCCATAATAGCCAGAAATTAAATTAAAAATTAACCTAATTTGACATTTTTGGTTTATTATTTCCAATAAAGAATCTTTGGAATTGTCACGAAAAAAAAAAAAAAAAAAATACCCTAGAATCCAAAAATCGAATAAAAAAAATAATCTGTTTGTCCGCCGGCGCCGCACGCCGAGATGGGCACTTTTGCCACTTAGCGTTGACCGATTTGGAATATAGGTCCAATCTGGAGTGTAATTGTGCCCTGAATCTTTTGGGTGCAAGCGAAGGTACCGTCGGCAGGTTTTTCCGCTTTTCATTTATTTTGTCTAAAAAGGGAATGGTAAGTGCTAGAGACTCGAATTTTGGTATATGTATCATATTTGGGCTTTAATTTTGCCCTATTACTTTGCATCTCTGTGATTTTTTTTTGAGGGGGGGGAGGTAATTTTTTTCAGTCAGTAAAATGACAAATACATGTGTCACTTTGGCAGAGTTTTTTTTAAAAAAATCAGTCGATACCTATCTACTATCTCTTTTATGTTCATATAGTGATTGATTATGTTTATATTTTCAGGGGCCGATACTAGTTGTGTTGACAATTCCATCATACCCGGAGCTTTGTCATGTTTTGATTATTTGAACAAATTTGGTTTTGACCAATGTGATACAGAATATGTAAAGAGGAATTGTTGTGCGGCACACAGATACCTCTGTAAGACATAGAGGTATTAAGATACCTCTGCAAGACATAGAGGTATTAAGATACCTTTGCAAGACATAGACGTATTAAGATACCTCTGCAAGACTAATAGGTATTAAGATACCTCTGCAAGACATAGAGATATTAAGATACCTCTGCAAGACATAGAGATATTAAGATACCTCTGCAAGACATAGAGATATTAAGATACCTCTGAAAGACATAGAGATATTAAGATACCTCTGCTAGACATAGGGAAATCAAGATACATTTGCAAGACATAGAGATATCAAGATACCTCTGCAACTATCCAAATACCTACCTCTGCAACCGACAGAGTTATGAAGATACTTCTGCAACCGACAGAGATGTGAAGATACTTCTGCAACAAAAGAGATATCAAAATACCTCTGCAACCCAAGGAGATATCAAAATACCTCTGTAACACACAGAGATATCAAGATACCAGTGGAACACAGAGAGATATCCAAATACCTCTGCAAACTACATAGATATTAAGATACATCTGAAACGTACAGATATATCAAGATACCTCTGCAACACACAGAGATATCAAGATACCTGTGCAACACAGAGAGATATCCAAATACCTCTGCAAACTACATAGATATCAAGATACCTCTGAAACGTACAGATATATCAAGATACATTTAAAAAACGAGACTATTGTATTTTTTTTTCTAAAGTACTCTAACGGACTAACCCAATTTTAGGCCAATTTAATTTTATCCTTAAATATATCTATTATTCTTTTTTACCTTTTTTGGTTTAAATGATATAATTTAGTATTTACTGGGAACAATTTAGTTTGGCCTGAAATTAGATTTGACCGTACAATGAACGATTGACAGTCGGACTCAAGCCTGAACAGTTTCTAAAAAGATTGTATTATATTTCGCAACAAAGGTCGCACTTACAATTCAAAATTATTATCACGACCATCCAGTGCGCCATCTCCATAATATCTTCTGATAGTGATTCAGTTGTTTAGTGTTGATGAGGCAACACAATTACTTTGTTTAAATCATTATCTTTCCAATATGCAAATATCATTTTTTTTTACAATTATTGAAAATTTTAGTTAATAAGAAGATTTTCATCTTATTGCTTCATAATTAGGAAAGTAAAGATGATATATCGCACACCTAATACTATAGCGTCACAACTGAAAAAACACTACTTTTCAAGAGAGCAAAAAAAAAAAAAAAAATATTTTAGTCCCTGTATGTCGAAAATAGACCAGAATGATAGTTATATTACTTATGGATGTGCTATTTATTACTTCAGAAATGTACTTCGAAAATTTTTAGAATTTCTTAATGATGATGACTGAGGAAATTGAGTTTCTTTGAGTTAATAACACTATTCTCCTAACTTTATATTAAAAAAAGTTTTGCTTTCTTTGGTGAAATCTGACACAATTTGAGATATATCATAACAATTGTTTGAATTTAAATAACGACACATTTTAAGTTGAAACAGACTATGAGCAACAACTTAACAAATAAATAGCCACATTTTGGTACCAGAAAATTTCTTAAAAATTCCCATGCAAATGGTCACAATTTGAGTTGTTCTTACTTCATTTGAATTTAAATTAATTCAATAGTGACGCCTTATACCATCTAAGGGGGAAGGAGTGAAGCTACAGCGATGTGACCTTTACAGTGGATACGCGATGCTTTAAAACAAAGGAATATGCATAAAGTCACATTTTGAGTTGTGACGTTATTGTATTAGGTGTACGATATATGGAAAATATTATAAAAGATGTACCTAATAGAAAAATAAAAGATCTTGAAACCACTCTTATATACTACTAGCAGGATACGTCCGCTCCGCTTGGCGCCTTATAGGCATGGCCGTTTATAGTTTAAACCCCTTTTTTCGCGATAAAAAGTAGCCTATGTCCTTTCCTAAAGTTTAGTCTATCTCCATACCAAATTTCATCAAAATCGGTTCAGTANNNAAAAAAAAAACAATTATTTTTTTAACAGAATTTTTTTTTTTCTGAGAAAGCATACTTTCTTATCATGTGTAATACCACGTTTGGTGGGCCCCCTTGAGACATGATGCCCTAAGCAATTGCTTACTTTGCTTATTGATAATCCGGCACTGAATATAATCCACTACTCATATTGTAATTGCCTGGCATGTGACATTATTTTGGGTGATTCTTGTTACAATAGGACGACTATGACAAATTTTTACCGATTCGCTCATTGCTCATTTTACTGATTCCCTCAGCTCAGCGCTTTTTTCACTGATTCGGTAAGGGCTCATATCACTGTTTTGTTCAGTGCACATTTCAATTACCTGGAGCGCTCATTTCATTGATTCGTTCAGGGCCATTTTTACCTAATTTGCCACCCTGGACTAAATTTATGTGGCGCCTTTATAGGGAATTAGTTTGCATGTATAGATAATATAAATATAGATTGAGTCCTCAAACAGCAAAACAATGGAAATGGTTAAATTGATTCTAAGTAAAAATACTCATTTGCATTCGAAAACTTGATCAATCTTATTATTTATCCTGTAATTTACATTATAGCTTATTTCTATAATTACATGCTGAAGATAGAATTCTTAGTAAAATCGATTGGTGATTTCCCTCGATTAATCAAATAGATATGCTAAAGTGTTTACTTTCATAAAAAAATG
>CM022885.1:38338732-38352690 GCA_012654025.1 Pachypsylla venusta | reverse complement strand
ATCTTAATATCGATTATATCGAAACCCGAATATCAATATTATCCAATATCCATGTATTATCGACATCCCTTTAAGTAAGGTGCGCATTGCACAAAAATTTCTAGAAAATTTATATGTAACAACTCTGTCGAAAATTTTTAGGGGAATTTCGCAGTGAAAAAATCTAGGGGGAAAAAATCAAGTAGTCTGGCAACACTGCAGACGACAAGTTTTTTTCAGAAATTTGATTCATGATTAGTTTTATCTGTGAAATTAATTGAATTTAGAAAGAGCTGAAAGATTTAAGATGTTGTGAATATATTATTTACTTATCGTATTTCAATAAATTGTGTTCATTCAGTTAATTAAGAACCTCCTATTTTATAGATTAGCCAGAAATGGGTAGATCTCGTTCTCGAAGCAAAACACCTAAACGTCGTCATAAAAGTAAACATTCACGGAAACGTTCTAAATCGAGAGATAGGTCGAGCAAACATAGAGATAAATCAAAAGAAAGGAGTTCTAAATCTAGGTAAAGTGAACATAAAGTCTGATAACTTACCAACAATTTATAGGATATTCCTATATACTTACGGGTTTAGCGGGAACATATATTTGAGAAAAAGATATCGCACACCTAATAGATTAACAATACTTGATAACTTACAAACAATTTATAGGATATTCCTATATATTTACGGGTTTAGCAGGAACGTATATTTGAGAAAAAGATATCGCACACCTAATACATAAACGTCACAACTCAAATGTGACCTTATGCAACCAGACCATATTCCTGCGTTTTAAAGCATCACGCATCTACTGTAAAGACCTCATGGCTGTAGCTCCACTCCTCCCCCCTTAGATAGCATAAGGTCTCACTATTGAATTAATTTAAATTCAAAAATGAAAAAAGAACAACTAAAAAAAGAAATTGTGACCAGTTTCAGGGAATTTTTTAAGAAATATTCTGGTACCATCTCAAAATGTAGGCATTTATTCGTCTAGTTGTTGCTCATAGTCTGTTTCAACTTAAAATGTGTCGCTATTCAAATTCAAAAAATGTTATGATAAATCTCAAATTGTGTCAGTATTCATCAAAGAAAGCATTTTTTAAATGAAGCATTATAAAAATAGCATTATAAAGTGCTTGCGATGTAGCATTCTATCTCGGTGGTAAAGACAAATTAAAATTAACTACTTATCCTAAAATTAAAAGTTACTAAAATTTCCTCTTCTTACAGAAAACGTTCCTTATCAAGCTCTTCCAGCAGTAGTTCTGATGATTCCAGTAAATCTAGTAATCTTCACAGAAGAAAATATAAGAAAATGGACGAAGTTGAAAGACTGGCAGAAAAAGAAAGGCAAAGGTTTGTATTTGTATTTTGAACATCGGTAATATAAGAAAATGGACGAAGTTGAAAGACTGGCAGAAAAAGAAAGAAAAGGTTTGTATTTGTATTTTGAACATCGGTAATATCGTTATCCTTCTTTCGATACGGCAACCCACATTCCATGATACTTTATAACTTACTCATTATCTGTCTTACGAACAAAGAATAGATGAGTTTTACTGTATAGATGTAGATTGTGTCCTTCTGACAGATCAATCATTATGATGATAGTTAATATTATGCTTTTAATGTACCAAGTATTTACACTTAAATGCCACAATGAGAAGAGAAAAAAACATCAGAAAAATACGATTTACTCATTACTAACTTTGGGTTGGTTCATCTGACTGGTAAAGAGTAGGGCGTGGGTTCAAACCCAGTGAACCCATGAAATTTTATCCTCATGAATTTAATAATGTAGACACCGAGGGGAGCAAGCCAGTTTCATTAAGCGACGGTCCTAAGCCCGTGTAAATACAGAAGGTTTGATGTTGGGAAGGGCATCCAGTCTTTTTTAAAAAAAACTGCTTCAAACCATTGATGAGAGATCATCAGCAAAAAGTCAGTTTCTACGAAGTTTATTTGGATACTGTGANTGATGTTGGGAAGGGCATCCAGTCTTTAAAAAGTTGTAGCCGCCGAGGGTAGCAAGTCAACTTCATTAGGTGACGGTCCTAAGCCCGTCCTAAGTAAATGCAGAAGGTTTGATGTTGGGAAGGGCATCCAGCTTTTAAAAAACTCTGCTCCAAACCAATATATAATATATTTTTTTAAATAGAATAAAACAAAAATATGCTGCTAAAGTTGATTATTGTCATCATATATCTAATGTTGGGGGCTAATAATTGACATGAACTCCAGAACAGGGCCGTACTCAAGATATTTTTTCGGGTGGGGGGGGGNTCGGGGGGGGGGGGGGGCACAGAATTGACAGCCAAGCTCAAGATTAACACCTGAAAATGATGGAAGGAGGTGATCATGATGATGTTGTTGTTGTTAATGATGATATTGTTGTTGTTGTTGTTGATGATGATATTGTTGTTGTTATTGCTGTTGATGATATTGTTGTAGTTGATATTTTTGTTGTTGTTGTACCTTCCAATATTACATAAGTTATGCATAAAAAAAATAATGAAATGTTCTGGAGCACATAATATTACCCAGTGAATGATTTCGAATGTGATTTTGACGGCTACATAATATTGAACTATATCTACACTAGGCTCGTCTATCTTTCAATTTTAAATTTCGAATCGTATTTTGGCGGTTACATAATATTGAACTATATCTACACTAGGCTCGTCTATCTTTCAATTTTAAATTTCGAATCGTATTTTGGCGGCTACATAATATTGAACTATATCTACACTAGGCTCGTCTATCTTTAAATTTTAAATTTCAAATCGTATTTTGGCGGCTACATAATATTGAACTATATCTACATGGCTCGTCTATCTTTCAATTTTAAATTTCAAATCGTATTTTGTCTCGTAGATAAATTATTTCAATATTTAATCTCCCAGATACGAGGGGACACTCCTTGTCAGCTTAAAAATCTTGTTAAGAGATCTTTACACCAAGAATTGCTTTGCTGGGAACGCCTTGTTTTTTTTTTTTTCTTTTTTTTACTTAATAGAAAATTAACATCTGACCAAGATCAGGAAAAGTGGTTCTTATTATGAAGATTATAAAGAGTACGCTGCACCTCTTTGGTAAGAGGCCCGTGGCTGATTTATCACAATATGCGAATTATAGATTGGGTTTCATTAACGTGGCTGATCATAAAAATACTAGGTGTGTCCGGGGACAAAAACGGGCGGAGCCATCCGTTTCACCTCGAATTTTCGGGCACCACATAAACATTAGCATATTGCTCCATTGTTCCGTTAAAACAAGATTTTTGAGAATACCGCACCTTTCTGGATTGAATCATGCCGTTGAGTAGTAGGTCCTATTTGAAACGCAAAAATTGCAGTTTGTAGGGAGTATAAGGCTACGCTTCGCTCTGCCCAATGAGTAATTTCGGAGGAGTAGGGTAACAAAAGTTTGCAGTTTGTAGGGAGTATAAGGCTACGCTTCGCTCCGCCCAATAAAATGAAATGTGAGCTCGGTTTGGTCCCAAATATTACCTTTTTAGTTTGATTCGAGCACGGATGGTTTGACGTTAGCCTTTAAAAAAACTCTGCTTCAAGAAGCAAGCTAGGGATAACGTGGCAGGTAAGGGTTACAGCTAAATCAAACCAATGATGAGAAATCAGCAAAAATCAAGTTCACAGTTTCTATGGATACTGTGAGAAGCAAGCTAGGGATAACGTGGCAGGTAAGGGTTACAGCTAAATCAAACCAATGATGAGAAATCAGCAAAAATCAAGTTCACAGTTTCTATGGATACTGTGAGAAGCAAGCTAGGGTTAGCGTGCCAGGAATGGGTTACAGCTAAAGAGAATAGGCACCGAATTAAAGGTTGTGGCATGGTAGAATTAAGGAAAGCAATGCCAATCCCAAATAGAATGTTGGAAAGGGTGAAGTTAGGCACAATCAAAATCAGATGAACAGTACAAGAGTTATGATGAGGAAGCTATCTATACTTATAAAACGCAAATTCCAGTTGGTATACTGACTGACTGATAATCAACGTAGCTCCACGAAGTCTAAACGTAGAGACTTGAAACTTGGCACACAGGTCCCTTTTACTTGGCACATAGGTCCCTTGTATGTGCGTAATAGTAAAAAATTTAAAGTTCAAGTGGGAGCAAGTTACCGCCCAAAATGACGCTATTTAGCGGGTCTTTTTTGCAATTTCCTTCTGGGGAAACTAAAAGAGAAACTAAAATTACCTAATTTAGACCCCCCCAAAATAGTACATAAGAACCCTATAAAAAATATAAAATTTGAAAATTTCCGGTTTCTCCCCGATTTATGGACGGCTTTCACCACCAACAAATCGGAATTGAGAAGTACCACTTCGGGATGAGCGAGAATGCTGAAATTCGATACAAAGGTGCTCTGCAGTACAAGAACTCATATCCTTGAATAAATTATTAAATTTTCTAAATAGGAGCAGTGCTCACTCTGGGGATCGGTTCAACCAAAAATCTAAAATTGAGAAGATTTAATTTCGCGAAATTGTTGTTGAATTTTGTAACCGTAGCGAAACACGGGAAAACACCTAGTACTGGTATAACGTTCTCGAACAATGAGTCATTTACAAAAGTTCTGGTGAACAAGCTATGGCAGACATCTACCGTTGTGTTTCTTGTACAGTCTATAAACACATTTCAAAAGATCCAACAATGAGTGACTCATCTGATCAGACCGTCACCTGTGATGAAAACAATGACGCGTGGTACAACAATGTTCAATTGATTGCCGGGAGATACATTGGAGTACTTAAGCGCCCTCACTGCGAGAGTGCTTGCTCGTAAATCATAATAATATCATTATTGAACCTGTGTTTCATTTTCAACAATTAGGTATTGACCATTATGAAGAAATTCACATTTAGGAATTGATGTCATGACAAGTAACTTGCAGCCTATGAAATGTAGGAAGGAATTGATGTCATGACAAGTAACTTGCAACCTATGAAATGTAGGTTTATGGAAGCTCGGAGCATGCTGCGTGAAATGGATAGACAAAGTGTCCGATAGGATGGATCGAAAAAAATCGATTTTTGAAATTTTTATTATTAATATTGTGCTGCGTCCACCAGTTAGGACCATTTCACACCAGTTTTCCACATATCTAGTATCTCCCAACAGGGCCACCGAGAGGGGAAGGGGCTGACGGGGGTAATCCCCCCGGGCTTTTGGAGGAGCCCTTAAGAATTTGATCTACTCATTTATCCTTCTTCTATCGTAGCTATTCATGAGGCCCTATCCCTCACCCAGCAGTGAAATTGCCGCACCTCTAGTGAAGTTTGGCAATGACTGCATTAGATCAGAGTGTGTTTCTATAATTTCACAATCCGGGAACCCTCAATCAACTAAGAAATACCAAGTTACAATAACAACAGCGAGACATACGGAAAGATTTCTGAGAGATTTTAAGCTGGATCTATAATAATCACAAAAAGCCTGTACGGCTGTTCTACTAAAACATTAAAGTTCTCAATCAATTAAGATAATACCAAGTTACAATAACAACAGCGAGACATACGGAGAAGCTTTCTGAGAGATTTTAAGCTGGATCTATAATAAACCAAAAAACCGGTACGGCTGTTCTACCCAAACATTGAAGTTCTCAATCAATTAAGATAATACCAAATTACAATAACAACAGCGAGAATACGGAAAGATTTCTGACAGATTTTAAGCTGGATCTATAATAATCACAAAAAGCCTGTACGGCTGTTCTACCCAAACATTGAAGTTCTCAATCAATTAAGATAATACCAAGTTACAATAACAACAGCGAGATATATGGAAAGATTTCTGAGAGATTTTAAGCTGGATCTATAATAATCACCAAAAAGCCGGTACGGCTGTTCTACCCATGATAAGGGGAATAATTCTCTAATCTAAAATCAACAACAGCAATGTATCGATAAAACTAATAGGCTTGCCATCATTCGTAAAATTAAATGTTTTCTGTAAGATTTTATATTTTGCATTGAAACTGATGCTGAAAAGATGTCTCAATTGTTTTTGCACTTGGAGTGATTGTTGTACTGTGGGTGAGGGGGTCATTACATCTCATTATGTCAAAGGACTGGTTTAGGTGGGCATAAACACGTAAGAAAAATGGATTCTCTCTCTCTCGTAATAATTACACACTATCTTCTATTTCGTAATAATGATGAAGATTTTGTCATTTACAGGACAAGGATTTCTCGACTTGACTATAAGTGAAGATTTTGTTACATCTCTCAACTTTACAGGACAAGGATTTCTCGACTTGCCTATAAATGCTGGGTGATATAAATAATTTAGACATTATTTGTACATTCATAATACACAGAAACTAGGTTGAAGAATTGTTAGCTGGATAGCTAATGTAGCCACCGAGGGGAGAAACCAACTTCATCAGGTGACAGTCCTAAGTCCATGTAAATAATGAAGGTTTGGTGTTAGGAAGGGCATCCAGCCTTTAAAACTCTGCTTCAAACCATTGATGAGAGGTCATCAGTAAAAAGCGAGTTTGTACGCAGTTTCAATAGATACTGTGAGAAGCAAGCTATAAACTGTACCAGGAAATGGTTATAAAGACGATGTTTTTCCATTTTAGAGAATGCTATTCACTGCAGTGGTTTGGTGGTGTAGTGGTAAGACTCTCTGACTGATAAACAAAAGGACGTAAGTTCAAACCTAGCCAACCCATGGAATTTTATCCCCGTGAATTTCAGATATTTACCACTTTATAATAATAGCAGCCAAAAACTATAGCCACCGAGGGGAGCAAGCCAGTCTTTAAAAAAAACTCTGCTTCAAATTTTTTTTGTTCCAAAAAATTTGAATTCTCTAAATCGGCCAATATTTGAAATACCTAGATAGGAATGACCAGGCAACCTTGAAGATGGAAATATTGAAATGTTTGGGCACCATAAAATTGTCTTAATAATTATTTATTTTTAACTAAGAAACGATTGTTAAAATTTCTGTTTTTGTAATTTTATTTTTTATTTTCAATTATTATAACTTTCTATCATTGTAAATGTGTTGTAAATTCTGTTCTTAGAAGCTAATATTAACTTTGGATCCTCTTTATATAGACTGTATATTATGAAAATAAAATAAATTTATTACAAATTATTACAAACCAATGATGAAAGGTCTTTAACAATGTGCGAGCTTCTACGCAGTTTTTATGAATACTGTGAGAAGCAAGTGAGGGTTACCGTGTCAGAAAAGGGTACAGCTAAAGAGAGAAGCAGAAGGTTGTGGCATGGCAGAATTAAGGAAAGCAACGCCGACCCCAACTAGAATTGGGAAAGGGTGAAGTTAAAGAAGAAGAAGAAGAATTGCAATATTCAGTCCTATTCAATGCTGCCAACCCTCAGGCTTTGGCCTGTGATCACAGGCTTTTTGACCGCTTCTCAGGTTTTGCACAGGTTGACAGCCTTTTCCAGTCTTTCTCAGGCCAATTTAAAAAAAATACAGGCATTTCAACCTCATCTTAGACTTTTTTGTAACCGAGAATTTCGTAAGTGTTAATAAATCATACATAGTCTTTAAAAAAATGTGGGAGGTCCTCCTCCTATATACCCTTGACCTCCATGAAGTACCTACCTTTGCACTGATTATTTTGAATTTTCCCGTTTAAGATGTTGGTACTCGGATAAGTGTAAAGTTAGGTGTCTTCTAAAACTAGCCAATATCAACACTTTGGGACGAAAACTGATCCCGAAATACGTCATCACTCTCACGTTCTATCTCTATTTAGCAGTAACTGTAGTGCAGGTTGATGGGTTTATTATTAATTTTACTGGCTAAAAAAAAATTTGAATTTCCCTCAATTCTGTTAGGAAACGTTTTTATAGCCATGCCTCTATTGCGTATGTACAGCCGTCCAAAATGGATCCATGACGGCCAATCAAGAAGCGAGTTTAAAAAAAAATATTGAAAAATGTTGCTGGACACTCCTCTCCGGTTCCAGACCCCGAAAAAATGACCTTGTTCCGAAAATATGGAAATCTGTGAACACAGGCTTTCTCAGGTTTTTTGACTTCAAAATCTCAGGCTTTATCATTATAAGCGGTTGGAAGCACCGGTCCTATTCGAGCAGTATAAATGAGGAATATTATTATTTCGTTAATTCTAGTAATGCCGTGATGTCTTCTTCTTCTTCTTTTAAGGGTTTTAATATTTACGGACGTTAACCGACATAAATCTGACTTTCAAATTTCAACCGATTTCTATTACCGTTTCGGTAATAGGAATCAGTCTATTACCGTTTCGGTAATAGGAATCAGTCTATTACCGTTTCGGTAATAGGAATCAGTCTATTACCGTTTCGTTAATAGGAATCAGTTGAAATTTGTGACACACGAACCGATAGACAAGGTTGGTTTCTTAAATATTGTTCCGCTGTTACCGATTGGGCGAGGATTCCTAAAGACCCATTTACACTGCCCGAGCATTTGTCGCGAGAGGTGACGAATGAGCATTCGTTCGAGGCTCAGGCAGTGTAAATAGTCACCGCGAGCCGATCATGTTCGAAGCAAATGCTCGTTCGTGCTCGAGCTTGATCCACGCGATGTCGGTTTAACTGATCGTCAGAAATGCTCGTTGTAGTGTGAACAGAATGCTTGTTTGTGTTCGTGCTCGTCAAAAATGGCGAGCAAAGATCACGAATGCCCGATGCTCGTGTATGTTCAGGCAGTGTAAATGGGCCTTGAAAAACTCTTTTCTACAACAAAAGCAGAACTTGATCCCAAGAAGTCTTCTGGTCTTGAGTTCCTGCCGGATGTTGTTCTCCATTCTTGTTCTTGGGCGAGGATTCCTAAAGGCCCATTTACACTGCCCGAGCATTCATCGCGAACAGAGGTGACGAATGAGCATTCGTTCGAGGCGCAGGCAGTGTAAACAGTCGCCGCGAGCCGAGCATGTTCGAAGCGAATGCTCGTTCGTGCTCGAGTCTGATCTCGAGTAACTGATCGTCAGAAATGCTCGAGCAGTGTGGACAAAATGCTCGTTTGTTTTCGTGCTCGTCGAAAACTGGCGAGCAACGATCACATATGCTCGATGCTCGTGTATGTTCAGGCAGTGTAAATAGGCCTTAAAACACTTTTATACAACTAAAGCAAAACTTGACCCCAAGAAGTCTTCTGGCCTTGAGTTCCCGCCGGATGTTGTTCTCCATTTTTAATATATCATCATTCTTTCCGTAGATATCTATATTTTAAGCTTGTCATATAAAGTCTCATTTTGCTGTCTGGATAACGGATGTTCTTGTAGTAAGATCTTATTTTGTATATCTTTCTGAGTTAAACTGTTTTTTTTTTTTTGCGTAGGAGCATAATGATTCTAAAAAAAATCATAAAAAAAATTGTAAGCTGAGGTAGAAGGGTTTTGAAAATTTATCTTTGCTTATCCGATTGCAGCATAAACTAAACTGAAAGGACTTGATTTTACACATTAATTATTCTAAAAAAGGCGGTACGTTAGAATGCATTCAGTTGAATTCATATAGTCGCAGCATATTCGATTGTAATTATTATTCTATATTTTGCCATGAGCAATCTCTTATGCGTGTACTCGTGCTGTTTCATTTGGCTTCTTTTATGTGTGCTGTGTGAATTTATTGTCGATATTCATGAATAAGTATCAGTTTGTTTCTGTTGTATCTCGCCTCAGTCAATAGGTTTCTATCGGTTATGTTGTATCTCGCTTAAGTCAATAGGTTTCTATCGGTTGTGTTATATCTCGCCTCAGTCAATAGGTTTCTATCGGTTATGTTGTATCTCACCTCAGTCAATAGGTTTCTATCGGTTGTGTTGTATCTCGCCTCAGTCAATAGGTATCTATCGGTTGTGTTGTGCCCCACCTCAGACAATAGGTTTCTATCGGTTATGTTGTATCTCACCTCAGTCAATAGGTTTCTATCGGTTATGTTGTATCTCGCCTAAGTCAATAGGTTTCTATCGGTTGTGTTATATCTCGCCTCAGTCAATAGGTTTCTATCGGTTATGTTGTATCTCACCTCAGTCAATAGGTTTCTATCGGTTGTGTTGTATCNAGGTTTCTACTCTCCTTTCTAATATCGGTTGTGTTGTTTCTCGCCTCAGTCAATAGGTTTCTACTCTCCTTTCTAATATCGGTTGTGTTGTTTCTCGCCTCAGTCAATAGGTTTCTACTCTCCTTTCTAATATCGGTTGTGTTGTTTCTCGCCTCAGTCAATAGGTTTCTACTCTCCTTTCTAATATCGGTTGTGTTGTTTCTCGCCTCAGTCAATAGGTTTCTACTCTCCTTTCTAATATCGGTTGTGTTGTTTCTCGCCTCAGTCAATAGGTTTCTACTCTCCTTTCTAATATCGGTTGTGTTGTTTCTCGCCTCAGTCAATAGGTTTCTACTCTCCTTTCTAATATCGGTTGTGTTGTTTCTCGCCTCAGTCAATAGGTTTCTACTCTCCTTTCTAATATCGGTTGTGTTGTTTCTCGCCTCAGTCAATAGGTTTCTACTCTCCTTTCTAATATCGGTTGTGTTGTTTCTCGCCTCAGTCAATAGGTTTCTACTCTCCTTTCTAATATCGGTTGTGTTGTTTCTCGCCTCAGTCAATAGGTTTCTACTCTCCTTTCTAATATCGGTTGTGTTGTTTCTCGCCTCAGTCAATAGGTTTCTACTCTCCTTTCTAATATCGGTTGTGTTGTTTCTCGCCTCAGTCAATAGGTTTCTACTCTCCTTTCTAATATCGGTTGTGTTGTTTCTCGCCTCAGTCAATAGGTTTCTACTCTCCTTTCTAATATCGGTTGTGTTGTTTCTCGCCTCAGTCAATAGGTTTCTACTCTCCTTTCTAATATCGGTTGTGTTGTTTCTCGCCTCAGTCAATAGGTTTCTACTCTCCTTTCTAATATCGGTTGTGTTGTTTCTCGCCTCAGTCAATAGGTTTCTACTCTCCTTTCTAATATCGGTTGTGTTGTTTCTCGCCTCAGTCAATAGGTTTCTACTCTCCTTTCTAATATCGGTTGTGTTGTTTCTCGCCTCAGTCAATAGGTTTCTACTCTCCTTTCTAATATCGGTTGTGTTGTTTCTCGCCTCAGTCAATAGGTTTCTACTCTCCTTTCTAATATCGGTTGTGTTGTTTCTCGCCTCAGTCAATAGGTTTCTACTCTCCTTTCTAATATCGGTTGTGTTGTTTCTCGCCTCAGTCAATAGGTTTCTACTCTCCTTTCTAATATCGGTTGTGTTGTTTCTCGCCTCAGTCAATAGGTTTCTACTCTCCTTTCTAATATCGGTTGTGTTGTTTCTCGCCTCAGTCAATAGGTTTCTACTCTCCTTTCTAATATCGGTTGTGTTGTTTCTCGCCTCAGTCAATAGGTTTCTACTCTCCTTTCTAATATCGGTTGTGTTGTTTCTCGCCTCAGTCAATAGGTTTCTATCCTCCTTTCAAATATCGGTTGTGTTGTTTCTCGCCTCAGTCAATAGGTTTCTATCCTCCTTTCAAATATCAGTTGTGTTGTTTCTCGCCTCAGTCAATAGGTTTCTACTCTCCTTTCTAATATCGGTTGTGTTGTTTCTCGCCTCAGTTAATAGGTTTCTATCAGTTTGATTTAGTCTCCCCACAGAGGACTAAATTGACTAAAAATCAGTCAATTTCTCAAATGAAGATTTACTCCATATCTCCCATCTTATAAGTACGCTCATCATGAAAAAACAATTAGTATAACTTCGGCAAGTATTAATATTAATTGAGTACTCTTTTTTGAGGATAGGTTGTGTTTTTGAGGAAAAGGAAGGGGATGCACAGAGGAGGACATTTGTGAATGCGGCGCAACCCAAGACGAGGCTTATCTCTTGTCGTGCCCAAATCTCCCTGAACCATGTACTCTAGAAGACCTGATGGCGGCAAACGCCAAAGCTTTATCCGTCGCAACCTTTCGGAAACACAAGATCTGACAAATAATTCATGGTGATCCAGACATGGAAAGTAAAGTAAGTAAAGATATTCCAAGATCAATAATTGGAAGAATCAAGACCAAACAACATATGTAAGAGAAATACTTTCAGAAATCTGTTCGGAACTTCTTAAATCAATTTCGGAAGTTCGGAACTTCTGAAATCAATGTATGACATTATTACGGAGATGACGCACTGGACGTTCGCGTCGCTTCGTGATATTAATTTAGAATTCTGAATTTTTGTATCAAGAAAAATTGTGACTTTCGTTGCGAATAACCGTTAATTGTAAAATAATTATTTTACAAAATCAGTCCTCATGCACTGAGGTTTGCCCTCCCTGAGAGTATGTTATTCGTACCCAGGGAGAGTCTATGGAGTCCAGACCCCCCTCCGGAAATTTCATTATTTTTTATGCATGAGTTATGTAATATTGTAAGGTGTAACTCATCGCCAAAACCACCAACTACATTATCAACAGTGACAATAACAACAACAACAACATCATCAACAACAGTAACAATAACAACAACAAAATTAACAACAACATCATCAATAACAACAACAACACCATCAACAGTGACAATAACAACAACAAAATCAACAACTACATCATCATCAACAGTGACAATAACAACAACAAAATCAACAACTACATCATCAATAACAACAACAACATCATCAACAGTGACAATAACAACAACAAAATCAACAACTACATCATCAACAACAACATCATCAACAGTGACAATAACAACAACAAAATCAACAACAACATCATCAATAACAACAACAATATCATCAACAGTGACAATAACAACAACAAAATCAACATCTACATCATCAACAGTGACAATAAAAACAACAAAATCAACAACAACATCATCAATAACAACAACATCATCAACAGTGACAATAACAACAACATCATCAATAAAAACAACAACATCATAAATAACAACAACAACAACATCATCAACAGTGACAATAACAACAACATCATCAATAAAAACAACAACATCATAAATAACAACAACAACATCATCAACAGTGACAATAAAAACAACAACATCATCAACAGTGACAATAACAACAACAAAATCAACAACAACATAACAACAACAACAACAACAACAACATCATCAACAGTGACAATAACAACAACAAAATCAACAACAACATCATCAATAACAACAACAACATCATCAACTGTGACAATAACAACAACAAAATCAACAACAACAACAACATCATCAACAGTGACAATAAAAACAACAAAATCAACAACAACATCATCAACAGTGACAATAAAAACAACAAAATCAATAACAACAAGAAGAACAACAACATCACCTTCCATGATCATCATTTTCAGGTGTTAGTCCTGGCTTGGTTGTCAATCCTTCGCCCCCCCCCCCAGGAAAAAAAATCTTGGATACGGCCCTGGTGTTGATTTTCTATCTGTTGGGACAACCATAGCAAATATTAATATCAGAGAGGGCTTCGTTGCGAAGTATTATCAATAAGAAAAAAACTGTCCTAATGCTTTGATGGGTTAAAATATAATCAAAAGCCGAAGAAGAGTTTTTACGACTTTCCTATTTATTTTATGCCTCAACTATATTAGATGTTCGTACACAGTACACACTTTGTAATAGTTCAGCAAATAACTCATCTTGTGAACTGCTGCTTAAAGTATTCGCTGAGGTAGACATTTCAAAAATGAATAATAAATCAAACATGAACTGAGCACAGTTTCCTCGCTGATTTTAAAATTTCGGTGTCTCATCTTGTGAACTGCTGCCTGAAGTATTCGATGAGGTAGACATTTCAAAAATGAATAATAAATCAAACATGAACTGAGCACAGTTTCCTCGCTGATTTTAAAATTTCGGTGTCTCATCTTGTGAATTGCTGCCTGAAGTATTCGCTGAGGTAGACATTTCAAAAATAAATAATAAATCAAACATGAACTGAGCACAGTTTCCTCGCTGATTTTAAAATTTCGGTGTCTCATCTTGTGAACTGCTGC
>CM022885.1:38319521-38330701 GCA_012654025.1 Pachypsylla venusta | reverse complement strand
CCCCCCCCCCCTTCAATTTAAAATTCTCCGTCTTGTACAAAGAGTACAAGACGGAGGTGATTCAAATCTTACAGCCTAATTCCACTAATATGAAGAATAAAAAAAAACTCACATGGGTTTATTATTTTTCTGGCAAAAAATAATAAACCATTTTTGCCCTCCCCCCCTCAATTTTTGAGGCCCCCAATTCTTTTGAGGGGGGGGACAAAAAAGGTTTATTATTTTTTGCCAGAAAAATAATAAATCCATGTGTCACATTGGTAGAGTTTTTTTTATTCTTCATATTAGTGGCATTAGGCTGTAAGATTTGAATGACCTCCGTCTTGTACTCTTTGTATGGGAACAGCCCTCAAGAGATACGAGTGCACATTTATATATTAGGTTAAAGATATTGTATTTTAGGTCAAATTATGGAAGCTGAGAGGTCGTGCCACTGATGAAGATAGTGGCCTCATAACGGAGCGCCTATAATCAGGACTAATATCAGCATTCAGCATACTAATATAATATTAACATTTATATATTAGGTTAAAGATATTGTATTNGGCACAAGGTCAGAATGAGGACAAGTTTTGGGCTGAAATTGGGACGCGGCACAAGGTCAGAATGAGGACAAGTTTTGGGCTGAAATTGGGACGTGGCACAAGGTCAGAATGAGGACAAGTTTTGGGCTGAAATTGGGACGCGGCACAAGGTCAGAATGAGGACAAGTTTTTATCGTACCCAATTGTTGGGGGAATACATTTTTGGGGGAGCCAAATTTTACCTATGTAGTAAAAAAAATCAATATATGGTCTTTTTGGGTGTGTTTTCAAAGGGCCCCGAAAGAAATCTTGCGGGGGGGGGGAGCCTGTATTTTCAAACACGTTTTGAAGTCCTCAGAGCCCCAATTTTTAGTTTCAATATTCGAGACTGCCAAATGGAGACAAAATCGGCCAAGATTCGTGACGCGTCCAATAATGCAACTGACATGCTAGCAAAATCAAAAAGAAAATCAGTAAGTACCCACTTATTGATTTTTTTAGACAGGATTAGTGACAGCGCTCTTTTTAGTGAAGACAGCAAAGGCATAATTTCTATTTCAAAATATTTGTTCGAACTCATTTTGTGCAAGCGCGCATTTTCGTGAATACAAGAAAGACTCAATTTACTGTTCAAACTGATTTTGTGAAAGCGCGCATTTTAGTGAAGACAGCAAAGGCATAATTATCTGTTTAAACTGAATTTCTAAAAGCGCGCATTTTAGTGAAGGCATCAAAGGCATAATTTCCGCTCAAACTGATTTTGTGGAAGCTCGCATTTTCGTGAATACAAGAAAGACCCAATTTCTTGTTCAAACTGATTTTGTAAAAGCGTACATTTTAGTGAAGCAGCAAAGGCATAATTTCTTGTTCAAACTGATTTTGTAAAAGCGCGCATTTTAGTGAAGCAGCAAAGGCATAATTTCTCGTTCAAACTGATTTTGCAAAAGCGCGCATTTTAGTGAAGCAGCAAAGGCATAATTTCTCGTTCAAACTGATTTTGTAAAAGCGCGCTTTTTAGTGAAGCAGCAAAGGCATAATTTCTCGTTCAAACTGATTTTGTAAAAGCGCGCATTTTAGTGAAGCAGCAAAGGCATAATTTCCGGCTCAAACTGATTTTTTAAAAGCCCGCATTTTCGTGAATACAAGAAAGACCCAATTTCCTGTTCAAACTCATTTTGTGAAAGCGCGCATTTTAGTGATTTAGTGAAGACAGCAAAGGCATAATTTTCTGCTTAAACTGATTTTGTAAAAGCGCCCATTTTATTGAAGACAGAAAAGGTATAACTTCCTGTTCAAAATGATTTTGTGAAAGCGCGCATATCGCATATTAGTAAAGTCAACAAGGGCATATTTACTTAACAGAAAAGGCATAATTTCCCGTTCAAACTGATTTTGTGAAAGCGCGCATATCGCATATTAGTGAAGTCAACAAGGGCATATTTACTTTAACCCGTAATCCTTAATCTTAGCATCTCAATAATGACGTCCCATCCCAGTCACGCAGTCCGTTAATTTAATTTTATAGTTTTTATTTAGTTTGATGAATTACTTGTTAGGAAAATACTACGGAACTGTGTCCATTCAATATAAGAAATTAATATATTTCAAGAGTAAAGATTTTTTTTTTTTAAAAAAAAAATTGATTCCATCATATTCCATCAAAAACTCAATTTCTTAAAAAGACTTCAACACGCATTTTTTTTTTTTTTTTTTTTTTTTTTTTTNTTTTTTTTTTTTTTTTTTTTTTTTGAACATTACTACTCCCAACACGTCCAATCCAACAAACTTGGTGTTCAATTCTATTAAATTATTTACAGGGTCCCAAAAGTCCGAAACCACCTGAATATCTTTTGAATAAGCTTTATGTGGAGTTTCGAAATTTTGCATGGTATTATACCCCAAATTAAGCCACCTGATAGTGTGACCAATTTTTTAGGGGCGGGTCCCATGTGGCCCCCAGGGGGTTCAACTGTTGTTTTTTAAATACGAACCCCCATCTTCTGATACATTTTCAGAAAGACAATAGAATTAGAAGTACTTTGCAAAAAAAATTTACACGTCTAGTGTGTTTGGTTTCCGAATTGGAAAAATTTACACGTCTAATACGTGCTTCGTTTCCAAATTGCGGCCATTTGAAATTTCCAAGATATGACTGCCAAGATTGTCTAAAACTAGGCGAATTATGTCTAAAAAGCAGGTTCCTCAACATTGGTGTCCTATGCAATCATTTAATATCCCATTGCAAAAAATTCGACTAGTTTTATACACACTTGGAAGTCATATCTCGAAAAATTCAAATGGCCGCCATTTTGAAACCAAAGACGCTAGACGTGTATTTTTTTTTTGCAAAGTACTTCTAATTCTATTGTCTTTCTGAAAATGTATCACAAGATGGGGGTTCGTATTTAAAAAACAAAAGTTGGACCACCTGAGGTCCAAATGGGACCCGCCCCGGAAAAATTGGTCACACCATCAGGTGGCTTAATTTGGGATATAATACCATGCAAAAATTTCAAAACTCCACGTAAAGCTGTTCAAAAGATATTCAGACGGTCTCGGAATTTTGGGACACCCTGAATAAAAATCTATTCGCAGACTTACCGAATGTACATACAAAATTTCAATAAAATCGGTTAAGCCGTTTTGGAGGAGTATGGTAACAAACACTGTGACACGTGAATTTTATATATTAGAAGATATATACACAATATTATGTATATAGTAGTTTTAATAGGCACCTTCTTCTAAGGCATCTTGTATCGAAGAGAGGGGATGCAGTTAGATTCGAACCAACAGCCTCCTGGTTACTAATAGGGATGGGTTAGTCATCCACGAGTCGATTCATGAGTCGACTCATTTTTTGAAATGAGTCGACTCTTTAAAGAGTCGACTTACGAGTACCTATTTTTTGAAAAAGCACAAAGAGATTGAGCTCTATGAGAGGGCTCGTGAGGATTTTATTCTTTTGAAACGTCTATATAGGTTGCCAACCTCGAGGTAAATTTTTAATGTATTCACCGAAGTTGGGGACGTTTATTTGTTAGATACAACTTATGTCAATTGGTTTTATTATGTCTTTCTGATCAAATAAGTTGTTTTTAAAATTAGCACTCGAAAAGAGTCGAGATCGAGAGTCGACTCATGGAGTCGACTCATATTGAGGAGTCGATCGAGTCGACTCATGTAAGTGAGTCGAAAAACCCATCCCTAGTTACTAATCCATCGCCTCAATCAACTGAGTTACTGAGGCTGTTTAATCTACTAGGCAGAAGTTTTTTTTTTCACCATTCCAGTACTTCATTAGACCCTACTCATTGTATGAGAGTTAAGATGGAATGATAGCAAAAATTTTAAAAAAAAATCTGTATTTTCTAAACAAACAAAATGTAATATTTCCGATAAGCAACATATTAGCCAAGCACCAAGCAGGCTGATCATCTTAAGGCACGTTTCAGAAAGGCGTATATTTGAGAATCCCAATAATATATTGTGAATCCTAATATAACAGCTTTATTCCAAGTTACTCAATGAGTATAATACTTTACCGGAATTCCAATAATATATTGTGAATCCCTATATAACATCTTCATTCAAAGTTACTCAATGAGTATAATACTTTACCGGAATTCCAATAATATAAATATTGTGAATCCCTATATAACATCTTTATTCCAAGTTACTCAATGTGTATAATACTTTAGCGGAATTCCAATAATATATTGTGAATCCCTATATAACATCTTTATTCCAAGTTACTCAATGAGTATAATACTTTACCGGAATTCCAATAATATATTGTGAATATATAATATCTTTATTCCAAGTTACTCAATGAGTATAATACTTTATTTTTTTACCGGTTTCAAACTTATAAAATGGTGCTATATAGGTCTCAGAGCTAGAGTGGCTTTATGAACTGTATAACATAGCCACCATATAAGGTCCAAGGTGGGCCAGAAGGAAGCAAAAAATATGGTTTAGGCAGATGAGAAACCTGTTGGTTAAATTGGGATACTATGTCAAGTAAAACCATAATGAACGTTAAAAATTACTATATCTTCATTTGAATAAAAAATATTAAACATGTTAAAGAGCTCACTAGTTTCGTCCTCTCCTGAGAACATCATCGGAGCTAGTTAGGGATGGGCTAGTCATCCACGAGTCGAGCAATGAGTCGACTCAGACTCACTCACGAGTCGAATCATCTTTTTGAAATGAGTCGACTCTTCAAAGAGTCGACTTACGAGTAGTTTTTTTTTTTTTTTTACTTNTTTTGTTGACTGATAAAGATAATAAAGAGAGAAATATTTATCCGAGTGTTTGTTGTTTACTGAAGGAAAATGTTCTTTTATTCTGGTGACGATTGATTGTGATGTCTTTTTAATGTATTTGCCGAAGTTGGGGACGTTTATTTGGTAGATGCCCCTTTCTGTCAATTGGTTTTATTATGTCTTTCTGATCAAATAAGGCGTTTTGTCACTCGATGCGAATCGAGATCGAGAGTCGACTCAATGAGTCGACTCATATTTGTAAGTCGAGTCGAGTCATATCGACTCACCTCAGTGAGTCGAAAATCCAATCCCTACTTCCCCGGCGCTGCTTTCCTACCTTAATTCTACCATGCAACAACCTTTTGTTTGGTGCCTACTCTCTTTAGCTGTAACCCTTTCCTGGTACTGTAACCGTAGCTTGCTTTTCACAGTATCAAAAGAAAATCGCTTTTTGCTGAAGAGCCCTGGATGATCGCCAAACCTTCTGTATTTACACGGACTTAGGACCATCACCTAATGAAGCTGGCCTGCTCCCCTCGAGAGTTATCGTGACAGGAAAAGGAAACAGACTAATAAAAGAAAAATCGTGGTGTTAAAACTAGACTTCACTTCGTTAATAAAATCGGACTATTTGATAAAATTCGATTTTGCATATTTTACACCTTATTCCCACTGCACGCAAAAATCGTGACGAACCGGTTGTCTTCCCACAAAAAAAAACGTGACAACAAAAAAACGTGTAGTGGGAAAGAGTTGTTACGTTTCAAGGGGCTATAATCAGCTTAGGGAAGATACCTTTGAATTTATAATTGTAAAAATAAAATTGAATAAATAATAATTAAAAAAAAAAAAAAAAAAAAATATCCCTTAATAAATATCCCTTAATATCCCTTGGACACATACAAAAGCCTTTTAGTCCGTACTAAAAAAAACAGGAAATAATCCATTTATTTTAAATTTTTATACAAAAATATATTTTAATAGCCAGAATCATCAGCAGTAAAAGTAAAATAATAAATTAATGTGCTAGTTTAGTTCCGTTTTCAGCGAGCCGGATATAAAATTATTGCTGATTACCTAAGTTTGACGCTAAGGGAAAATTAACCCTTTCATGTCCTATGAAAAGAATTAAAAAAAAAAAATACTTTCTGAAAGAAAGAAAACCTTTAGGAAAGTTTGTAGAACTATCGAATACAGGAAATGAAAATGATAAAAAACAATTTTACTACAATTTTGTACTACAATTTTAAGATATGTTCTACAATTTTAATATATTTGTAAATTTCCTTCCTCTTTTTAATTAGATGGATATCAGATTTTCCTTTTTTGTATCTATACTTATAAAACGCAAAGCCCAGTTGGTATACTGACTGACTGATAATCAACGTAGCTCCACGATAGCTAAACGTAGAGACTTGAAACTTGGCACACAGATCCCTTTTAGTATGTAGGTGCGTAATAAGAAAGGAAAAAAATTAAAGTTCAAGTGGGAGCAAGTTACCGCCAAAAATGACGCTATTTAGCGGGTCTTTTTGCAATTTTTTTCTGGGCAAACTAAAAGAGATAACGAAAAATGACCGGGAATAGACCCCACAAAAAATATAAAATTTGAAAATTTCCGGTTTCTATCCGATTTTTGAACGGTTTTCACCACCAAAAAATCGGAATTGAGAAATACCACTTCGGGATGAGCAAGAAAGCTGAAATTTGATACAAAGGTGTTTCGAAATACAAAAAGTCATATCCTTGAATAAAATATTGAATTTTCTAAACATGAGCGGTGCTCACTCTGGGGGTCGGTTCCACCAAAAACTCATAGTTAAGAAGTATCACTTCGGGATGAGCGAGAAAGCTGAAATTTTATACGTTCCGCAGTGCAAAAAGTAATATCTTTGAGTAAAATATTGAATTTTCTAACTAGGAGCGGTGCTCACTCTGGGGGTTGGTTCCACCAAAAATATAAAATTGAGGAGATTTAATTCCGCGATCTCGAAATTGTTGTTGAATTTTGTAACCGTAGCGAAGCACGGAAAAACAGCTAGTCTTTTATATATAAGTTAGTCATTAAGAATCTAATGTTCATACTTGATAATGGAGTAAAATTCGAAATACGCGTATCGAATAATATATTAAAATTGTAGAACATAAAGTCAAGTAATGGAGGTTGAATATTATTGTATCTTCACTTGACTAAAAAATATTAAAGATGTTAAAGAGCTAACTATTTAGAGGACGAAACTAGTTAGCTATTTAACATCTTTAATGTTTAGATATTTGACAATATCGATTCAGAGTTGAATCAATATCGATTCAGTTGAATCGATATTGTCAATTATCTACCTATATATTTATATCTTACAATTTTTCTAATAATTTTAATCTTTAATATTTTTTTAGTCAAATGAAGATATAGAAACTCCATTATGGTTTTACTTCACATAGTATCAAGGGCGTAGCCAGCATCTGGATTCCTTGCTGCATACTCTCGAGAATTTCTAGGGGGGGCAGCTGCCCCACCTGCCCCCCTTTCCTAAGCCCATGCATAGTATCCCAATTTTAACCAACTTATAAAGTCAAGTGTTTTTTATCATTTTCATTTCTTGAATTCTTTTTGAATTCAAAATGAATTCTGAAGCTAAGATTGCTGATTTAAACACTATTAACTCTTTAATCTCTCATTTCAGTGTTTAAGTTAGGCTCAACAGTCTCAATTGGTTGAGGCGGTGGATTCGTAACCAGGAGGCTGTTGGTTCGTAACTCCATCCCCGCCTACTGGTTACAATAGATCTAAACAAAGGTCGTAAGGTGACTATTGCGGTCTCGTAACCAGATTTGTAACCAGTTCAATAATAGGTAATGTTTTTTTTTTTTTTTTTTTTTCGTAACGATTCCAAAGTTTTGAAAATAATAAAACAATATAAAAGAAATGTAAATGTTTCGTACCAGGCAGATACTATTATTACTTTTATTTTTTTTGTGAGCAAGTTACAAACTTAAAATATGGTTTCATATAATTTAAAAAGTCTTTTTAAATAAGTTGGTTAAATTGGGATACTATGTCAAGTAAAACCATAATGAAGATTGAAAATTACTATATCTTCACTTGACTAAATAATATTAGAGATGTTAAAGAGCTAACTAGGTAGTTTCGTCCTCTCCTGAGAACATCATCGGAGCTAGTGTCAGAGAAATTATCTTATGAGGTATTGGACTGTGCCTTGAGTAGAGAGCATGTGTATGTGTCTTTTTAAATGTTTTAGGGGTGGGAGATTAATTAATTCACTTTAATTTTAATTTCTTTTGGAAAAAAAAAAAAAATTCTTCCGTATTTATTGAACTATTTGAATATATTGAACTGAAGCAGACATAGTTGTACCAACATGAAAAAAGTCTAGTGCAAGTTTGTTTATTTGATTAATATAAGCGCGAAGATGAACGTCCCCCCCCCCCCACCCAAATGTTTATTTCGATCTTTGTGTTATTATGTCACAATTTTAGTGGGCCTCATAGCATTACAAGGTATTCTCAACAATCATTCCAATATCACTAAGTCTAAGCTACACTTTAACAATTTCCTTATAATGCTACCACTTGTCGCTATTACCATAGCTACTCAATTGTATCTACTTTATCAAATTTTCGACCCGTCCAGGAATCGAACCCAAAACCTCCTTGTACATACTACCCTAAAATAGATTTCGACACTGCTTGTTTGGTGTTGCGATTCATTGTTCTGACTGATAAATCATTCTTTTTACTTGCATTGAAGGGTTAAAAAATGCAAGGTATTTAAAATATTTAACAAAAAAATTCAAAAAATTGCAATTAAAAAAAAAAATATATAAATGTTTTCTTAAATGAAGCTATTAAAGTCTGATGAGTAGACAATGACAAGAAATTAATAAAAATAGAGTCTAGTTTACGTAAAGCCTGGGACATAAAAATTGCAATTATAACAAAATTTGCAATCATAATAGAATTACAACGTTGCAAAAATGAAGAAAAAAAAAATACATGATTTGTTAAGTCTGTTGAAACTGCAAGTATACAATTTATAGTTGTTTTTATTTTAACAAGAATTCATATTTTTGCATTCTGTTTTTGAGGTAAACGATTTGAGGGGGTGTGATATGAGTGTTCCCCCTCAATTAATCAATAGACGCTCACGATTAGGGTTAACAGATGCACGGATTGGGCAGGACATGTCCTGCTTTTTAAATGTTTTTCCTGTGATTCACCACCCTCAATCTATCAATAGTGGTTCACGATTAGGGTTACCAGACGTCCGGCTTTGGGCAGGACATGTCCTGCTCTTTAAATATTTGTCCTGTGTCCTACTCGCCTTTGAAAATAATGGGAAAAGTTCTGCTTTTTAAAATTCACCCAAAAACAGTTTGAAACAATATAAACTTTCAGTCAACAATATAAATTCCCAGTTCTAACAATATAAACTCTCAGTTCTAAACAATAATATAAACTCTCAGTCAACAATATAAACTCTCAGTTCTAAACAATATAAACTCTCTGTCAACAATATAAACTCTCAGGCTTCGACCAACTTAGCTCCGATGATGTGCTCAGGAGAGCACGAAACTAGTCAGCTTTAACACTTTTAATTTAGAAATGGTATTTAGGATGTTTGTAGTCATTATGAAATATAAATTTCAATAAAATATTGTGTAGTTGATACACAATATTTTATTGAAATTTATATTTAACACTTTTATTTAATTTTTACAGTCAAGTGAAGATATAGTATGTTATCTGCCCTAATATGGTTTTACTTGGCATAGTATGCCAAATTCAACCAAATTACTTTGTAAGTGTCAAATCACGTGTATACAAAAATACGGTATACGCAATGCATCTCTCTGAAGTATAACTTCAGTGAGATGGATTGTGAACAGTTCTATATATACTTGATGAAAGCAGAGGACCCTGAGTTAAAAACTCTGTCAATGTGACACCTGGGTTTATTATTTTTCTGGCAAAAAGTAATACATTTTTTGGGGGGGTACCCCCCAATAAAATTTGAGGGGGTTATCATGATGATTCCAAATCTAATTAGACCCTAAATTTGACATACTTACCAANGGAATTTCATCTGTGCTTCCTCTCTTCTTTTCTCCAGTGTGTCGAGCTGGAGTTGCTCAGTCAATAATTCGTACTCAATATAGTGCGGGAATAAAGGGTAAAAATCATTCTCTTTTTTAAAGAGATACCTAACAAAACGGGCTTGCAGTCTCTCTAATGACCTTTTGGCAACCTTTGTTTGCGGGGTCCAAACTATGGATCCGTATTCCTGTGATACCCGTAAAAATTGTGAAAATTCCATTGGCCCTTACCCCAAAGAAATTCTACATTTACATTAATGACTGGGGATGTCGATATTTATCGATATATCGGAAAAAATATCGGTATCCAATAGCAAGAATTTTCTGATTTTTCCCCCCTTTAGATTTTATTATTTTAAATTTTTAACACATGATTAGGGTTTTTTTATGTGAATTTTTTTTCGAAGGTGAGGGAACTTTTTCAAAAATTTGAAAAAATTCCCTCATTTTTTTTTTTAGAAAGGAACCATCATCATTGTCAAAACGAAGAAACAGTGATGAAATATTGAAATTACAAATAAGTAAGTTTTAGTAGATGTAGCATTATTTTATAAGGTGTCTTTGATTAAATGTCTGTCCCAGGCTGGAAACGAACCAACGACCCAACTGCTTGATGGCTGGGGCTGATTTGATTTGGTGTTCGTGAATAGGAAGGCAAAAATACTTGCATAACGATGAACCTAAAACCGTCAAGGTCGTCATTGAGACGACTGAGGACTGGGGAAGTAAAGAAACCAGGCTTTTGTCCAGGGGGGCCCATGGTGTGGTACACTGATGGCTCCAAAACAAAAGAGGGATCTGGTGCTGGTGTACACTGCGTGCGACCCAGAGTAGACATATCTCTGCCCTTGGGGACGTACGCCGGTGTGTACCAGGCGGAGGTCCTTGCAATTCGCAGCTGCGCGGATGAGAATATAAAGATGGGTCTCTCTAATAGGGAGATTCATATATTATCTGATAGCCAGGCAGCGCTGAGGTCTATAATCAGCTATAGCACGTTTTCTAAAATAACGTGGGATTGTCAGCTTGCACTAAAAGAACTGGCACAGAACAACCGAGTTTGTCTTGGTTGGGTGCCAGGGCACAAGGGCAATGCTGGAAATGAACGGGCCAATGAACTGGCGAGAATGGGGTCCTCGACACCATTCATCGGACCAGAACCCGTGATCGGCCTAACCATGACTGAGGTCAGGGGCTTCATCGAGGGCTGGGTGCTTGGAAGACACCTTGAACGGTGGAGGGTCGTCTCTGGACTGAGACAAAGTAAGGCC
>CM022885.1:38282595-38295818 GCA_012654025.1 Pachypsylla venusta | reverse complement strand
AAAAAAAAAGGTACTCGTAAGTCGACTCTTTGAAGAGTCGACTCATTTCAAAAAGATGAGTCGACTCATGAGTGAGTCGAGTCATGATCGACTCGTGGATGACTAACCCATCCCTACTTAACAGTTCCCTCCAAACCACATGAAACACATTTCGGTAACATCATATTCTTCGGAAAAGCTTAATCTAGAAATAGCGAGAACAGTCGATTTCGCGAGGAACACAATTTTAAGCAGACAATGTAGACACTCCTGTGAATAGGGGGACATAATTCCAAGGCACTCAAGGTCATGCCAGTCGTGAAAGGCGACTAAGGACAGGGTCGGAAACGATATCCTTTCCATTACCCATGTAGAAAGCAAGGAGAAGCTACTGCATTATATCCATCCTATATTCCCTGTGGATAGAGGGACATAGAAAGAATACTTCCAAGGCACTCAAGTCCATGCCAGTCGTAGGAGGTAACTAAACGAAAGGTCGGAAATGATATCTCTTCCATTACCCATGTAGAAAGCAAGGAGAAGCTACTGCATTATATACATCGTATATCCCCTGTGGATAGAGGGACATAGAAAGAATACTTCTAAGGCACTCTAGTCCATGCCATTCGTAGGAGGCAACTAAACGAAAAGTCGGAAATGATAGCTCTTCCATTACCCATGCAGAAAGCAAGGAGAAGCTACTGCATTATCCGAAAGGATTCTCAAGTATCGACAACTCATGGCGAGTTGTTTCCATCCAGCCCCACGGCTGTTAGCCTATGATGATGAATATAACCACCGAGTAATCTAGCTTCATTAGGTAACAGTCGTAAGACCATGTAAATACAGAAGTTTTGGTGTTAGGAAAGGCATCCAGCCTTGATAAAACTCTGCTTGAAACCAATGATGAGAGATAATGAGCAAAATACATTTTCTTCGCAGGATTACCGTACCGAGCTAAATAGCGGAAAAGGTAGAGCTAAATAGAATAAGCACAAAACAGAAGGTTGTGGTATGGTGGAATTAAGGAAAACAACGCCAATCCCAAAAAGAATTGGGAATAGTTGAAGAAGAAGAATACAGTTATAAAGAGACAACTGTAAGAAAGAGAACAGAAAGAAGAACTAGGTACAATACAATAATGGAAATTATTTTTATGAGCTGATGTTTTTCTTTGTGAGAGTACCTACGTAGAATCCAAATAATTTTTTGATTCCACGTACCTTGAAACTTATAATATCAAATTTTGAAGGGGGGTAATTTTTCTTTTCTTGAAGATTCCAAAGCTTCACTATTGAAAGTAATAAACCAGAATATCTAAATGAATCACGTCAGTTCAGAAATCCCATAACCCCAAAATATAAACTTTTCAGGAGGCGAAGAATACCTCCGGAAGCGGTAACAAGAAACAGGATAAAGGAATAATTTACCTGCCGCTTTTGTGGTAGCTTCTTTGATGGCTGGCCAGCTTCTTGAATCTTGATGTACTTGAAATTATTATATGATGTATTTAATTAATTATAATTTGATTATAGGTAGCAGACTGTATAGCGGGCGGTAGGTATTTTGGAACTGAATTTTAAAGTTAAAAGATGGGGAAAGATAAGATCGGATGCAAGGAAGAGCCAATCAAATGCCCAAACCGAAATCTACGAAACACTACATGCTCAGCGCAGTGGCGTAAACAATAACTTTATGGCGTTTCCGAAATGAAAGTATATTATTTTCTCCTATGAATTCCATACAAATCATCTGAGTCATGGTGTTTTTATAAGAAGCGATGCATTTTCATCTCCTCTTTCCACTGGTATCAATATCTCAATTCGAAAAATAATGAGTTATGGGGTTTATAAATGATAAAAAGTACAATGACAAGAAAATCCACAGTAGAATCAGTCAGAGTCACGCTGAGAGCACCATACCAAAAGATCTCAGAATGAACGCAGTTAAAACACCCCGTATGAAAGACTTCCTCGAGTTTCTATAAATATAAAAAGTAATAAAGGAACAATACAGAGATTAAGGAGTTATTATTTATCGGTTGAACACTTTACACAAAATAATATATTAGAAAGAGAAAGAGTGCTCATAGTCCTAATCAATGACACTGTTGATAGCCCGCACGTGGTAAATAAAGCGAGTTCTGATCAGTTTGCCGACAGAGCTCGTAAAACGTAAAACGGATATCGTAGTTGATAAATTCATAGAAATGTAATAGCGAGACGTCTTAACGTTGACCAAGAAGGATTAAAGAATGGTCAACTTGAAGACAACGACACAGCAAACAAATGCTAGTTGAACCATAAAAACTTTAACTGTTGATCTTCTTTGCTTAAATTGGATATAAATGAGACTGGTCATTGGACTTATAACGGGATACAATAGTTTTTGAAAACACCTACACAATATGGGAATCTTTAGGGAAAACCTGTTGTTTACTTACACTATGTGGGGAGGCAGAGGGAATGGCATTTCACGTAATCTTTGATTGCATTGCTCTACTCAATTGGGGAGAGAGCATCATCGGACCAATCACCAGAAAGGAACTCGTCCAAAACAATCTGGTAAGAACCCTCAAACTCTCTGAGCTCTGTACAGATGAATCTTAGCCAGAGAAATATTCTTAACGCCAAAAATCCCATGAGACTGAGTTGTAAGGATTCCAAACCTTTTCAATTCATTGAAGCTCCATGAAATGAATAGAATGGTCAAAATTATTGACAGACGGATTTTTTTCAATCAATTTTTGAATTCTACGTACCGTCAACCGTATAAAATATCAAATTTTGACGGGCTTTATTTTTTTCTTTCAGAAACACCATAATTTACTGATACGTTATAACACAAAAAGACTTTCATTTCAGGAACACCATAAAGACTTTCTGCGTCTCTTGAAAAGTTTATATTTTCGAGTTATGGGACTGAAATAACTGATTTAACTTTACTGAGTTTCATCATTATCGCTATACGTTCTATCCAATTCCAACCTTCATAACACGAAAATGAATTTCAAAGAAATCAAAAATAATAATAATAAACACTTCGCGTGTTCTGAATTCCTTTGCAAGATTTTATTTAGCAGAAGAAGAACCAACAAAAAAAAAATTATATATATAACAACTCTGAATCTTGGTCCTTTTAAATAAATTTAGAAAGAAAGAAAGAAAAAAAATATTTGTCCAAAACCAGTAACCAGTATAACATAGAGAGGCCGCTGTGATTTATTGGCCCATCGAGGTTCAATTTTTTTTGTTGTTCTTTTTTTTTATCTACTGATATATCTGCGATGATTATCAGTTTTCGTTTTGTTTTATGTTTATTATGAAAAAATATAAATGTGAATTATTTTCTAGGAATTGGAATGAGAAGAAGAAACCAGAAATACGATTGATTTCTGTGTGTAGACGATGTCAAATGATATGAAATTTATGTAACGTAAGTAACGTTTAGTTTTGGGAGATCCAACAGTTTTGTAAAAGTGTAAAGATCTAATCAGAAATACGATTGATTTCTGTGTGTAGACGATGTCAAATGATATGAAACTTATGTAACGTAAGTAACGTTTAGTTTTGGGAGATCCAACAGTTTTGTAAAAGTGTAAAGATCTAATCAGAAATACGATTGATTTCTGTTTGCAGATGATGTCAAATGATAGGAAATTTATGTAATGTAAGTAATGTTTTGCTTTGGGAGATGAAACAGCTTTGTAAAAGTGTAAAAATCTAATCAGAAATATGATTGATTTCTGTTTGCAGATGATGTCAAATGATATGAAATTTATGCAATGATTGTAACGTAATTAATGTTTTGCTTTTGGGAGATCCAACAGTTTTGTAAAAGTGTAAAGATCTAATCAGTCGAACAAATTCATAATCTATCTATGCTTCAAGTCTGTTCTCCACCGTCTGATGATTAACTTTCATTCACCCGGTAGATAAATTTTGACTTTTCTTTCCTATCTACTTATTATTCTATAAACTCGAACAAATTCATAATCTATCTATACTTCAAGTCTGTTCTATACCGCCTGATCTACTTTCATTCACCCGGTAGATAAATTTTGACTTTTCTTTCCTATCTACTTATTATTCTATAAACTCGAACAAATTCATAATCTATCTATGCTTCAAGTCTGTTGTCCACCGCCTGATCTACTTTCATTCACCCGGTAGATAAATTTTGACTTTTTCTTTCCTATCTACTTATTATTCTATAAACTCGAACAAATTCATAATCTACCTACCTAGAAATTACTTTGTGATTCAGATCAGATCACCACACCCTACCAAAATTATTCAATCTGGGACAGGCGAGTTCGAGCTATAGTTTTCCCTTCCTTCAAGTTATGCTTAGTTTGCTGAATTTCTATTCTCAATCTCACTCTTTAAAACTAATACTACCTTCTCACGCTATTTATATCACATTCTCTATTTTCAAAATTTATATCACATGCTGACACTCTTTATATCTCATTCATAAAACTTATAATAAATTTTCACTCTTTAAAACTAATACTACCTGCTAACGCTGTTAATATCACATTCTCACTTCTTAATACAAAGCTCACACTCTTTATATACCACTCTCACTCTTTAAAACTAATATCACATTCTCAGCATACTCTTTATATTAAGTTATCATTTTTTGAAACTTATGCCACATTCTCACTCTTTAAAACTAATATCACATGCTCACGCTTTTTATATCACATTCTCATTCTTTAAGACTAATATAACATTTTCACTTTTTAAATCTATTATCCCATTCTCCCGCTCCTTATATCACATTACCATTACCACTCTTTAAAACTTATATCACATGCTCACCGTCTTGATAACACATTCTCACACCCATTATATCACATGCAGACACATTTGTACCACATTATCAAACGCTTTATGAAGAATATTATTAGGGATACAAGAATATCATCACATTTCATACACTCTTTGTGTCCATCACATCTTTACAAAGTTGCTTCTAGATTCAAATGATTTCGTCCAAATAATTGGGCGGAGCGAAGCGTAGCCTTATACTCCCTACAAACTGCAAAATTTTGTTACCCTACTCCTCCGAAAATACTCAACCGATTTTTACCAAATTTTTTTCTTCATATTCTGCATGAACCCAAGGGTGCATATATCTATTTTCAGAACGATATCTTTAACCGTTTCCGATTTTTTGGCCGATTTTCCGATTTTTTACCAAATTCAGAGAGTCATGATCCGATATCTTAAATTTTGTCGCGACAGCATATCAACTCATAACGAAAAAGTTTTAGGTGGCTTCTCAATACTTAATTTAGGACATAATTTACTAAATTTTGACAAACCATTCCAGAGTTACAAGTTCGAATCCGGGATCGGGCAAAATAAAATTTAGGAAATACTAATTGTTTAGTCAAAACGTTGAAGGATATCGAATATATATATATATATATATATACCCCCAAGGGTGCATACGTTTATTTTCGGAACAATATCTTGAACCGTTTCCGATTTTTCGGCCGATTATTTTTCGTTTTAAATAGGACCTACTACTCAACGGCATGATGCAATCAAGAAAGGTGCGGTATTCTCAAAAAATCTTGTTTTAACGGAATAATGGAGCAATATGCTAAAGTTTAAGTGGTGCCCGAAAATGCGAGGTGAAACGGATGGCTCCGCCCGTTTTTGTCCACGGACACACCTATAGTTATTACCTACACTATAATCTTACAATAATGATTCGGTTCGCTCCTTCAGATATTTCTTTTGAACCGATCTGAAAAACGATATAATATTTACTACAAGGTTAATTTTGGCTAGGGGTAGCCGTAAGGCTAATCATGTTCTAAAAGCTGTGCCTTGTCGGGATAGTCATTCTTCTCTGTTAAGTGCCGTAAACCTACCAAGGCCAAATAAGGGAAAAACAAGGTTAATTAAGATATTACCTCACTTGACGCTTCGCTATATTCTACAAGAGCTAGTTGGCCTCACAAGGATGAAAAGCAAACAACACGTGGTGACTCCGAGTGGACTTTCGTCGATCGAAAAGTTCGATCGACGTTGCTGATTTAATATTTTCAGTGATCTGACAGAAACTCACTCGTGGAATCAATTTCTTCTTCTTTAACTCACCCCTTTCCAATTCTATTTAGGGTCGGTGTTGTCTTCCAGAATTCTACCATGCCACAATCTTTTGTTTTTTGCCTGCTCTCTTTAGCTTTCCGGGCACGGTAACGCTTTCTTATCATAATGTTGATTCTAATAGATTTCAGAATAATGTTTTGAGACCCAAAGTCAATGCCCCTTGGTACATTCGATTAAAAAAATGCCTCTTTCCACCAAGAAGGCCTTCGAGATCACGTCAATTGTCAATCCTGAGGCCATCCATTACCTCGGGGTTGGCAACCTATATAGACGTTTATATAGGTTGCCAAAAGAAGAAAACATCACGAGCGCTCATCACTCAATCTCTTTGTGCTTTTTCAAAAAAAAAGTACTCGTAAGTCGACTCTTTGAAGAGTCGACTCATGAGTGAGTCGAGTCATGAGTCGACTCATGATCGACTCCTGGATAACTAACTCATCCCTAGCTCACTCCCCTCGGTGGATACATTCGTGTAATCAATGTTGTTAAGTTGCTTAAACACTTCCTTCATTCTACACCTACTCTCAGAATTAAAAAACAAACATAATCTCCATCTCACAACAAATAAATTTTCAAACAGGAACTTCGGTTCATTTAAATATTTGATTCTAGAGACCACCCGGTTTTATCCCCCTCCCTCGCTTCCCGAGGACCCCCAAAATTTTAGACGAAGGTACCTACAGACAGAACGCATGACGTGTTATATTGATCATGTTTATTAATGTTAATTAATACAACTGTCCTTCCAGATCAAGATATCCGGTCAAAACCTAACCTTTTCACCTTACACTATCTAATCTACACACACACCTATGTAGAGCTATCTACTGCAACGTAGCATTGTATCTGAACATCATGATACTATGAAGACTAGATATGTTCTTGCGCAGAAAATGATGACGTCATATGTGTCACTTTTTTTATTTTTATGTTAGGATTTTTTTACTATTCTGTAACCATGTATCTAACCTGGTCTTCTCAGTATCATAGCCAAAGATCTTGCCAAGACAATCTTCTGACAAAATGTAGCAAGAAGAATAGGGAAAACCTATTGTGATGTCAGAAGGTTTTTCAGACAAAAGAAACAAAGGAAGACCGAGAAAATCTTATGAGCATATGCTAAGTGGTATAGCAAGGAAAAGAGGCAAAAACCTATTCGGATATCATAAGACTTTCTAGGCAAAGAAACAGGGGAAGACCGAGAAAATCTTATGAGCACATGCTAAGTGATATTGCAAGGAAAAGAGGCAAAAACCTACTCGGATATCACAAGACTTTCTAGGCAAAGATACAGGGGAAGACCGAGAAAATCTTATGAGCACAAGTTGATATAGCAAGGAAAATATTCAATGCACATGCTAAGTAATATAGCAATGAAAAGATTCAAAAACCTACTCGGATATCATAAGACTCTCTAGGCAAAGAAACAGAGGAAGACCGAGGCAATCTTATGAGGATTTGCTAAGTAATATTGCAAGAAGAGGGAAAATCTACTCTGATGTCAGAAGACTTTCCAGACAAAGAAACAGAGGAAGACCGAGAAAATCTTATGAGCACATGCTAAGTGATATAGCAAGGAAAAGGGGAAAAAACCTACTCGGATATCAGAAGACTTTCTAGACAAAGAAACAGAGGAAGACCGAGAAAATATTATGAGGATTTGCTAAGTGATATTGCAACAAGAAGAGGGAAAACCCTACTTGGATATCAGAAGACTTTCCAGATAAAGAAACAAAGGAATACCGAGAGAATCTTATGAGCACATGCTAAGTGATATAGCAAGGAAAAGGGGAAAAAACCTACTCGGATATCATAAGACTTTCTAGGCAAAGAAACAGAGGAAGACCGAGGCAATCTTATGAGGATTTGCAAAGTAATATTGCAAGAAGAAGAGGGAAACTCTACTCTGATGTCAGAAGACTTTCCAGACAAAGAAACAGAGGAAGACCGAGAGAATCTTATGAGTACATGCTAAGTGATATAGCAAGGAAAAGGGGAAAAAACCTACTCGGATATCATAAGACTTTCTAGGCAAAGAAACAGAGGAAGACCTAGACAATATTATGAGGATTTGCTAAGTGATATTGCAAGAAAAAGAGGGAAAAACCTACTTGGATATCAGAAGACTTTCCGGACAAAGAAACAAAGGAAGACCGAGAAAATCTTATTAGGATATAGCAAGAAGAAGAGGGTAAAAGTAGTATCCGCAGAATAAACGAGGAATCCGACGCTCTATAGGGCCAGTTTTTTTTAATCAATTGCTTCTAATCAGTGGCAGATTTATCGTATAGGCCACTTTGGGAGATCAACATAGGTCATGGCCTAGGGCGGAAGAATTTAGGGGCGACAAAATATGGAGCAACTGTTGAACTGTGTGAAAGGAGAGGTTTTCTACGAGTACATAGGCTATAAAAATGTGATTTCGAGCATTGTTTTTTTCATTAATGTTTGTATTTCTCTTGTCTCAAAATAATCGACAAAATTACTGAGTAAGTTCTAATTTTACACTATAACGCTGCGATTTATTATTGTCTTCTCTATTCTACTCAATTGTCCTCACAACTTGGGCTACCTAATTGTTCTCACAAAGCTGAAAGCATCCCGTTACAAAAACAACAAGTAACTTTTTCTGATCTCAAGTAGGTATATTGTAATAGGAGCATAACTTAATTATGAAAAAATATGTGTATTACTTTCGGTTACACAGAGCCGGATATGACATCCATCATGAGAGAAGAGCTCCATTAATCATTCTCTCCTGTCTGTACGGACGCACACTCTCTCATCAGTTAATTATCCACTGAAGAGAAACGTGGCCAGAAATCATACTGATCCTATTCTACGCCTCAGTCAAAGTTATTAGAATCATCAGAATCATTGTTGTGGATAGTTTCCAGGATTAACAATCCTGGATTAACTGTAATGACAGGATTAATTGTCATGGACTGCTGAACTGTGGGACATGCAAGAATCTATACGCAAGAATAGAAAGAAGACTCAGAATCTAGAAGCAAGAGAGGGTTACCATGCCAGGAAAGGGTACAGCTAAAGCGAGTAAACACTGAACAGATGGTAGAATTAAGGAAGGCAACGCTGACGCTAAATAGAATTGTAAACAGGTGATGTCAAAGAAGAAGAGAAAGAAGAAGACTTCGACCAAACAGAAGTCGGAAGATACATTGAACATAAACGATTGTAAGAGGAAATGTTGAGGGACATATGGAAAAATAGAGGGCTAACATTAGCTCAACAAACTTTACAGTTTTCAAAAAAAAAAATCCAAGGATTATCAGCATCTAGTCCGGCGTCCTCAGATTCTTCCGCCACCATCACCTTCCACGAAAAAATGAGAAAAAAGTCGAAGAAAATTTGTTTTCTTCATAAATTGAGATGCTCACCAATTCTTTAACATCGCATAACCACAATCTTCTTGGTCAGCCTCTGGTTCTTATTAAATTAAAATTAATTTTCACGACATCCAGCAAGAAGATTTACCTCAATGAAACATCTAATATTTGGGGTTGGAAGTGCAGTAGTAAGACGCTTGACCGGTAAATAATAGGGCGTGAGACCAAACTCATCAATTTGAAATATTTATGACACATGAAAATAGCATCCAAAAAACTGCCGATGTCAAGGAACTCTTCAGTCCTATTCGGGCAGTACAAATAAGGATCATTATTATTTTTTTTGGGCATTGTAGAACTCGCCATCCCCCTGATCCCAGGAAGAGAATAGTTGTTATAGATTGATAGTTCGAGAAGAGGTACCACAGATTATAGTTAACATAATTATCAGAATAATAATTATAGATATTTTGTTTAATGCATAGATAATAATTTCTCGCACTCGCACGGATAGAACGTGTGACAAAAACCTCTCAACACAAGATGATTAGTTCTGGTTGGAGAACTAAACGTTGCATAACAACGCGTTCCGTCTATGACATACCTACTATTAAAATCAAATAATATATTAACCCAATCAAACTTTTCGTACATACTTTGGTCATGCATAAGTGATTTGATTTCAAGAATGCATTGAGTGTTCCGACTAACCCATCAAACAATACGATGCTGTGGTGGTATAGCCAAGGAAGCCTATAGTATTTCAGGTCAACACTTACATATTTTATTGTGTAACAAGACGTTTAGATTATCTACGAGGGTCCACTGTGGGGGCTCAATCAATAGTGGCATTATCGTTAGCTATGGTAGTCAGGTCTCTAGTATTTCAGGTCAACACTTACATATTTTATTGTGTAACAAGACGTTTAGATTATCTACGAGGGTCCACTGTGGGGGCTCAATCAATAGTGGCATCATCGTTTGCTATGGTAGTCAGGTCTCTAATTATGTAACAGGACGTTTAGATTCACCACAAGGGTCCACTGTGGGGCCTTAATCAATAGTGGCAGCATGCTATGTTAGCTATGGTAGCCAGTGAGAAGTCTCTAGTATTTCAGGTAAATCACATATTTTATTGTGTAACAAGACGTTTAGATTCACCACAAGGGTCCACTGTGGGTGCTCAATCAATAGTGGCATCATCGTTTGCTATGGTAGTCAGGTCTCTAATTATGTAACAGGACGTTTAGATTCACCACAAGGGTCCACTGTGGGTCCTCAATCAATAGTGGCATCATCGTTTCCTATAGCTAGGTGTATAATAAGAGCTCTAATAAGTTGTTCATCATCATCATAGGTTAACAAGCGTGGGGATAGTTTGTAACAACTCGCCATGTGTTGTTGATTCATAGGGAACCTGAAATAGACGACTCAGAAAAATCACTTCCCAGGCGCATAAGTGTGATGTTAGTCCAATTTTTCTCAGGACGGTGTCATCTGCTACAACACTATAAATCCAGGATTGATCCGACTACTGACAAGTTGTGTTCCAAGGATTGCCGTACATGACGTTTGTCATCTTGAACTGCTCGGCAAACCCCACTCAATTGAAATGTACAGATCTCTATACTAACCCCGTCTTGGCAGAAGTTTTCCTGGACTTAGAAGAAGAAGAGGAGTGAATCTCATTAAAAGCGTTAACGACAGTAACTTAACAACCGTACCAATTTCTCGGTTTGCAAAATTTACAAACTTGAGGCCGTGACAATTTGCAAAGAAAAATCATCTAATATATCTCAAGAAAATCTTCTTGGAATCTTTCAACTAATCTTCTCTTTTTTTTCATTTTAAAGAAATCCTCCCAATATAATAAAGTCATTATTAAAATATAAATTAATGATCTAGAATGATGAACGACTTGGATAGAAATTGGGTAAAGCGTGTTTGAAACAAATGAGAGTGCATGATGTTGATGATGAAGGATCATTTGTTGAGCACGCGACAGTTATAATAGAGAATACAACTCGTAGACAATTGACTCTGACCAGCATGGTGTAAGAAATGAAACAAGCAGAGAGCTTCCTATCTTTCCGAAGAAAAAAATGAGCTTAGAAAAAAAGAAGAGGAAGTAGCAATCATATTACGATTGTTATGGAGCTGATTTCAAAAATCAAAAAAAGGTCCGCGTGCTCTCTATAAACCACAATATCCTCGAAATTAAAATGTGTAGGTGATGTAGGTACTGTCCTGGTTGGAGAGTTTTCATGAAAATCCATACATCATGTTCCCGAAATAACAGCATAACACCCTCGAAAGTTGTCGATCGGACCCAATAGACGTCACTTCTGGATGTATTTAGGGTACAGTTAAAAATAGTAGGCACCGAACAAATGTTTGTGGCATGGTAGAATTAAGGAAAGTCCCCCAAATATAATTGGGAAAGGATGAAGTTAAAGAAAAAGATATAGTCAGCATTCCACCTTCGAGGGTGGTTATTTGCAAATGTCTCTGTTATAGGATGTCGTTTGTTGTCTGAATTGCTGGTGTGTTGCCAATGCAATGACCTATCTATCTAAATGTAATTGAGACACGATCTAGTATTACCAGATGAAATTTCAAAAGCAGGACATTTCGCATGAAAAAGCAGAACAATTAAAAAAAACACACAAATACAAGGACGTGTCAATTTATGATATAAAAATGTGGGTATTCAGGAGTTTTACATATGTGCAATACAGTGTTTTGTAAATTGTTGTCATAAACTTACAACTATTGCCCATACTTTTCAGAGCTCTGCACTTTGAAAATCACCTTAACCTCACGCAACCTTCATCTCTGCGCACGTTATTTTTATACAGGTGATTTGACAATTTTAAAAAGTAGTTTTGTGGGACTTAGAAAACAACACGTCATTTTCAATTATTTTCAAAAGCAGACAGGACAAGCATGCAAAAAGCAGGAGATTGTTTAAATTCAAGAAGTAAGCCTCTCTGGGCCGCGTTCAGCTCTGTGATCTTTACCTTATTATAAATCAAACAATGTTTAAGTATTTAAGATCAATCACCCAATGTGTATTGATTATGATTATTGTTGTTTGTACAGTATCGTTTATTTGGAATGCAATGGTCAGACTGAGCGAGACTAATATGTGTGAGATTGTATTCAGTTGAGGACGAGTCTTTGTTATTGATTTTCCTATGAAATCAATGTTAAAAACTGATAAAGTGCAAGAAAAGCAAAAAAATAAAATGCATCGGGTTTTGTAAATCTTGGCTTGATGAAACAAAACCAGAAACTAGAATATCGTCGTAATTTTTTCAGTACGGCCATCAACATGCCAAAGTGACCATGTCATTGCAAAGTGAACACTACGGTGTTTTCGGACCGACGTGAAATTGCGGGAAATTCCGAGGAAATTACTTAAATAAACTTCAAAAACATATCAGAACAAATGAAAATAATAATGACAATTATAATAAGGCTGGTGTATACCTATTGAAGCATAATAAAGATCCTTGCAAAATTTATATCGGAAAAACCAACAGAAACTTTAAAACGAGATACCATGAGCATATAAATGATTTAAATAAGAATATTGATGACCATAGTGCTTCCAAATTTGCATTACATCTAAAAAACAATATAAAACATACAAATATAAAGAAATTGAAAAATAATATAAATGAACATTTAAATATAATCCGTATTTCTAACAATCATAATGAAATCAATACAAATGAAGCCTATGAAATTTATAAATATAATA
>CM022885.1:38194829-38218624 GCA_012654025.1 Pachypsylla venusta | reverse complement strand
CACCAGGCGGTCCTTCTTTGAAAACTGTCTTTGTAAAACCCTATATTTATAGCCCCATATTTACACATTGTTTACATTATCTCTCTGTGAAACTAGACGGGTTCAACGCCACGATGCTGTTATGGTACACATTTTGCCCAGTCCCCCCCCCCCCGAAAAAAAAACCTGTGTACGCCCCTGGGACTACGTATGACTTTTCAAAGCCAATTATATATTATACTTCAACCTAAGTTGTATTTATCAATTTCTTATATGAAATTGATATGAATTGGCACCAAATTTCAAGTTCTGCTATTTCTATTCTAGTTTTAGGCGGCACCGCCAAAAAGTGGCCTTCAACCGCTATTTAGGGCCAACAATATATTACACTTCAACCTAAGTTGTATTCTTCAATTTCTTGTATGGAATTGATACGAATAGGCACCAAATACCAAGTTCTAGCTCTTTTCATTCAACCTAAGTTGTATTTATCAATTTCTTATATGAAATTGATATAAATTGGCACCAAATACCAAGTTCTAGCTCTTTCCATTCTGGTTTAAGGCAGAACCATCTAAAAGCGGTTTTCAACCTGTAATTAGCGGCCGACAATATATTACACTTCAACCTATCTCGTATGAAATTGATATGAATAGGCACCAAGTTTAAAGTTCTAGCTATTAGCGTTTTCATTTTATGCAGGATGTGCGAAAACCCCTAAAAAACGGCATAAAACCACCAACACGGACCAATGGCTGAAACTCGAGATTTGGGCTCTGGGGACCCTAAAACGTGTTTTGGAATTGAAAATGCGACATGGAAAATTTCAGGCCATTACAATACTTTTCTTTTTATAGGATAAGAAAAGTGAAAATAGCGTGCGCAGGGATGAAGATAGTGTGGGTTGAGGTTATTTTCAAAGTGCAGAGCACTGAAAAGTATGGTATGGGCAGTATTTGTAAGTTTATGGCCGCCCCTAGGCAATTAATGCATAATTGCGATTTTGATAATTTCATTCGTTAGTGCTTACTTAGTAATTTTATTTATTTATTCAATTTCCACGGGCAGAGCCCACTTTTTTTTATTTTTTTAGGAATTACAATTTAACAATTACATAAATGAAATATAAAAATAAAACAATATTAATTGTTTGTTGTTTTATAAAACATGTTGTTTTATGTTGTTTTATAATGAAAAATATAATAGAATACCTATAATTTATCACCAACTTTTTTTTTGGGGGGGGGGGGGGAGGCGATTACTAATATTTATTTATGTTATTTTTGAACGTATCGAGACTATCAAAAAAGAAATCAACATCATCGCAAACTTTGTTTCCAAGAGATAATATTCTTGTGATGGTGTTGTTCTTTGAAATGTTGTTGGTACTGCGTGGCTCAGAGAAAAGTTTTACCTGTCGGGTGTTATGGCCAGGTATATGAAATGGTATGCTGCTTAAAAGTGATGGACAATCTATATGGTTTCTAAGAATTTTATAGAGGAATATCATTTTGTCGAATATATTGCCTGTTGCCAGGCGCAATGATTTTCAATCGTGTAAAAAGAAAATATTTTCATTCCAGCTAAATCCAATTTTTTTCTCCATATTTAAGTTGCTCCATATTTTGCCGCCCGTAAATTCTGCCGCTCTAGGCCTATGCTGCTTGTATGGTAAATCCGTCACTGCACGTCCTGTTTTCTTTCAACTGTACTGTTGAAAGAAAACAGGACAAATGTTTCAGCGCACCCTCTGATTTTTTCAGGACTTTACTCGTTTTCTCAAGCCAATCAGATTGTTTTTATAAAGATGTTTCAGCGCACCCCAAGATTTTTTTCATGTCTTTTTTCGTTTTCTCAAGCCAATCAGATTGTTTTTATAAAGATGTTTCAGCGCACCCCCAGATTTTTTCAGACCTTTAATCGTTTTCTCAAGCCAATCAGATTGTTTTTATAAAGATGTTTCAGCGCACCCCCAGATTTTTTCAGGACTTTACTCGTTTTCTCAAGCCAATCAGATTGTTTTTATAAAGATGTTTCAGCGCACCCCAAGATTTTTTTCATGTCTTTTTTCGTTTTCTCAAGCCAATCAGATTGTTTTTATAAAAATGTTTCAGCGCACCCCCAGATTTTTTTCAGACCTTTACTCGTTTTTTCAAGCCAATCAGATTGTTTTTATAAAGATGTTTCAGCACACCCCCAGATTTTTTCAGACCTTTACTCGTTTTCTCAAGCCAATCAGATTGTTTTTATAAAGATGTTTCAGCGCACCCTCAGATTTTTTTCAGGTCTTTACTCTTTTTCTCAAGCCAATCAGATTGTTTTTATAAAGATGTTTCAGGGCACCCTCAGATTTTTTTCAGGTCTTTATTCTTTTTCTCAAGCCAATCAGATTGTTTTTATAAAGATGTTTCAGCGCACCCTCAGATATTTTTCAGGGCTTTATTCGTTTTCTCAAGCCAATCAGAATGTTTTTATAAAGATGTTTTGAAAATTTTCATCTGACAAGCCTCTATTCTACCCTCGCACATCTGTAATCGGGANGATGCTGGCTACGCCCTTGCTTCTAAGCCTAACCTCGCACAACGGAAATCGGAAGCACATCATAATAATTAAAGAAACGAGGAAGCAAAAGTTTTTTTTTTATTTATTTATTTTATTTCTATTAAATATAAAGCTCGATTTAAGAATGTGTTTACGATACTGTGGTGACATTTCTTAAGCACTATGACTCATTAGCAAACATAATATGCAAATATTAAGAAACAAGGAACAGTGCATTGTTTAGATCTTGACTGAAGACCGCTTCTGTGTGTAGTAGGTATTAAATGTCTCCCGTTAAGGTATCTGCTATCTTCTACTTTTATATAAACCAAACTGTTCAGTGTCACATGGAATCTTTGCTAAACGTTGCGTTCAAATTGGTTCAGGCGAACTATCCTTTAGCACACCATTAGGGTTGTCGTGTCGTAAAGTAGGATCCACACTTATCTTGCCAATGTTGTACAACATATGTTGGGCAACATATCGTCACCTTATTTCAGAAGGGGTCTATGTAAAAAAAAACAGATTTTACAGGAAAGTAAAAAAAACATTTTTTTAAAGAAATATTTTACGTTTTCTTTTATATCTTACAGACGCTTGCATTAAAGTTTTATTCAATTTTCATTTAAAATAAGACATAAGGAGGGATATTTTATTACCTCTAAAAAATCTGTAATCTCTTTTATTCCACTTGTAAAAACCCTTCCAAAAAAAGGCCTTCGTTTTTGTACCTATAGGAGCCGTTTTAATCAATTCTGTAGAGATCTATTTTGAAATGGATGCCTGCGTCTTTAAGAATACATTAGAAANTCAGCGCACCGCCAGATTTTTATCAGACCTTTACTCGTTTTCTCAAGCCAATCAGATTTTTTTTATATATATATATATAAAGATGTTTCAGCGCAAATGCGACACACCCTTTTGTTAGATTTCTGAAAGTCTGTTCTAGCTTGAAAATTTATTTGGAGTTGAAGTTTGGAGCATATCTCCTCACGAGCAATAAATCATTTTGAATTTTGTTCTTAATATCAATTTATCATTTTGAACTTATTTAACAGCGAAAGTGCAACATTTGTTGCGAAATATTATTTGATCATAGAGAGACGAGCATGGCCCATTTTTTTTTTTTTTTTGTGACGAGTCCAAAGGTTTATTATTGTACTCAAAATTAAAACCAAACAAAGTAGGTACTGTAATCAGAGCACCGACCAAGGTCGGACACGGGGGGGGTCTAGACCCCCCCGAAATTTCAATCGTTTTTTTTTTAATGAAAATACTCTACTTTGCACGTGACCTATAATATTAAGAAAAAAAACAGCAACATCGACAAAAACAACAGCAGCAAGAACAAAACAACAACAACAGCAGCAGCAACAAGAACGACAACATCAACAACAACAAAAACAACAACAACAACAGCGGCAAGAACAAAAACAAGAGCAACAACATCAAAAACAACAACAGCAGCAGCAACAAGAACGACGACATCAACAACAACAAAAAAACAACAACAGCAGCAAGAACAAAAACAACAGCAACAACAACAAAAACAACAACAGCAGCAACAAGAACGACAACAACAACAAGAACAACATCAACAACAAAAAAAAAAACAACAATAACAACACCAGCAAACAAAAACAACATAACATTCCATGATTTTTCTATGTTAGTCCTGGCTTGGCTGACAATCCTTCGGACTCCGCCCCCGAAAAAAAAAAATTATTAAAATAGGGGAGGCTTGGGAGAGATCGGACACTAAGAGGGATGTGACAAGTGACATTCCCGTTTATTCAGTTTTACTAAAAATAATAAGCCAAAGTCGCCAAAGCGTGAAATCATGCGTGCACTAAAACTGACCATAATATATTATTAACACATTTTGAAATCTATTTCACTTTAAAAAAACTAAAAAATCTTAAGTAGAAAAAGTGTCCCATCCCTTCCAATCTTCCCCGAAAAATAAGAAATTTTAATGGAGAAGTAAAATCAGTTTGCACTCCTCACTTCGCCTTTTTTTTAAAAAAAAAATGGAGTGAGGAATATTTGCGTTCCACGAAGCAACTTCTCATTTCGCACTTTTCAAAAAAAAAAAAAAAAAAAAAAAAAAAAAAAAAANATAAACCAAAAAAAAAAAATGGAGTGAGGAATATTTGCGCTCCACGAAGCAACTTCTCATTTCGCACTTTAAACCGCTAAAAAGCGGCAAAAATTGCCAAGGGTGTATTCGATTGCATCCAAAAGTTTTGGGACTTAATTAGAGCCCAGATGGAACCTATATACCAAATGTAATCCAAATCGGTCAACGCTAAGTAGCAAAAGTGCCCATCACGGCGTACGGCGGTCAAACGGATTTTTTTTATTCGATTTTTGGATTTTACGTACCTTGATAATATCAAATTTTGAGGGGGGTTATTTTTTTTTTTCGTCACGATTCCAAAGGTNTTTATTTTTTTTTTTTTCTTTGTGTGACGATTTCAAAGGTTTATTATTGAAAATAATAAACCAAAATAAATATAAATTTCAAATGATTTTTTGGTTTATTATTTTTAATAATGAACCTTTGGAATCGTCAACATTTTTTTCATCTCGATTTCATTCTCAAAATTTACTGAATTATGAAAGTACCGATTTTATTTTTCTTCTAATTTGATTTATTTTTAGAGTGTTCAGTTTAGTTGAGTTTAGTTCCAATATTCAAAATATTCTATATTAATTAATATTCAAAAGTTTAATTTTTAATATTAATATTCAAAAGTAAACTGAGGAGTGAAAAAGTTGTTTGCAGAAAAAGCCACATTTTACTTCTCACTTTGCAATCATAAAAGTTTCATGGAACAGAAAGTAAACAAATCAATGAAAATTACTTTGCATTACAACTCCACTTTTCACTCCAACTTTGCACTTCTCAAAAACGTTCATGGAACAGTAATTGAGAAGTTGGAGTGCAAAGTGCAAAGTTGCTTTGTAGAACAGGCCACAGGGCATTTATAAGGGTTACACAAGTTTTATGTTTTTAGAAAAATGATCGATATAAAAAATGCGTAAATTCTCGTATGTACACTTTACTGAATTACACTAAAAAAATTCTAGACTTAACTGGTTTTCGAAAAATTGATTTGGATAAATGGCTGCAATTTGTTTAAGGTGATTCGAGGTTTAATCCATCCATATAAAGCCCAGAGTTCTCTTGGTATTTTGACTAATTCATATCGTAGCTTCACGATGGCTGAACATAGAGACTTGAAATTTTGCACACACAGTGCTATTAGGCTATGTTCACGCGGCGTACCGCGCGGCACAAAGATCTATCTAAATAGTGCATATTGTGACTATTGTCTACATGACCGTGCGGTACCGCGCGGTACTAGTTCCACAAACTTGTATCGATTTGTACATTTAATCCCGCGGGGTCATCTGAACATAGCCTTAGTATTAGTGATGGCATATCGTTCAGAAATATATCGATATATCGAATTTTCGATGTATCGAATTTCAAATATATCGATATATGAGAAATATATCGGCGATACGTATATATATGTTTTCCCCTAAAATAGAAAACTTCGAGTAAAAAAAAATTGATAACTTCAAACTTTATCGCTATATTAAGAACATTGAAAAAAAACCTAAATTAGTGTACATATTAAACGATATATCGTGAAAAATATATCGATATATGAAACGATATATCGTGAAAAATATATCGATATATGAAATGATATATCGTGAAAAATATATCGATATATGAAATGATATATCGTGAAAAATATATCGATATATGAAACGATATATCGTGAAAATCGATATATCGTGAAATATATCGATATAATATATCGATACATCGGAAGAAAATTTATCGAAATATATCGATTTTCGATATATCGTGCCATCCCTACTTAGTATGTAATTAGGTGCTTAATAAAGTTGAACTGGAAGCGAGTTATCGCTAAAAATGACACATTTTAGCGTTTTTTTTTCCAATATTTTACAGGGGAAACTAAAGAAGCGAACGAAAAATGAACACTCCCAAAAAAAATATGAAAATCAAAATTTTCCGGTTTCTCCTCCATTTATATTTGATTGTCACCACCGAAAATTTCGAAATGAAGAACTAACACTTAAAAGCTAAAATTCAAGTTCTATGCAGTAGAAAAATAATATCCTTTATTAAAATTATGATTTTCCTAAAGAGGAGTCGTTTTCTACCCCTAGGGCTTGGTACCACCAAAATGTACCAAAAGTGTCCACTCACGGAATCGCACAAAAAAGAAGAAAAAAATACATACACAATCTACACATAAAAATAATTTTTTTTTTTTTTTTTTTTTTTTTTTTTTTNTTTTTTTTTTTTATGAACATATTTTTATTTTTATATATTTGTTCACATGATTTAAATATAAAATATGGAACATAAAATAAAGAAATATGGTACCTCACTTGAAATCTCATTTATAGATATAAATGAGTTTGTGTTAACCCTCTCGCGCCCGTGGTAGCAAACTTGCTACCAAAATTTGGTGAATTATCTTCGAAATTTGGTGAATTACCTTCGGCGGGTTCGAATCCCAGCTAAGGTAGGATTTTATCCTCTCAATTAATTGAGAATTTGACCACAATAATAGTACAAGCTTACTGCTGGGGTAAAGGGACTCGTTAGTCTCATTCGAGCAGTATAAATAAGCAGTATTATTATTATTATTTGCTTCTGTCCCCCCTTAGTATTTTTGTTGATTTCAGAGCATTGTGTGAAAGATTCTTTACCCTTACAGCTAATACTAAGCGGGGGCAGAAGCAAAATTAGATAACTCACCAACTTTCGTAGCAAGTTTGCTATTACGGGCGTGAGAGGGTTAAGTGGGGTTCAACCCCTTGTAGAGCAGTGGAAAAAATTCACCCCAGAACACCCGACCCCTCCAGACCAGTCAGTCCAAAGAGGAATCCCCTTGCGAGACCAGATTTTGAATCAATGAAACAATCAGTCACACAAGAAAATTCAACTCGGTCAGTTCGAATGGTAAAAGTACCAGAAGTGGTCACTCAATCAATGGTACAATATGATGTATCTATAGGGTGACCAGAAATTTTTGGGGCCAAGGCGGGACGCGGTATTTTTGTGTGTGAGGAGGGAAGGGGAAATTTATACAGTATGTCCCAGAAGTCCTGCCCGGTGCCCATAACTTTTGAACCGCTTGGAATTTTGAAATTCTGTTTTGTTTCTAGGGATAGAAAAGGGCCCATGGCCATTCGAATGGTAATATCAGTATCCAGGTTCGAATCCCGGAAGTGGCTTTTATTGACACAAAGAGTCCATTTTTCGGGAAATTTAAATGGAATGGTACAATTTTTTTTTTTTTGAAAAATAAAATAAGGAATATTCCTATTTTTCTTTTTTCAAAAAAATAATCAGGGGCGGAGCCAGATGGGTTCAAAACCAAAACTTGTTACACCCTGTATAACGAAAACCGAATATTAGTTTGATGTAGAAATTCATTAAGAGTGGCTCAAAAAAGGTTTTCCATATAAAGTAAAATACAAAATTAAGGTAAAAGTTCTAGAATTGGCCACTTAATCATACGCATCGAATGAGGCACCTATGTATACAACTAATAACTAGGGTAAATGTCCATTAGTGGCCAGTCAATCAATCGTACAAAATGAAATATAAGTATACACATTCATAAATCTATAAAGTAAAATACAAAATTAAGGTAAAAGTTCTAGAATTGGCCACTTAATCATACGCATCGAATGAGGTACCTATGTATACAACTAATAACTAGGGTAAATGTCCATTAGTGGCCAGTCAATCAATCGTACAAAATGAGATATAGTTATACACATTCATAAATCTATAAAGTAAAATACAAAATTAAGGTAAAAGTTCTAGAATTGGCCACTTAATCATACGCATCGCATGAGGCACGTATGTATACAACTAATAACTATGGTAAATGTACCATTAGTGGCCAGCCATTAATCTTCTATACTTAAAAACGCAAAGCCCAGTTGGTATACTGACTGACTGACTGACGTACTGACTGACAATCAACGGAACTCCACGATGGTTAACGTAGACTTGAAACTTGGTACACAGGTTCCTTTTAGTATGTAGGTGCGTAACAAGAAAGGAAAAAATTTAAAGTTCAAGGGGGAGCAAGTTACCGGCAAAAATGACGCTATTTAGCGGGTCTTTTTCCAATTTTTTCTGGGCAAACGAAAAGAGATAACGAAAAATGTCCGAGAATGGACCCCCCTCCCGAAAATAGTATATAAAGAACCCATCAAAAATTTAAAAATTGAAATTTTCCCGTTTCTATCCGATTTATGGACGGTTTTCACCACCAAAAAAATCGGAATTGAGAAGTACCACTTCGGGATGAGCGAGAAAGCTGAAATTTTATACGAAGGTGTTCCGCAGTGCAAAAAGTAATATCTTTGAGTAAAATATTGAATTTTCTAAATAGGAGCCGTTTTCACTCTGGGGGTCGGTTCCACCAAAAATCTAAAATTGAGAAGATTTAATTTCGCGTGCTCGAAATTGTTGAGTAACCGTAGCGAAGCACGGGAAAATAGCTAGTATATACATAAAGCTAAAAACTAAATTTAACAATTAAGGTAAAAATCTGAGAGGTGCACTCTCAGTTAAGCGTAAAAATGGAGTATCTATAATTAAACCTAAAAACTAAATTGAACAATTAAGGTAAAAGTTCTAAAATTTAAATCCGCCACTGACTGTCACATATTCTGAACTCACTTTTGTGTGCCTCACAAGAGCCGACATTTCTGGTGAAATATTTTTTAACAGGGGTGATATAACATTTTCCGCAGATATTACAGATATTGTATGAGACGGATCCCTGCATTGGTAATTTCTCCATGAATGTTCGTCGCTTTGAGGAGGGTATAAGTTCTGTGACAGGGCAGTGAACAGCTTGGGAATGTTCTTTGGGCTGACTATCGGGATTAGACTGGGAGACTATCCTTGTATTCCTTACCACTGGTTCATTTATATTGGATCGCAGAATTCTTCTTTTTGTTTCTTTATTACTGCAGGCTGTTTGAGCAGGAGAAATTACTGGACCCTTCACAGAGCGAGATGATGTTTTCTTATTGAGAGCTACCTTGGACTGATTGCCAGTGGATTCGCGAGTCTGGGAGAAAAGCCTTTTTGGTGGATCGAAAATTTCTTGTTTTTGGTTCTTTATATTTGATGGCTCTTTATTATTGTGAGCGGTATCGATGGATCGCAGATTTCTTGTTTTTGTTTGTTCATCATTTTTGGTTGTTCGCTTAGGTGTGATTGGTAGATTTTCAACAGAGCTCAGTGATGAATGACATTTGGAACCCATTTTGGACTGAGTGGCAGAAGTTTGGGACATTCGCCTTTTAGGTAAATGCAATGTATCAGTTACATTGGATCGGAGATTTCTGATTTTTTGTTCTTTATTGTCCTCCAGGCTATTGTAGACTGCACCCGTTTGGAAGATTGAATCCTTGTCAACCCAGCTTCGTTTCGATTTTCCACCGTTTAACTCACGAGATTGGGACGCTAGCCTTGCAGTTGAGAGCAATGCATCATTTACATCGGCAATACCAAGATCACTTATTTTTCTTTTTTTATTATTGTCAGCTGCTTGTGTTGTAGTATCCTCAACAGAGGAATTTGATGACTTCCGTTTGAAAGTCACTTTTGGTTGCCTACTGTTTGACTGACGAATTTTTTTTCTCTCATGAGTCTTGAACGGTACATTCTTGCATGTGTTAGAAACAGTCAGCTTAGAGGGCGTAGAACTAAGTTGTATGATGTCCTTCGAGTTTTTGGGAAGAATTGGCCATTCATAAGATTTTTTTGTGTTTATTGAACTGAAGCTAGGCAATTTGATATAAACAGTACTAGGCACCTTAAAATGTGTGAAATCGCTTTGAGAATTTTTATTAACTTGAGAACAGGTTATCTCTGAAGTGGAAGGAATAAAATCTTCTATGTCCCGTTGATTAGATTTTTCTACGAAATTCATATTAGAAGCATTCTCAACATTTCGATTACTTCCAGAACGGAAGGGTTTGATGTTGGTATGGGTTTCAACGAAATCAAATACTTGGAGCCCTAACTTTTGATCATTTTTATCTTCGATCTTGTTTGTTCTGATAGCAGGCAGTTCGAGAAGTGAGAAATCACTCTCAGATGTTTTGTGGAATTTAGATGTGGTGGTTGAATCAATTGTTTTGGTTACTGACCATTTATTGGATTGAACTTTGTTGCTATAATTGTAGGTAGGTAGCTCGCAGGATATTTGCAGATTTGATATGTTTATGGAAGGGGATGATGACTTCACATATGCGGTACGAACATTCTCACCTGCTGGGAGTGCTAGAAGTGTGTTCTCATTTGCAGTACGAACATTTTCACTTACTGGGAGTACTGGAAGTGTGTTCTCATTTGCTGGGAGTACTGGAAGTGTGTTCTCATTTGCTGGGAGTACTGGAAGTGTGTTCTCATTTGCTGGGAGTGCTAGAAGTGTGTTCTCATTTGAGGTACGAACATTCTCACTTGTTGGAAGTGTTTGAGATGTATTCACATATACGGTACTTACATAATCACTTGCTGGGTATGCTGGAGAATTATTCTCATTTTCAGTACGAACATTTTCAGTAGATTTATCGATGGGGTATAAATTGGAAGCACTCTTTATAGTTTGGTTTGTTAGAGAAGGGAAGGACCCACAGTTGCTTGATTCAAAATTAATATTTTGGGGGTTTGACCCTTGATTATAATCTGTATTGATAGGGTTCCCGAGGGATGGCATCTCGTTCGATGTCTGTACAAATTGATTATTTATGGAAGCGGTGTGTTTGGTAGGATCATAAACACTTGTCTGGGGCTCTAGTCGGGTATGAAATGTATATCTTTGAGGCGATCCATGTAATTCTTCAACTATTTGGTTTACCGGGCAAGGACTGGATTTATTGATGAGGTTTAAATTGGAAACACTCTCAAAAGTTTGTTTGCCGATAGAAGAAAATGAATCATCGTTGTTTAAAACAAAACCAATATTTTTGGGTTTTATCGTTTGAATAAAATATGTATCGGTCTGGTTAGATTGCGAAGCAGGTAGCTGGAGAGATCGAAAATCACTTNTATCTTTGAGGCGATCCATGTAATTCTTCAACTACTTGGTTTACCGGGCAGGGACTGGATTTATCGATGAGGTTTAAATTGGAAACACTCTCAAAAGTTTGTTTGCCGATAGAAGAAAATGAATCGTCGTTGTTTAAAGCAAAACCAATATTTTTGGGTTTTATCGTTTGAATAAAATATGTATCGGTCTGGTTAGATTGCGAAGCAGGTAGCTGGAGAGATCGAAAATCACTTTGGGGAGATTGGTGAAATATGGATGGTGTTTGTGTTGCAGACATTTGGTCTGCGACACCAACAGTGGATGGAGCGCTGTAATTGTAAGCAGGCAACTCGCTCGATGTTTGATAAACTTGTTTAAGTATAGACGATATGTATGCGGTAGGATCGTACTCACTTGGTTGAGTTTCTGGTCTTGCATTGGGAGTAGATAACTCAGAAGATTCAAAAGAGCTTTGAAGATTTTGTTGAAATTCAAGAGGAGAGGGCTTGATATTATCTATGTGGGGTCTTTGCAATTGATAATATGTCTCAGGGTTGTTAGAGGTTGGAAAATTGAGAAATGTAATCTCACTCTGAGTACTTTTGTGGGTGACAGATGGAATGTTTGGATGAAGTGGTTTGGGTACTTTAAACAGATTTGCGTTTTGATTTAAATTATAGACAGGTGGCTGAAGAGATGCGAAATCATTCTGTTGTGTGTGTTCAAATACTGAAGAAATAGTTTCAGAATGATTCACAGGTTTCGGTTGCGTAATAAAAAAATGGTTTATATTTACGATAAAAGGAGGCTTTGCCATTGTGCCAGCACTCTGGGCTGTTTGTCCAAACATATTAGGGATAGTTTGAATGGAAGGTTCAAAACCAACTGGCCTTTGACGAGATTTTTCAATATGAGTTGTATAAGAGTCAAGCGGCTGAAAAATCTTTGAGGAAATCAAAGGATTTTGTTTCAATTCAGAAGGTGTAGTTTCACAAACATTATAGCCCTGGAGTCCTGTCTCCTGATAATATGCGACCGTCTGGTTTGAATTTAAGGAAGATGGAAGGAATGAGTTATTTTGAGGATATGGTTGGATCTCAGAAGTTGTAGTCTCGAAATTGTTAGGAATAAACTGGTTAGTTGCATAAGAAGGAGTGAAACCACTCACATCCATTGGGCTGTACACAGTAGATCCACTCACGGAGTTATTTGGATAGAATTCTGCTGTTATCGCTGTTGCGGGTAACGAAGTTGAATTAGCTGAATATGAAAGATCATAGGGTACTGGATCGATGGAAATTGTATCTCTTCGAGGAGTTTGTCCAGACAGAGCAGATGTTGACGATTGAGAAGAGAGATTCGCTCTTTCATTTTCATTGCAATAGTTGTCATAGTACATATTCTTACCACTGTCACCAATTTCAGTGTGAACTGAACTTGAGAGCTCATTTTCTTTTAATCTAATTCTCATCTTGAAACTACGCAAGACACTCTTTAGGATTACACAAATCAGTCGGTTGTCATACGAGACAAGTCAGCTTGCAATTGAATCCTGGATCACCAAACAAAACAAATCAGATAGCATTAATAAAGGGATCGATTGTCTAATTCTCAAATTAATGAAAAGAATCGATACATTGTACCAAAAAAATAAAACGAAACGTTTTATTTTTTGTATTTTTAATCCTTTTGGACATCCACATGGATACGCTCATGTTTTTACCGCGATGAATCGGTTGGGTATTGTTTTTCAGAGTGGGTACGTATCACTTTCCTGTTTTGTTGCAGGGCGGTTTTTTTCTGAAACTGGGCAAATTTTGACAAACAAAAGAAATATGCCAATCCGGGCAAAACCTTTTAAGAAAGGACATTGATGAATGATGAAAAATATTGGTGTCGATAATTTAGTACCTATATTAGATATCACCGTTCGTTTTATTTTTTGAAGTTCAATTTTTTTGTTTATATTTTTAATCCATGTGGACACCCATATGGTACAACCTCGCTGGACATTGCTTAGCATCAAGTGATCCAAGGGGAACGGGTGTATTCAACGTACCATAGACGCTGTTTTTTCTGTCAAAATTAGAATAATCAAAATATTTGTATAATTTTACCTCATATTATCATTAGACAGAGTAAGACATGTAAAAATATTGTCAGAACTGCAATACATTAATTCTTTGTCGCCACGAACTTTTGAAACCACAATAGCAGGATCTAACACATAGATGCCAAACTAATATTACCCATCAAATGTGGTAAATTTTGAAAAAGTGGGTTCAATCCAAATGATTATTATTGAAAATACCAAGAAGTGTGACTCATATTAATGGAGTGCCTTTCCTTCTAAACATGAAACAAACCCAACGAATTGAGTCAAAATTCACGCTGTGACTCATATCTAGCTATAGCTAAAAAGTATTAGGTTCAAGTGATTATTATTGAAAATACCAAGAAGTGTGACTCATATTAATGGAGTGCCTTTCCTTCTAAACATGAAACAAACCCAACGAATTGAGTCAAAATTCACGCTGTGACTCATATCTAGCTATAGCTAAAAAGTATTAGGTTCAAGTGATTATTATTGAAAATACCAAGAAGTGTGACTCATATTAATGGAGTGCCTTTCCTTCTAAACATGAAACAAACCCAACGAATTGAGTCAAAATTCACGCTGTGACTCATATCTAGCTATAGCTAAAAAGTATTAGGTTCAAGTGATTATTATTGAAAATACCAAGAAGTGTGACTCATATTAATGGAGTGCCTTTCCTTCTAAACATGAAACAAACCCAACGAATTGAGTCAAAATTCACGCTGTGACTCATATCTAGCTATAGCTAAAAAGTATTAGGTTCAAGTGATTATTATTGAAAATACCAAGAAGTGTGACTCATATTAATGGAGTGCCTTTCCTTCTAAACATGAAACAAACCCAACGAATTGAGTCAAAATTCACGCTGTGACTCATATCTAGCTATAGCTAAAAAGTATTAGGTTCAAGTGATTATTATTGAAAATACCAAGAAGTGTGACTCATATTAATGGAGTGCCTTTCCTTCTAAACATGAAACAAACCCAACGAATTGAGTCAAAATTCACGCTGTGACTCATATCTAGCTATAGCTAAAAAGTATTAGGTTCAAGTGATTATTATTGAAAATACCAAGAAGTGTGACTCATATTAATGGAGTGCCTTTCCTTCTAAACATGAAACAAACCCAACGAATTGAGTCAAAATTCACGCTGTGACTCATATCTAGCTATAGCTAAAAAGTATTAGGTTCAAGTGATTATTATTGAAAATACCAAGAAGTGTGACTCATATTAATGGAGTGCCTTTCCTTCTAAACATGAAACAAACCCAACGAATTGAGTCAAAATTCACGCTGTGACTCATATCTAGCTATAGCTAAAAAGTATTAGGTTCAAGTGATTATTATTGAAAATACCAAGAAGTGTGACTCATATTAATGGAGTGCCTTTCCTTCTAAACATGAAACAAACCCAACGAATTGAGTCAAAATTCACGCTGTGACTCATATCTAGCTATAGCTAAAAAGTATTAGGTTCAAGTGATTATTATTGAAAATACCAAGAAGTGTGACTCATATTAATGGAGTGCCTTTCCTTCTAAACATGAAACAAACCCAACGAATTGAGTCAAAATTCACGCTGTGACTCATATCTAGCTATAGCTAAAAAGTATTAGGTTCAAGTGATTATTATTGAAAATACCAAGAAGTGTGACTCATATTAATGGAGTGCCTTTCCTTCTAAACATGAAACAAACCCAACGAATTGAGTCAAAATTCACGCTGTGACTCATATCTAGCTATAGCTAAAAAGTATTAGGTTCAAGTGATTATTATTGAAAATACCAAGAAGTGTGANGGGATCATCAACCACTTGGTCGGGCCCTGGGGTCGCCCCCCCTCAATAACTGAATCATCAGTTACCCCTAGGGGTTTATTATTAAACAAGTCACGATTTACTTTATCCCCCCCCCCCTACCGACATGAAGATCTCAGCTGCCCCCCCCCTAGGCCAGATGCTGGCTACGCCCTTGTGACTCATATCTAGCTATACCTAAAAAACGGAAAGACATGTTGCTATAGTGATTGACTGACTCATAACCAATGTAGCTCCTCAATGGTTAAACTGAGAGACTTGAAATTTGGCGCACAAATTCCTTTTGGTATGAATGTACATAATAAGAAATCAAACAATTAAAAGTTCAACTAGAAGTGACTTGAGTTACCTCTAAAAATAAAATTTTAGTATGGAACCCTATATATTATGTGACTGACGGTGACCAAAAGTATTGGGGCACAATTCGACCCCAAAAAAAGGGACCTACACACCAAATTTCATCAAAATTTGTCAACGCTAATTAGCGAAAGTGCCCATCACGGCGGATGAAAGAATATATTTTTTCTATTTCATTTTTGGATTCTACGTAGGTATGTTAACTTTTGAAAATAAATTTTACCAAAATTTGGTAGGTGTTTTTTTTTTTTTTTTTTTTTTTTTTCAAATGTCAACACACTTGTCTGTTTTTAGAGAACTAAGCAACTGCAATACTTGACATGACTTAATACTATATTTTTATATGGATTGGAGAAAAATGTCAGATTGGATCTCAAGCTTATTATATTAGTCCATGACCATTACCATCGGAGATCTGTAGAGATATATATCTCCTCTGGGTGGCACCTAAGCTTCTTAGGTTCGCTTTTGGCACTTTAAGGCTGACATTTTCAAATAAATATGAACTGAAGAATGAAATTTGGTTTCCTTGTAGCTCTAATTTCAAGGGATTCAAGAACCAAATTTTCAATCAGCAGTTCATCCATACTTCCATACTTAATATATAAATGCGAAAGTAACTCTGTCTGTCTGTATGTTTGTTACGCTTTCACGCTTAAACTACTGAACCGATTTTGATGAAATTTGGTATGGAGATAGACTAAACTTTAGGAAAGGACATAGGCTACTTTTTATCGCGAAAAAAGGGGGTTGGAACTATAAACGGCTATGTCTCTAAGGCGCCAAGCGAAGCGGGCGTATTCTGCTAGTATTCTATATAGTGGGGATATTTCAGGTAGAACCCATTTATTTTATTAAACAAATAGTGGACGAACATAGCCTGCACTCGTTCAAACGTTTTTGTCCGTACTTTTGTGATCGGACACCTCAAGACTTAATGTTTTAATTTATTTTAAAAGTTAATATTTTTTAGCACTTATAATTAACATGTTATTTAAATGGTCAGCGTCTATGGCACGTTGAATACACCCGTTACCCGTTAGATCACTGAAGTTAAGCAATGTCCACCGAGGTTGTACCATGTGGGTGTCCACGTGAGTTCGCGGCCTCGTGATGCTGACTATTTTTTTGGCCAAACCCAGGCTGGGTGAGGTCAATGTGGGTAGCTGGTTTGCAAGTTTCCAGCGAATGGAGAGTGAAACTTCCGTCTTGAATGACCAATAGGCAATAGATGTTAAAGAGAAGTTAAGCCAAATTGAAAAAAAAAAAATATTTAAATTCTACATACCTATACCTACCTACCTTGAAACGTAAAATATCAAATTTTTGGGGGGAAATAATTTCAAGTGTCACATAGTAGATTTTTTTTTTCGAAAAAAGTAGGTACTTACCTAAATTTGAAAATTACAAAATGTAAGTAGGTATGCACAAATAATGCTTAAACCAAAGTCCATGAACACAGCTTTTTAAAAAATGTACTAATTTTCCAATGAAATATAAGATTTTATATTTTATTAATTAATATTAAATGAATTATATTAATTTTAAATAAAAAAAAAGTTTGCTTTACTTTAAAAGAATCATTGCCAGCGGATCACTAAAGCTAAGATACATCGAAGGAGGTTTTGCTTATTATGGCTAACCACGTAGATTCGCTCGCTCGTTATGCCGACTATTTCCACCCCAACTCAGGCTGGGTGAAGTTAATGAGGGAAACTATTAGTTTGTAAGTTTCCAGCATATGGAGGGCAAAACCCCCGTCCCGAATCACAACTAGATGATGTAAAAGAGACCTTACGCCAAAAGAAAAACTAAAAACTAAACAGAAATAGTTTTATTTTAGTTTTTATTTACCTACGAAAATTTAGAAAATCAAAAGATTATTCCTTGTAAAGACGATTTTTTTTTTTTTTTTTTTTTTTTTTTTTTTTTTTTTTTTTTTTAACTGAACACAAACGCCGAGAAATATCAACTGAGATTGATAGCGTTACGGAAAATTCAGCAAAAAAACATAACTGCAAAAAAACACCGAAACGGTAAGGCGGTACATCAAACACTGTAAAAACTAGTGAGGGAGCAGAATGTAAATAAACGGCAAATTAACGAAGGGTTGGTGCCATATCATTTGAATATTATGATAATTGCCAATCTGCATTCTGAACCTAGTCATATGTTATTATATTGAAATTTTCTCATTTCTCTGGCCCAGCTGTAAAAGGAATGAAAAGGCAGGGGTAGACTGGGGCTCTAGGGGCCCACCGGGCATATTGGAAGAAGGGCCCCACATTAAAGTTTATATTAAGAGGCTTGTGTATTTCGAGACCAAAGTAGTGTAAAACTGAGAAGTTATGAATCAAAAGACAATAGAAATAAATAATAATTATGGGCCCCTAGCGCGCCGGGGGCACATCGGGGCCCTCATATTCTTTCTGACACATATTTTTCTTCCATATTTTTGCCTCATATTCTTTCTGACACATATTATATTTCTTCCATATTTTTGCCTTCCGAAGGTTGAACCTGGATCTCACCATAATCATTTGATATGTCATGGCCCCTTTCCCATCACTGGATCTATTCAAAAATTTCCGAGCCGTTCAAGCCGTATGTGTTAGGCTCAACCTTTGAATGTGTTAGGCTGTATGTGTTTGGTTTAACCCTCACATCGCGATGTGGCATCTTTATTGGGTCTTTTTGGGGGGAAGTCATGGCCGTATAGCGATTTCGAGGTTTGAGCTTAACATGTGCACAAGCTATAAAAATTACAACTGGCTGATCAGTTAAGTCAGGGCCAGATCAGTGCATGGGCCGGCGGTCGTCGGGGCCCTGACCCGCGGCCCCCACATTCAGGGGGCGATTATCACGTGAAAATCAATACATATTTCGAAACTTAGAATTTTGACATTTTGCTTGGAGTTGGAGAATTTAGATATTTACTAACTATTTAATCCGTAAATTAAAGTGTATGAAGACTCTCCCTCTTTGGTAGAATCAAAAGTATTATGTAGCACAGTCTTGTGAATATGGTGTGTAAAGAGAGTCACATAAAAAGAGGTAGCTACATAAATTAACGATTTCAGAAAATGCGTTTAATTGTATTTACCCCCTAGGGCCCCTACCAGGGCAGGATTAACAATAGTAGCACTTGTAGCACGCTTTGCGTGAAATATCTAATGTAAATTGTCAAAGCGCCCCCCCCCCCCCCCNCCGCCCTTTGAAAATTTATACTAGATATTTCGACATTTCTGGGTTGACAATTGAAAAAACATATCATTTTGAAGGGTCCCCCACTCTTCAAAATATGTAGTAAAATCTAATTTAGGTGTGTACAAGTAGNAGGACTATTCCGTACCCAGGGGGTCCATGGGGTTCAGACCCCCCCGAAATTTCAATCGTTTTTTTTAATGGAAATAATATTTTTTAACTAAATATTTTTTTTAATATATTTAACTCTTTTTGGCGAGACAATCCATAAGATCAGATCAAAAGAACCGACAGTATTGGAGTCTGCCCCCCCCCGCCTAGACAAGCTTAGACTAGTCATGTTTAATTGCCTAATTTGCAGTCAGACATTCAGGACCAAATCAGGACTATTCCGTACCCAGGGGGGCCATGGGGTTCAGACCCTCCCCCCCCTAGACAAGCTTCCCTCCAGATAGAAACTTGTTGTTTTTAAAATTAGCACTCGAAAAGAGTCGAGATCGAGAGTCGACTCATGGAGTCGATCGAGGAGTCGATATTGAGGAGTCGATCGAGTCGACTCATGTAAGTGAGTCGAAAATCCCATCCCTACCTACAAGGCTATAATGTTTTTCATTTATCTTTTAATCCTGATGACCAATGTTTTTTGTTCAACCTTATGGAATGATAACAAACCATCTGCTCAAATGAGTGATGTCAACCTCAATTCGCGTAACTTCGCACAATCTTCATTCTGATTTATTCTTTGTAGAAGCTAGAAGCTGATATTGATAAGGTATAACAATCGCAAATTTCAATAGAAATATAAAGCGGATATTATCAGCTTCAACCAAATCAGAGGTAAAATCAAACTCATAAAAAAGAACTGTGATTTCAAAATTCAGCGAAATAGTTCTGAATATATGAGTTATGACAAAGTGTGTTTTTAGTTCAAAATAGCTGAGTATGACAAAACGTGTTTTTAGTTCAAAATATCTGAGTTATGGCAAAGTGTGTTTTTAGTTCAAAATATCTGAGTTATGACAAAGTATGTTTTTAGTTCAAAATATCTGAGTATGACAAAGCGCGTTTTTAGTTCAAAATATCTGAATTATGACGAAGCGTGTTTTTAGTTCAAAATATCTGAGTATGACAAAACGTGTTTTCAGTTCAAAATATCTGAGTATGACAAAGTATGTTTTTAGTTCAAAATATTTGAGTTATGACAAAGTATGACAAAACGTGCTTTTAGTTTAAAATATCTGAGTATGACGAAACGTGTTTTTTACTTCAAAATATCTGCGAGTATCCGTAATTCAAACAATAGTTCTATTATTATCAGTAAAGGAGCTATTGCCTCCTTTACTGATAATAATGGAAAAATAGCCAAAAAAACAAATGTAAAGCCGTTCTAACAACCTGTAGATTTGGCACTCCATTCATAAACTTTGCTCCTGGACTATAATTTTAATATTCCAAAAAATATTTCGCAATTGCTAGAAGAGGGGATGGGAAGATCATACACTTTGCTCCTGGACTATAATTTTAATATTCCAAATATTCAAATAATTTTAATATTCAAAATATTTCGCAATTGCTAGAAGAGGGGATGGGAAGATCATACACTTTGCTCCTGTACTATAATTTTAATATTACAAAAAAATATTTCGCAATTACTAGAAGAGGGGATGGGAAGATCATACACTTTGCTCCTGTACTATAATTTTAATATTACAAAAAAATATTTCGCAATTACTAGAAGATGGGATGGGAAGATCATACACTTTGCTCCTGGACTATAATTTTAATATTCCAAAAAATATTTCGCAATTACTAGAAGAGGGGATGGGAAGATCATACATTTTGCTCCCGTACTATAATTTTAATATTCCAAAAAATATTTCGCAATTACTAGAAGAGGGGATGGGAAGATCATACACTTTGCTCCTGTACTATAATTTTAATATTCCAAAAAAATATTTCGCAATTACTAGAAGAGGGGATGGGAAGATCATACACTTTGCTCCCATACTATAATTTTAATATTCCAAAAAATATTTCGCAATTACTAGAAGAGGGGATGGGAAGATCATACACTTTACTCCTGGACTATAATTTTAATATTCCAAAAAAATATTTCGCAATTACTAGAAGAGGGGATAGGAAGATCATACACTTTGCTCCTGGACTATAATTTTAATATTCCAAAAAAATATTTCGCAATTACTGCGAAGAGGGGATGGGAAGATCATACACTTTGCTCCTGGACTATAATTTTAATATTCCAAAAAATATTTCGCAATTTGCTAGAAGAGGGGATGGGAAGATCATAAACTTTGCTCCTGGACTATAATTTTAATATTCCAAAAAATATTTCGCAATTACTAGAAGAGGGGATGGGGAGATCCTAACATAAAACCGCCCGACATAACATCGCGCCAGAAACCGATGAGCTGCTTGAAACTAGTTACAAAAACTTATGACTGATGCAACTGATGACATTGCGGGGAGCGTCAAAGAAACTCTAATTTATCAACCAAAAACTGTTTTAATATATTTAACTCTTTTTGGCGAGACAATCCATAAGATCAGATCAAAAGAACCGACAGTATTGGAGTCTGCCCCCCCCCCGCCTAGACAAGCTTAGACTAGTCATGTCTAATTGTCTAATTTGCAGTCAGACATTCAGGACCAAATCAGGACTATTCCGTACCCAGGGGGGTCCATGGGGTTCAGAATCCCCCCCCCCGAAATTTCAATCGNAAATTTCAATCGTTTTTTTTTTAATGGAAATACTATTTTTTAACTAAATATTGCAGTCAGACATTCAGGACCAAATCAGGACTATTCCGTACCCAAGGGGGTCCATGGGGTTCAGACCCCCCCCTANACCCCCCCCCCGAAATTTCAATCGTTTTTTTTTATGGAAATACTATTTTTTAACTAAATATTGCAGTCAGACATTCAGGACTAAATCAGGACTATTCCGTACCCAGGGGGTCCATGGGGTTCAGACCCCCCCGAAATTTCAATCGTTTTTTTTAATGGAAATAATATTTTTTAACTAAATATTTTTTTTAATATATTTAACTCTTTTTGGCGAGACAATCCATAAGATCAGATCAAAAGAACCGACAGTATTGGAGTCTGCCCCCCCCCGCCTAGACAAGCTTAGACTAGTCATGTTTAATTGCCTAATTTGCAGTCAGACATTCAGGACCAAATCAGGACTATTCCGTACCCAGGGGGGCCATGGGGTTCAGACCCTCCCCCCCCTAGACAAGCTTCCCTCCAGATAGAAACTTATCACATATTTCTTTCTTACCGGGATTTTAACCCTTCTAATTGCATGTATAGTAATGTCTAATTGTCTAATTTGCAGTCAGACATTCAGGACCAAATCAGGACTATTCCGTACCCAGGGGGGTCCATGGGGTTCAGACCCCACCCTAGACAAGCTTCCCTCCAGATAGAAACTTATCATATATTGCTTTCTTACCGGGATTTTAACCCTTCTAATTGCATGTATATACTATTCCGTACCCAGGGGGGGTCCATGGGGTTCAGACCCCCCCCCCTAGACAAGCTTCCCTCCAGATAGAAACTTATCACATATTGCTTTCTTACCGGGATTTTAACCCTTCTAATTGCATGTATAGTCATGTCTAATTTGCAGTCAGACATTCAGGACCAAATCAGGACTATTCTGTGCCCAGGGGGGTTCATGGGGTCCAGACCCCCCCCGAAATTTCAATCGTTTTTTTTTAATGGAAATACTCTACTTTGAATGTGACCTGTAATATTAAAAAAACAGCAATAACAACAACAAAAATAACGACATCAGCAAGAACAACATAAGCAAGAACAACAAAAACAACAGCAGCAACAACGTCAAGAACAGCAGCAGCAGCAACATCAGCAATAACAAGAACAGAAACAACAGCAGCAGCAAGAACATCAACAAAAACAAGAGCAGCAACAACGTCAAGAACATCAGCAATAACAAGAACAAAAATAACGACATCAGCAAGAACAACATAAGCAAGAACAACAAAAACAAGAACAGCAACAACGTCAAGAACAGCAGCAGCAAACGCAAGAACATCAGCAATAACAAGAACAAAAATAACGACATCAGCAAGAACAGCATAAGCAAGAACAACAAAAACAAGAGCAGCAACAACGTCAAGAACAGCAGCAGCAAGAACATCAGCAATAACAAGAACAAAAATAACGACATCAGCAAGAACAACATAAGCAAGAACAACAAAAACAAGAGCAGCAGCAAGAACATCAACAAGAACATGAACAACAACAAAATCAACAACAACAGCAGCAACAAACTAAAACAATATCACCCTCCATGATAATCATTTTCAGTACAACTGAATGTGTTATCCGTCATGATTCACAAAACACTGCCTCTGATTCATCAGGTCAAAGTGCTATTGCATTAATAATAGGTATTTGGCTGTCAATTCTTCGTTACATGTAAAAACCCCTTTTTACATTTAACAAAAATACAAAATCACAAAAAATTATCATTGAAAAAAAGCCAAGTTCCACTTATTCAACCAAAAAATTCTGCCCATGAAAGTAGTGATATCTATTATTGGGGCCAAGTTTATTGTTGCTGCTGTATATCCCGCACTTAAATTTTCTGTCTCAATTCTCTTAAAGTAATACCGACTTTACACTTGG
>CM022885.1:38169367-38194632 GCA_012654025.1 Pachypsylla venusta | reverse complement strand
TACTGCAGTCAATCTGGCCAGATATTAACTTTTGTAGAAATCTTGAATCAGCTTGAAGACGACGCTGTTCTAAAGAATCAAGATCGACTGCAACAGTAGGAAAACGGAGATTGAAATAGAATAGAAATCTCTTTTGGATCCTATCGAGGACATTATGGTGGACCTGATAATACACAACACACGCATATTCCAGCAACGAACGAACGAGAGAAACATACAAAAGTCTAAAAGAAGGCGAAGACAAACCCTTCGACGTCCTATAAATGTAGCCGAGATTTTATTATTTATTAAAGTAGGTGTGCCCGTGGACAAAAACGGGAGGAGCCATCCGTTTCACTTAGAATTTTCGTGCACCACATAAACTTTAGCATACTGCTCCATTATTCCCTTAAGACAAGATTTTTTGGCTAAAGTATTTCCTAAATTTGATTTTGCTCGATCCCGGATTCGAACTTGTAACTCTGGAATGGTTTGTCAAAATTTAGTAAACTATGTCCTAAATTAAGTATTGAGAGGCCACCTAAAACTTTCTCGCTATAAGTTGATATATGTTGTCGCGACAAAATTTAAGTTACCGGACCAAAACTCTCTGAATTTGGTAAAAAATCGGCCGAAAAATCGGAAACGTTTCAAGATATCATTCTGAAAATAGATATATGCACCCTTGGGTATATGCAGAATATGAAGAAAAAAATTTGGTAAAGATCGGTTGAGTAGTTTCGGAGGAGTAGGGTAACAAAAGTTTGCAGTTTGTAGGGAGTATAAGGCTACGCTTCGTTCCGCCCAAGTATATACGAATATCAGTTTGTTTAATTTTCTTCGCGCTTCCAAAGTCCCAATGTTTAGTTGTTCCAATAGGATGTTGTAGGATATGGGACTGGGATAAGCAAGGGTAAAATCCGTTGAATTTCAAAAAGAGTACTCTCTAACGAAAATGGTTTGAATTTGCTCGATGTATTTGACATCTGACATAGATTTGGGAGCCCAGATGATTGAGGTGTACTCGAGTTTACTTCTCACCAATGCCGTATACACTTCGTTAGGTCAAATAACTATTATTAATGCAATAAGCACTTTGACCTGATGAATCAGAGGCAGTGTTTCGTGAATAACACATTCAGTTGTAAGAGTCTGGTTTGAAGACTCCCATAAGAGTCTGGTTTGAAGACTCCCATAAGAATCTGGTTTGAAGACTCCCATAAGAATCTGGTTTGAAGACTCCCATAAGNTGTGCAAACACTTAACATTCAATGCATGTGCAAAACCGTTTTACAATTTCTATAAAATTTATCCATTTTATCAGCCAGATCCAAAACAGAGGAGTGTTGATTAAAAACATTCAAAGATGACATTAGGGGAGAGTCTGCATACAAGGACGAACAATCACTCGGCAGTCGAAAGTGATTTCTGCTTGCTCTCTGTCGGAGGTAGAGATTTGGTACTTCGAAATTTATTTTTTGAATTATGTGAGGACAATTGATTTTATTATTTATTAAATTATATACGAATATCAGTTTGTTTAATTTTCTTCGCGCTTCCAAAGTCCCAATGTTTAGTTGTTCCAATAGGATGTTGTAGGATATGGGACTGGGATAAGCAAGGGTAAAATCCGTTGAATTTCAAAAAGAGTACTCTCTAACGAAAATGGTTTGAATTTGCTCGATGTATTTGACATCTGACATAGATTTGGGAGCCCAGATGATTGAGGTGTACTCGAGTTTACTTCTCACCAATGCCGTATACACTTCGTTAGGTCAAATAACTATTATTAATGCAATAAGCACTTTGACCTGATGAATCAGAGGCAGTGTTTCGTGAATAACACATTCAGTTGTAATTTTAGGTGCATTCAAGATAAATCATGACATTAGTTTTTTATTTGGTACCCATGATTCATGTCTTCTAACAGAAACGTGCCCAAGATTTTTTTTCGGGGGGGAGGGGGGTCCGAAGGATTGACAGTCAAGCCAGGACTAACACCTGAAAATGATGATCATGGAAGGTGATGTTGTTGTTATTGTTGATGATGATGTTAATGATGATGTTATTGTTGTTGTTGTTGCTGTTGTTGATGATGATGATGATGTTATTGTTGTTGTTGTTGTTGATGATGATGTTATTGTTGTTGTTGTTGATGATGCTGTTATTGTTGTTGTTGATGATGATGTTATTGTTGTTGTTGATGATGATGATGATGATGTTATTATTGTTGTTGTTGTTGCTGTTGTTGATGATGATGATGATGATGTTATTGTTGTTGTTGCTGTTCTTGTTGTTGTTGTTATTCTTGATGACTGATTTGGGGAGGGGGCAAAACGATCTTCGCAGTTCCGTAAGATAAAAAAATTATACTCAAAAATTTTTTTTTTTATTACCTACTTAAAAATCCATTTTTTTCATTCATAGAAAGATTACGTCAACATTGTTGATCTTCAGTGAAGTGTAAGGATTTCAAAACTTAACAGGAGTGAAGGTCAATGGAATGAAACGGGAGTGCGCAGATTGAACAATTTGAAGACTCTCATAAGAATCTGGTTTGATGACACCCATAAGAATCTGGTTTGAAGACTCCCATAAGAATCTGGTTTGAAGACTCCCACAAGAGTCTGGTTTGAAGACTCCCATAAGAATTTGGTTTGAAGACTCCCATAAGAATCTGATTTGAAGACTCCCATAAGAGTCTGTTTTGAAGACTCCCATAAGAATCAGGTTTGAAGACTCCCATAAGAATCTGGTTTGGAGACACCCATAAGAATCTGGTTTGAAGACACCCATAAGAATCTGGTTTGAAGACTCCCATAAGAATTTGGTTTGAAGACTCCCATAGGAATCTGGTTTGAAGACTCCCATAAGAGTCTGTTTTGAAGACTCCCATAAGAATCAGGTTTGAAGACTCCCATAAGAATCTGGTTTGAAGACACCCATAAGAATCTGGTTTGAAGACTCCCATAAGAATCTGGTTTGAAGACTCCCATGAGAATCTGGTTTGAAGACTCCCATAAGAATCAAGGATGAACATACCTTGCATAATAAGCGAAGATATATGCTATTCCATAAGATGAGTAAGTACGCGGCTGTGTGCGAGTATATCGTAACATTATCTGTTTATAAATATTTTTATAGATTTTTATATTTTTATAAATATTTTTATATAAATATTTTTATAGATTTATATTTTTATCTGTTTAATTGACGCCATTTTATATTTCCTTTATCCAATCAAATCTTGATAAACAAGCAGCCATACCTACTCTAGTAGGCAGTACCTTCAAGCAAACCGGTTTTTATAAAACAAGCTCATGTAAGATACCTACCTAGATATTTATAAGTATCGCAATCTTGTTGATGAGATGTACGAGTATACTTAATTAATTAAAATGCTGTTTCTTTGTGTTATTATGTCACACAACTTTGGTGCTCACTGCAGCAATCTAGGATTTTCCCAATATCAATCTTTATCCAATTTCTTTCAATTTTTCTATTTTACCTACAATGCTGGCACCTGATCGCTATGCGCATCTCCATAACTCCTCATTGTCCTCACGAGGCTGAGTGGGCCCCGAAAATATCCAAACCACAGTGACAAATTTTTACCCCTGCCAGGATTCGAACCTGAGTCTCCCGAGTGCAAGACTAGTGCAGTAACCACTGAGCCATGGTAGCTAGTTGATGTATACTTAATAGTTAAATTATAACTTGATGTCCTTGTTCTACACAATATTGTTACATTTTCACCAAGAACAGCCAGTTAGTACTTTCTAAAGCCCCCCCTCCCCTTTCTAAAGGATCCAGTTCCTAAAAAAATAGGGAAAGAATTTCTAGGGGGGGCAGCTGCCCCCCCCCTTCCTACGCCCATGATTGGAATTGGATTTTCGATGAAATTCTCTGCAAAATTGCAGTGAGGTTGGTTGCTTTTAACATATTTTAAGTTTATTTTATAATTTACTAGCTGTTTTACCCGTGCTTCGCTACGGGCTACAATAGCTGATAGAAGAATGAGGATAAATATGAGTGTCCATATCTGAAGAACAGATTAAAAAATAATAAATTAACTGCCCAAAAAAATAAAGCGAAAATAAAATTATTGGGAAGGAGCTATCTTGTCAAAGGGTACTCGTGAGACTTGATTGGCGCAGCGCTTCCTATTGTCATGGGGTCGCGGCTCTTTTAGCATACCTAATGTCCACTTCCACGAATGTCTCGTAGACCCCAGTTGGGGGTATGTTGATTTAGGCCGTTCAGGGGATATCATTTGATCAGCAAAACGACACTTATTTACCGGCACGGATAAACAGAAATAAAAAGGTGATAATATTTGATAGACGCGACTTTTTTCTCATTTCAGATATGAAAAAATCCTTTCTTATTGCACATCTAGAACATAAAACGAATCTATATACCAAATTTCAGCCATCGGAAATTTACCGGTAAGAGAAACAGTTTGCCGGTACGGGAAAACAGTGATGAAAACGTGATAATATTTGATGGACGCGCATTTTCCCCCACAGCTGGCGCCCCATTTGAAATATTAAAAAAATCCTTTCTTACTGCACATCTAGAACATAAAATGGACCTACATACCAAATTTCAGCCACCGGAAATTTACCGGTACGGAGAAACATTGATGAAAAGGTGATAATATTTGATGGGGGCACCCTTTTTCCCCCGCGGATGGCGCCCCAGTTGGAATATTAAAAAATCCTTTCTTATTGAACATCTAGAACAATAAGCGAACCTACAAACCAAATTTCAGCCCCCGGAAATGTACCGGTACGGAGAAACCGTGATGAAAAGGTGACTTTCATATGTAAACGCGCCCCTTTTTCCCCCGCGGCGGGCGCCCCAATTAGAATATTTAAAAATCCTTTCTTAGTGCGCATCTAAGACCTAAGTGCGACCTACATGAAAATGGGTATTTCCCGTCAACTCATAATAAATCAATACATGCCAAATTTCAGCCTCCTAGGACGTACCAGTGCGGAGAAATCGCGATGAGTGTTAAGTGAGTGTGTTTCTCTTTTATATATATAGACTAGTTGTTTTCCGTGCTTCGCTACGGTAACAAAATTCAACAACAATTTCGAGATCGCGAAATTAAATTTTCTCAATTTTAGATTTTTGGTGGAACCGACCCCAAGAATGAGCACCGTTCCCAGTTAGAAAATTCAATATTTTATTCAAGGATATGACTTTTTGTACTTCGGAATTCCTTTGTATCAAATTTCAGCTTTCTCGCTCATCCCGAAGTGGTACTTCTCAATTCCGATTTTTTGGGGGTGAAAACCGTCCAAAAATCGGGGAAAAACAGGAAATTTTCAAATTTTATATTTTTTATGGGGTCCTTATATATTGTTTTGTGGGGGGGGGGGTCTATTCTCGGTAATTTTTCGTTATCTCTTTTAGTTTGCTCAGAAAAAAATTACAAAAAGACCCGCTAAATAGCGTCATTTTTGGCGGTAACTTGCTCCCACTTGAACTTTAAATATTTTCCTTTAGTACGCACCTACATACTAAAAGGGACCTATGTGCCAAATTTCAAGTCCCTACGATTAGCCATCGTGGAGCTACGTTGATTATCAGTCAGTCAGTATACCAACTGGGCTTTGCGTTTTATAAGTATAGAAGATTACTGTTGTTATTATTATTATTGTATTGTGTACCTGATCATAACTTTTATCATTGGGTTTAGATGTACATGTTTATGTAATTGCAAGTCAAGTTGCGTTTAAACATATTTTTTTTTTTAAAAAAAATAAAAAAAAAAAAAAATTTTAGAACAAAAGTGTCAATGGATCCAAGGTCAAAAAATGAACATTTTTTTGTGTTATACAGGATGAAGAAACATCATTCCAGTTGAAAGTTTTGCAAGTTATTGGACCAACAAACAAAAAACAAAACATTTTTGACGCTATAGGGGGTGTCCAAAAATACCACGCCCCTCAATTTAGGCAGACGCTAATGTAAAATAAGCAGTAGGCTCATGTGTGATAAAAAACGGGGAAAAAACGCAGATACCCCAGGCGAGCTCTCATCCGTGTACGAACCAAGGCCATAATACCTTAACTTCAGCGATGTGACGGTAACTGCTGTATCCAATGTGGTAAATAGTTGACTAAGAAACTTATATTTCAAAAAAATCGCACTGGTTTAGTAAAATATTGAAGTAATCAACCTGTATAATTATGTAATTATACATCCTGTATTCTATTTTTGATTTTTCCTTTTTGAGAAGAAGTTATTTTTAGATTTGTTTACAATGGGGAATGAATGAATGTTTACTATACCATTCAGGTTGCTTGGGAGGATAGTCGGGGTGAAGGGGGGGAAAATGAATGATTTGCTTCCCCATTTTTAAGCTTTGCTTTGTTTACATTGTATTTTACGTTTTAATTATTATTTATAAAACGAGAAGTTTCCTTTTTTTAGAACGCGTAGTTCGATTACGTACTAGAAAATCCTTTATTCCAGATCTTTCTAGAACGATTTGAATGAAGATATAAATAGAAGGGCACGCGTAAAAACGGAGTCAGTATTCTTTGAATGATAAACGAGTCAGTATTATTTGAATGATAAACGGAGCGTGTTTAATTTTGAATGTGAAATCGTTGTGTTTTCGAAGTGATAATTGAGCGGTTAATTCGTGTGTATTTTCGGGCGTTCTAAATTCGGTGTTGGCGAAAAATAATTGAACTTTTGTGTTACGTTTTTTTTTTTTTTAATTTATTTCTATTTTTCTTAATAAATTATTTTAAGTTTTATTTTAATTATTTTTAAAGTTAGTTAACGCGTTTTAAATTCACGACAACTTAATCCTCGAATCCTAAGTCTACAACAATATTAACTAACATGAAATATTTTGACACCTCGTATACCCCTCCAAAAATTTTGTATCAAAAAATCAAATTGAGGAAGAATAAAACAATCAGCAGATTTCACCGAAAAAAAACTCAATTAATTGTGTGATTTGACAAAATGTTATTTTTAAAGTTTCACCCCGTATAACATAGAAACTGTCCATTTTTCGAACTTGAGCCCATGGACACTTTTGATTTACAATCTGAAAGCAACCTCCCTGCAAAGTTTCAGCGAAGCCCATTTCCTATATTTTTGTGCGGGGTCTTTTAATTTTGCCCAATCCAGGTTTCGAACTCGTAGCTTTGAAACGGCTGGTCACAATTTTGCAAAATATTGTCTAAATGAAGGACTGGAAGGCCATCTAAAACTTTCTCGCTTTGAGTTGATATGTTGTCGAGACAAAATTCAAGATATCGGACGGTGACTTGACGAATTTAGTCACTAAACTGAAAATTTTGCTGTATCTCGAAAACGGTTTGACATTTTTTCGTTCTGATAATTTTCCTGAGGGTTTTGACTATGGTTTTTTTTTGGGGGGGGGGGTCATTCCCATCAATTTTNGGGGGGTCCATTCCCATCAATTTTTCTCTAGCTAGTTTTTACGGTTTTCATCGTTTAGGCCACACAAATTTGTTCATGAGTGAGTGAGTCAGTCAGTATTTAATAATAATATAAATAGATTATAGGTAAGTATAGATAGATAGATTAAAAAGGAAAAAATATCAAGGATTAAAAGTGGTGGGATTTTGAAAAAGGGATTTTTCTTGTCCAAGATTCTCTGTGATATGTCGCACTCCATCTATAATATTGCGGTATTGGGTCCGACTTAGGGGAGAACCGTAGGGTCCTCGAACAAGGGAAAAATCCCACGTTCAAAATATTTTTCCCGTTTGGGGAAAAAAAATTTGCTCAAGCAATAAATGCATGGCCGTAAAAACGTTTCCTAACCTGTCGAGGGGGGTTAAAATGTTAAAATATGTCAATAAAGCTAACAAGTAAACATAAAAAGTTAAAAACAAAACAAAAGAGAAGTGGAAAAAATAAAAATATGGTTGGTGGGATTTTTCCCGCGATGTATCACGCCGCACGCGACAAAAATCCCCAAAAATCCCACAACTGTGGGACCCTATGGTTCTCCCCGGAGTCCTGCGGATATTCTATTTTTTGTACGGAAATGAGAATGAGATCCTTCGGCATCCTTCAAATATTTTAAAAAGGCATGGACTCTAGTTTTAAAGGTTAAGAAACGTTTTTACGCTCATATCTAACTTTTTGATAAGTTTATTAAAAAGCAATCATGGAAAACAATTCAATTCTGGCAGTCCTTAATATCTGCTTGAAGTTAAACCCGTATGTGATGAATTTTCTTTCTAGAATGCAGCTGAAAAAAAAAACCTTGCATTATCGATAGAAACTCTGGTGCCTTTGGCGGCTGAATTAAAAGTATCATACTTTTTAGAAGTACGGATATTTTATATTTTTGTACGGAAATATAAAAAATATCTGTACAATTTGAATTGCTTGTCCATTAATCCAAGATCCAAGAAGAAATATCTCTAAATAATCTAAAATTTTCATCAATAAATGAATTTAAAATTTAAAAAGGAGGGTTATCTCTATGATAAGTGAAAACTGGCCCCCAAGATGGTTGGTTCGTACCGGGGCTACCCGTCCCCTCGGGCACGGCCAAAGACCATCAACACCGTTCCGACAACTCACTGTGTTTTTTCTGCTGCTCCAGATACTTCCTCAAAGAGTTTGTATATAGATCCTGGCTAAACCCTGAAGTATCTGATCGTTGTCGTCTATGTATGCTGGCTGCTCATGATTTACGTCATGAGCAGCCAGCAACTATCCTTATGGACAGATCCTGTTGGAGAGGCCGCCTTTCTTGGCCTGGAGAGACAGTGAGAGTCGTTGAGAACGTTAACAACAACAACAACAACAACAACAACAACATAAGTGAAAACTGCATGTTAATGCAAGTATTTTTGCAACCATGTCTTCACAAATTTTATTCTATAAAGGGATTTTTTGGTACCCTTTATGTCTGCCTGAAGTTACAACTATAAATCTGCTATTGTTTGTTGTTGTCTCCATGGCAACACTGTTATCATTATTTATCAGCAGTTTTTTTTTTATTCTAATTTTAATATTTGTTGAGTTTCCTGTTTATTATCTAGGTACAAAATAAATAAAAAGATATTGAAAATTCATTTTTCTTTTAAAATATTTAAATTAACAATCAATTTTCTAATTAATTATTAAGTGATTAAATAAATTCCTTCTTTCAATCTGAATCTAATTCAGACTCGATATTTTTTTTATTTACTGCTGTTGACTTTTACATAATTTTTTAATCAAGTTTTTCATTCATAGTATCTAGGTATAATCAAAGTGCATTTCCTGTTTTCTTATCTATTCCTAGAAATCCTTATCATTCTATGTTATTTTATTAATCGTTCGTTTTTTTAAAGTTTTTGGATATCAAATCACACCTTATAAGTTAAGGTGTGTTTGTCTCGATGGTGCCAAGATAATTAAATTTTCAACAAAACTCTATTGTATGATACATGATGTATACATTAAATTTTTATGCTTTTCTCAAGGTGAGTTAAAAATTAATTACTTTTTACCTACAGTTCTACTCCTTTTATGCAACTTATCTGAATTTCCGGGATAATGTAAATTCGCGGTATTAATGTATGCTTATGGGACCAATATGAGTTTATAAATTCCAAATCACTTAAATCTTAAATGAAATAGACTAGGTTGTTGTATAGCTTGTTAATCAATTTGACCGAACAAAGTCAGGTCTTAATTTTAACATAACAATTATCTTTTACTGTCTGTTTGCTTCTGAAACACGAAAGATATTCGTGTTACAAAAGCAGGATGTCTACCGGTCCTCCAAAAGTTCTCCTTTTCAAAAAAGGTCCTCCAAGTACTCCAAAAGTGCTCCTTTTTACTGGAAGGTCCTCCTTTTTTCCACACTGAGTTTTCAGCGGTTAATCTTCCGATTTTCTAAGTTTTTTTTTATATAATTTCATAAATTAGGATTTATTATGACATACCTTCAACATTGTAATAATTGATATTAGTGAAGTTTTTTCACTTCCCAATGAATCTTATCTGAGGGAAATTATGTATGCTCCTTTCTGCTGTAACACAAAAAGTAGTAGCATTTTTTTCAGACGTTTGAAATACGACCAATATTTTTCTGTTAGTAGAAGAATGTTTTTTAGTATTTCAAGAGACTTCTTCTGTGGCTTTCAGACACAGATAACACCATCTTGTTCACGTGTGTTTGTGTTTAGGTACAAGTTGGAGCAATTTGAGTTAAACTTACCGTATTTGACTGCCAAAATATAGCTCAATTTTAATTAATGAACTCTATTAAAAGTTTTTAAACATTAATTCATGGAAGAAACGGTCATAATATTTAATTATGACTTGATTGTGTAATTAATTATACGTTAACAACTAGAAAAACAATGAAAATGCCGGGGCTATGTTCATTTCAAAAATTCTTTGTGATTATGTATTTTGTCAAAAAGGTCCTCGGGATGTCTCCATAAGTCCTTCTTTTTGATGAACCTAAACAGGTAGACACCCTGAAAAGGGGTCTGTTTACAATTACCCCATCATAAACGGGCTTATACTTATCCGATTTTAATGGATTTTAGCGATATTTTTATTACTCTCTGCATGCACTTAATGTATTTACTACAATTACGCATGCGTGCATTTACTCCATTCGCATTAGCCATAAAGTCAGTGTGAATGTAGAGCTTACATTTACTTTCAAAATTATCTTCACCATCTGCAATATCTAATTTAGAGGAGTACGGATTGAAAATCGACAGAAAGGAAAATAGAAGAGTCTCTGTAAGGAACAGGACAAGTTCCTTGGCAGATGAAAATAATTTGCATTTTGTCTTCGTCTCAGAGAGAGAGATTGGGCACTTCAAAATTTATCTTCTCAAGAATTTCATGACTTGCTAATTTATTATTACGAACCAACATGAGATTATATAATTGCCTTCTTTCTTTCAATGTACCTTTTTTCTAGTTCTTGCATAAGTGATTTATGGGATACATTGTAAATAAATAAAAACAAAACACTTACCAAAAACTTATTTATAAAGAAACTAGTTTCGAATCATTCGATTCATCATCAGTCTAGTCGAGTCGAAGGATGGAAGTTGACTGTTCAACTCACTATTGACTTCCTCTTCTTCTTTACCTTCACCCTTTCCTAATTCCCTGATTTATTCATTTTTCTGAATAATTTCATTTCAATTTCGCCACTTTTTTCACATTGTTTTTCAAATTTCTCAATTCGGAATTAACTCTTTCTTTAATTTCACCTTTTCCCAATTCTATTTGGAGTTTGACGTTGCTTTCCTTAATTCTACCATGCCACAACCTTTTGTTCTGTTATTATTATTGTTATTGTTAACGTTCTCAACGACTCTCAGGCCAAGAAAGGCGGCCTCTCCAACTGGATTTGTCCATAATGCTGACGGCTCTAGATTAGTTGGGTTTGATGGATAGTTGCTGGCTGCTCATGACGTAAATCATTAGCAGCCAGCATACATAGACGACAACGATTAGATACTTCAGGGTTTAGCAAGGATTTATATACCAACTCTTTGAGGAAGTATCTGGAGCAGCACGGCTGGGTCCAACGGAGGAAAAACACAGTGAGTTGTCGTCGGAACGGTGTTGATGGTCTTTGGCCGTGCCCGAGGGCACGGGTAGCCCCGGTACGAAGAACCAACCATCTTGGGGGCCTTTTCTGTGCCCACTCTCTTTGTTTGTAACTTTTCGTGACATGGTACAACTCACTTGCTTCTCACAGTATCCATAGAAACTGCATTTTGGTTGAATGATGATGACATGTCATCATTGGTTTGAAGCTGAGTTTTTTAAAGGTTGGCTACTCTTGCTAACACCAAATCTTCTGTATCTACATAGACTTATGATCGTCACCTGGCTTGCTTCCCTCGGAGGATACTTGACTTTATGTTCTACAATTTTAATATTCGATATGGCTATTTCGGATTTTACTCCATTATCAAGAATAAACATTATATTTTTAAAGGCTTTTATTTGACTTACTATGTATGTATGTTTGTGGTTAAATCTTAGAAATTAAATTTAACCCAATTCCTATTGTCCGATTGAGCTGAAATTTGGCACAGTGGTAGATCTTCGATGACAACAATGGTTTGGTTTTGGTTGGGGCCATTTAGTTACGGTCACTTTTTTGGCCGATTTTTAAAAAAATTCCAGAAATTTTCCGATTTTTGGCCAAAATCTTAAGATTTTAAGGACTAACTTTGATGATTTTTTTTTTTTTTACAAATTTAGAAGATTTTAGGTATATTAATTCCATTATTTTATCTATGAGTTGATTGTATATTTCCATCCTCTTTTTAATTAGATGGGTATGAGATTTTCCTTTTTGTATCTTTGATACCTATATAAGTTAGTCCTGAAGAATATAATGTTCATTCTTGATAATGGAGTGAAATGCGGCATATAGAATAATGTATTAAAATTGTAGAACATAAAGTCAAGTATTTTTTAATCATTTTCATTTCTTGTATTTGATAGTTCTACCAAGTGTCCTCAAGGTTTTCTTTCTTTTATATTTTTGTATATTTTAAGGTCGTCGGTAAATAGAATATAATCCGAGTGGTATAACAATTGCAAAGCACAAACCACTTAGCTAACGGATGACTTTGGTTAATATGGTTGTGATATTGCCTTGTCGAACGACACACGATGCTCCCTCTTTCTCAGGTATGAGAGAGAGAGGGAGCATCATGTGTCTTAACAAAGTCTCCATGAAAATTAAAGCTCGACAACTCGCTCAGGAGGTCTTTATTAGTAATGAGAAACTGTCATATGCATTTAAATACTATACAACCGCATGTGTATCTATAATAATAAAACTCAACGGAACGATAAATGTGTGTTTGTATCACTAATTGTTTAGCCAAAACGGTAAGAGATATCGAAAAATTGATGAGAATGGACCCCCCCTCAAAACCATAGGCCTGAACACCATAAAAAATGTCAAACCGTTTTCGAGTTCCGTTCGATTTTTAACCGAATTTAGCAGGCCATGGTCCGATATCTTAAATTTGGTCGCGACAACATATCAACTCGAGAAAGTTTTAGGTGGCCTTTTAAACCTTAATTTGGAACATAGTTTGAAAAAAAACGGTCCAACTGTTTTCGAGTTATGGCCGTTTTTCAGTAAAAGGGAATTCATAGAATACTATTAGCACGGGAACTGCCTTGCCTCTAAGGCGCCAAGCTGCAGGCCGTAGCGCAGCACGGGCGAAACAGCTAGTTTAAAATATAAGTATAGATAACGTCCACTGGAACAAAGCCTGCCTGACTTTATCACAAAAGGTTACTAAATTTGATAGGGTTGACCTTTAAATCCATGCTGTTGGTGTGATATTTTCCTATAATGAAGAAACAATATTTTATATATATTTAAAAAAAATGCACGTTTCAAATATTTTAGGGATTGGTGTTAAACATGATAGGGTCAAGTGGGGTATTTGTAAGCAAATTGTAAACTGGATTGGTGTTAAACATGATAGGGTCAAGTGGGGTAATTGTAAACATGGGGTAATTGTAAACTGGATTGGTGTTAAACATGATAGGGTCAAGTGGGGTATTTTTAAACATGGGGTAATTGTAAACTGGATTGGTGTTAAACATGATAGGGTCAAGTGGGGTAATTGTAAACTGGATTGGTGTTAAACATGATAGGGTCAAGTGGGGTATTTGTAAACATGGGGTAATTGTAAACTGGATTGGTGTTAAACATGATAGGGTCAAGTGGGGTATTTGTAAACATGAGGTAATTGTAAACTGGATTGGTGTTAAACATGATAGGGTCAAGTGGGGTATTTGTAAACATGAGGTAATTGTAAACTGGCTTGGTGTTAAACATGATAGGGTCAAGTGGGGTATTTGTAAGCATGGGGTAGTTGTAAACTGGATTGGTGTTAAACATGATAGGGTCAAGTGGGGTATTTGTAAGCATGAGGTAATTGTAAACTGGATTGGTGTTAAACATGATAGGGTCAAGTGGGGTATTTGTAAGCATGGGGTAATTGTAAACTGGATTGGTGTTAAACATGATAGGGTCAACTGGGGTATTTGTAAGCATGGGGTAATTGTAAACTGGATTGGTGTTAAACATGATAGGGTCAAGTGGGGTATTTGTAAACATGGGGTAATTGTAAACTGGATTGGTGTTAAACATGATAGGGTCAAGTGAGGTATTTGTAAACATGGGGTAATTGTAAACTGGATTTGGTGTTAAACATGGTAGGGTCAAGTGGGGTATTTGTAAACATGGGGTAATTCTAAACTGGATTGGTGTTAAACATGATAGGGTCAAGTGGGGTATTTGTAAACATGGGGTAATTGTAAACTGGCCAAATATTTTTTTTTTTCACGGTTGATTTTTATAGAATGCAATGGGTGTCAACTTAGCTATTGTGCATTCTCATCATGACATACAGCTCAAATGTTTTATTTACTAAAGAAAAAATTACATTTTTTTTGGCCAGTCTAAATAGATTGTGTCAACTGAGCCAGACGTGTCCTGAGAAATCAAATATTGTGTAACTAATTCTTGGATTTATTTTATTTTATAATTAATTGTGAACATAATAATTATTAACTGTTTCATATACGTTCAAACTTAAATCTGAATAATTAAAAAATTTTTTACTATCTTCATGCTATTGTAATTCGGAGTGGTTTCACAATATAGTCTTTTAAGAGTAATTCATCTTGACTTTTGTGTCGGTAGTTAATATCCACAACAAAAATTTCGAGAAAAAAAAAACTAAGACAACAGGTCAAGTATTTATAGTAGAAACATTTAGGTTGATGTACGATAGCTTACTTGACAGCCATTTCATCCTGTAAAAATGAGCTGTGAAAAACTATTTAACCCGTTAACTTGATGTGTATTATTGAAAGAATGTGTAGGTATTTATGGTATCATATTTTTTTGGAGGTGATCTCTAGGCGGGAAATTTTTATAGCACGCAGTGGTATTTTTGGGGGGATCTCATAATTTTTTGTAGCTAGAAAATATGTATTTATATAATGGTAAAAGGACAGAAATCTTTCATAAGTATCATATCTGAATCATTATCATCTATCTTCAAACTATACCCCAGACAACGTCCGGTGGAGAAACCAAGGTCCAACCGGTCATTTCTTTGAGGGCGCTGGACGTTTTTCGGCCTGTACTTTCAGATTTGCAAAAGAAAATTTTTGGTCAAAATTTCGAGAAAAAAAAATCTAAGTATGTTTATGCTATGAAACAGCAAAAGAAAATTTTTTGGTCATAATTTCGAGGAAAAAAATCTAAGTATGTCTATGGTAAGAAACAGCAAAAGAAAATTTTTGGTCAAAATTTCGAGAAAAAAAATCTAAGTATGTCTATGGTAAGAAACAGCAAAAGAAAATTTTTGGTCAAAATTTCGAGAAAAAAAATCTAAGTATGTTTATGGTAAGAAACAGCAAAAGAAAATTTTTTGGTAAAAATTTCGAGAAAAAAAATCTAAGTATGTTTATGGTAAGAAACAGCAAAAGAAAAATTTTGATCAAAATTTCTAGAAAAAAAATATAAGTATGTTTAAGAACAGTTTTGACTAAGAACAGATTTTTTTTTCGTGACGGTTCCAAAGGTATATTTATATTAATTTTGTTCAAGCATTTGAAAAAAGTTACACATTACCTCTACTGCTCTAAAGTTCGTTATGTAGCTTAAATCCTCCTTAGGTGTATTGACGTTAAAAAAAGCTGTTTCTTTGTGTTATTATGTCACAACTTTGCTGCTCACTGCAGCGTTGTAGGATTTTTCCCAATATCAATCATTATCCAATTACTTTGAATTTTTCTATTTTACCTACAATGCTCTGGCACCGATCGCTATGCGCATTCATCTCCATAGCTACTCATTGTCCTTACGAACCTGAGCGGTCCCTGAAAACATCCAAACCACATTGACAAATGTTTGCCCCCGCCAGGATTCGAACCTTGGTCTCCCGAGTGCAAGACTAGTGCAATGACCACTGAGCCATGGGAACTGGCGTATTGACGTTACAATCGTCTATTTAAATAGCTGAGGAAAATATTCCTTTTTTGAGACATAAATTAAATAAAAACGTTTGGCAATTTATGAGAGTGTCGGAGCAACATTTTAATAATTTAGAAGGAATAGCTCGATCCCTGGAGCTTTTTTAGTAAATATTGTATTGCGCTCCGTACATCAGACTTTGAGAGAGAGAGCATGAATACCGTGGGAGTTTGTGTTCGCCCGTAACCTCTACGTGGTGATGTATTGTACACAAAATTAGAATCATCAGCGGAACTATCAGAAAGTATTGTGCGTGCAACAAGACAACATCAGGAAGCTTCTATTCTTTTTGGTTTATTATTTTCAATAATGAACCTTTGGAATCGTCACGAAAAAAAAAAAAAAAAAAAAAAAACATTACCCCCCAACTGTATTTGTACGGGGTGTTCAAAAACCCCTGATTTTGGTTTATTATTTTCAATAATGAACCTTTGGAATCGTCACGAAAAAAATNTTCATTGTTTGATTTAAGATATTTCCAGTTTTTTTTTTTACCAAGATTTTCGTTGTTTGATTTAAGATATTTCCAGATTTTTTTTTTTTACCAAGATTTTCGTTGTTTGATTTAAGATATTTCCAGATTTTTTTTTTTTACCAAGATTTTCATTGTTTGATTTAAGATATTTCCAGATTTTTTTTTTACCAAGATTTTCGTTGTTAGATTTAAGATATTTCCAGATTTTTTTTTTTTACCAAGATTTTCATTGTTTGATTTAAGATATTTCCAGATTTTTTTTTAGCATTGTATTTTAATTTAAATTCTACATTATTCATGTAAGCTTTTAACTCACATTTTATTAACTTCTTACACAATTTCTTAATAATAATAGTCCTTAATATACTGCCCGAAAAGGATTGAAAAGTCCCTTGACACCGGTAGTTTTTTCAGTGCTATTATTATGTGTAAATATCTCAGATTCACGAGGAAACCAGCCAACCCTTGGAAGTTTATCCAAGGGTTGGCCAGGTTTGAAGAGTTTGAACCCACGCCCTACTGTTTACCAGTTAGAGTTTCTTACCATTACTCCATCAAACGATAATTTCTTGTGAATCAAATTCTCACAAATCTCAATTTTTTTAAAATGTGTGTTTTTAATTTCTATTTTTTTTTTTGATTTTNTTTTTTTTTTTTTTTTTTTTTTTTTTTTTTTTTTTTTTTTTTTTTTTACAGATTGAATTTGTGTAGTCAGACTTTAAATGCTCTGTGACGTCGTTTAAACTAGCCATTCGCGCCATGGCGTTGCACGTGGCAGATCGAGTGATGGACAGAAGAAAGAACGGGACATCAAGATTGAAGTTGAAAAGTGTGACTGCCACGGCTGCCTCGGACTCGGTAAATATTTCTCGCTGATGGTTGTTGTAACAGCAATCATGAACGAAACAAGACTAAAATTTAAGAATTTCTAATTCATTTTGTATCGACTACAAGTAACGCTTTCGTCTTTTACGACATCTTCTAGTCATTTTGTATCGACTACAAGTAAATTGATGAGTCACGAGAGATTTCGACATCTTTTAGTGGCCCCCAAGATGGTGGCGCCCAAGATAGTGGCCCCCAAGATGGTTGGTTCTTTGTACCGGGGCTACCCGTGCCCTCGGGCATGGCCAAAGACCATCAACACCGTTCCGACGACAACTCGCTGTGTTTTTCCTCCGTTGGACTCAGCCGTGCTGCTCCAGATACTTCCTCAAAGAGTTGGTATATAAATCCTTGCTAAACCCTGAAGTATCTGATCGTTGTCGTCTATGTATGCTGGTTGCTCATGATGTAAATCATGAGCAACCAGCAACTATCCATCACACCCAACTAATCTAGAACTGCCAGCATTATGGACAGATCCTGTTGGAGAGGTTGCCTTTCTTGTCCTGGAGACACAGTGAGAGTCGTTGAGAACGTTAACAACAACAACAACAACAACAACAACAACAACAACATCTTTTAGTGAACTCAGTTCACTAGAAGAGGTCGTAACAGACGAATTTCGACATCTTCTAGTGAACTCAGTTCACTAGAAGAGGTCTTAACAGACGAAAGCGCTCGTTACTCATCAATTTACTTGTAGTCGATACAAAATTAATTAGAAGTTCTTTTATTTCAAAATGTCTACAAACATCCTCAATAATATTTCTTATTTGAAGACTAAAATTAGGCAAATCATCCCATTGGGGAAACATGAAGATGATCGCTTTGAAACGACGTGGGTCTCCGTTTGATTTGCTTTGCTGTATTGATGGACTTTGGTCAAACATTTTTGAGTGTTTAGGTTGCCCTGGTCTCGGTAGCCGAGTTGTTAAGTCCATTGACTCTTGTTCTGGAATTTTCTCGCTTTCTGAATGGCATAGCTGTAAAAAGGAGTTCCCTGAAGTAATGCCAAAGCGGTTCAGGGGCACAAAAAAGGGTTGTCCTGGTAAAACCAACCATCTTACGACATCTATCTCTGGTGGTTACCTCAGACTCGGCAGGTAGCATTGCCAATATTAATGTACTTGCAGTCCTCACAACCGGAACACTTAATGACACAGATTATACTATAGAGATCCACCCAGTAGCCAGCAACCTTGTCGCAGTACATGATTAGTCGCACGCATGTAGCGTCGTGACTTAAATACTATGAGACAACTTAAATTAAAAGACAGTATCGTAGCTATGGGCGTGGCTAGGTTGTTCAGTGATGGAGAACTAATAATAAAACTTGTGGTATGAATTTTATTCAATTATTTTGAGCGGCCATCCTGCAGGGGCTTTGCACACAGAAGACTAGGGTTTGATTTCCGTTACATTCCGACAAACGGATTTTTTAGGTATTCGATTTTTGGATTCTACCTATCTTGAAACGTAAAATATCAAATTTTGAGGGGGGTATTTTTTTTTCGTGACGATTCCAAAGTTTCCTTATTGAAAATAATAAACCAAAATTAATCATCAATCTTCAAAAAAACACCCAATCTGGGTGTCCGTTGATAACTCAGGACCCACGTGATCAATCAGCAGATTTCTCTCATACACAAAGTTTGTATTTTATCTTTTCTGGGGAACAGAGACGTCAAAGGAAACTGTGTTCGCTTTTTGCAGATGATCTCTCATCATTGGTTTGAAGCAGAGTTTTTTAAAGGTTGTTTGCCTTTTCTAACTCCAAACTTTGTGTATTTATACGATGTTAGGATCGTCACCTAATGGAAAGCTGGTTTGCTCCCCTCGGTAGCTACATTATAAATATCATGACCCCATATTGTTATATAATTATTTTTTATTTCATTTCAGGATGCCAGCGTTGATAGCAACAGCCCTTCCTTGGAATCTAATCAAGAATATCAGAACACACTTCGACCCCAGGCTTCGATCAAAGAACCAGGTACTACTTAAAATTATCTTTCTATTCAGATTTATCTTTGATTTATAATTATCTCGAATCTTTTTATTTCGACCAAAGGTCGTCCGACCATATGAGATTCCCCTTTATTGTAATTGTAATTTTTAATGTCATGAATTTTTATAAAGAAATATCACAGAATAAGATACTTATAAGAAATTTAATTTTTTTTTTTTAATATAGTCGTCTATGCCCCATCACTTCTGTATTACAAGCAGTGTGGGGCAATTACTGACGCTGTGGGATGAGTGAGTGAGTAAGTGAAAGATGAGTAATGGGTTGAGTTATGAGTGAGAAATGAAAGAAATATTTTAAAATTATAATAAAATAAACATATTTTATTAAAGGCTTTTATTTAACTTACTATGTATGTATGTTTTTTTAATTTGACGCCTATTGTCCACACTATCCCTTACTGTTTGGGCAGAGTATCCCTTACCGTTAAACTTTCGATATTTTTTTTTCTTTATTAGGTATCTTCTTTCTGAAATCAAACTGTGTGCTGAATTTCTCTACGTTTAGTTACTCTATTGCGTAGAATGTAGCTTCTTGTTGATGATCTCTCATCATTGGTTTGAAGCAGAGTTTTTTTTTTAAAGGCTGGATGTCCTTAATAACACCAAACCTTCTATATTTACACGGGCTTAGGACTGTCACCTAATGAAGTTGGTTTGCTTCCCTCGATGACTACAGTTACATAACATACATACCTAAATAAAACAGGTTAAAAAAGATATATATTTATATATTTTTTAAAAAAAAAAAAAAAAATTGAAGAGCTAAATTTTAAATAATTTTCCCATTTTTATTTCAGCTAAAAGGTTTTCAAGAAGAGGTTCAGAGTGGGAAATTTTAGAGGGACTTAAAGATGGACAAAGGTTTGATATAAAGCCCTCTCCCTACTCAGGGTATTTACATAAGAAGAGAAAGTGGCCTTTAAAAGGATGGCATAAGGTAAGATGGACAAAGATTTGACCGATTTGGATGAAATTTTGTGAATAAGTACGTTTGGGGTGTGATTGTGCGTCGAAACTTTTGGGTGCAATCGAAAATACCGTTGGCGGTTTTCCAATCTTTTTAGTGTTTTTTATTGATCCAGACTGAAAAGAGAATAGTAAGAGCTAGAGACTTGAAATTTGGTGTGTATGTCATTTTTGGATATTGTGCAATACAAATTTTAGGTGCAATCCAATATACTGTTGGCGTTTATTTTTATATAATTTTTTGAAAATATTGAATTAATAGAAAAATGGGAAAAAAGTGAATAAAATTTTTACTATGTTTAATAAAAAAAAAACAGGCTTCCTACCAATCTAGAACATAGTATCATATTCTGGAGTTATCTTACCAGTCTAGAACATAATATAATATTCCGGAGTGATCTTACCAATCTAGAACATAATACAATATTCCGGAGTGATCTTACCAATCTAGAACATAATATAATATTCCGGAGTGATCTTACCAATCTAGAACATAATATAATATTCCGGAGTGATCTTACCAATCTAGAACATAATATATGGTGCGGCAATTAGTTCTCCCACATTTGAAAGAGCTGGTAAATAAAAACGAAATGAGATATTTGAAAAATTATTTTGTATTCTGAAAGCTTGTGTATATTTTTCATTTGTGTTTAGTAAATAATGTCGTCCAAATGTCGGCCTTGGCGAGTGATGCACATTTCGTGGAAGTTTTCCACGACTCTCCTCAGCATACCAGCATCAATTTGGATGATTTCTTCAAAAATTGCCTCCTTTTAGTGCGATGTTTGAAGACTTCACAGCCTTGGGGTAACCGCACAGGAAGAAGTCACAGAGACTCAAATTCGGCGAGAGAGTGGCCCACGAAATGTCATGCCGTAAGGAGATCATGTGACCGGGGGAACATGTCCTGCAGAATCTCACGAGAACGATTGGCTGTATTGGCCGTAACCCAATACAGCAAACATCTGGTGATGCAGTTCTAAAGTTGTGACCCCACTCAAATTGTTTTACGATCAGGCAAACTGCAAAAAGCCCTCTGAGTGGCTATAATGGATTCACTTTTTTAAAAAAAGCACATTGACAACGAACGCACCCCCGCGGTTTGGATGCTCGCGCGACCAAACCATTGCGACAACTAACAAGTAGAAGTCTTTTCGTGTTGAATGTCACAAACCCAACGCTCCTCCTGCTATCACTTCCCCTTCCATGATTTTTTGAAAAGTGGGAGAACTAATTGCCGCACCCTGTATAATATTCCGGAGTGATCTCTTTGTGACTGTGGACCTATTTGATCTATAAATAGCGTGAACGTTGTGGTCGGTAACAAGAAGAACTTCTTTAAAAGTTGTTGCCGCGGTGTTCCCTGAAAAGCATCTGTTCCTCACATTTCTAGATTCATTATCTGAAGAACTGTAGAAACGGATTGATAGAGGTCTATGGCTCGTACACCAGTTCCCGTTAGATCACTAAAGTTATCCAACGTCCAGCGACCAACGTCCAGGCCCCCAAGATGGTTGGTTCTTCGTACCGGGGCTACCCGTGCCCTCGGGCACGGCCAAAGACCATCAACACCGTTCCGACGACAACTCACCGTGTTTTTCCTCCGTTGGACCCAGCCATGCTGCTCCAGATACTTCCTCAAAGAGTTTGTATATAGAGCCTTGCTAAACCCTGAAGTATCTGATCGTTGTCGTCTATGTATGCTGGCTGCTCATGATTTACGTCATGAGCAGCCAGCAACTATCTATCAAACCCAACTAACCTAGAGCCGTCAGCATTATGGACAGATCCTGTTGGAGAGGCCGCCTTTCTTGGCCTGGAGACACAGTGAGAGTCGTTGAGAGCGTTAACAACAACCACGTAGGTTGGTGTCCCCGTTATGCTATTGCCGGCTTTACCCAGGTTGGGTGAGGTCAATGTGGATAGCCGGTTTGTAAGTTTTCATTGGCCATTCAAATGTGTGTAGCTGGTTTGTAAGTTTCCATTGTCCAGGGTAAAATCCCCGTCTCGAATGATCAATAGATGTTAAAGAGACGCAAAGCAAAAAAAAAAAAAAAAAAAAAAAAAAAAAAAAAAAAAAAAAAAAGAGTTTACCGCAAAGGTTATGACGGCTCTTGGCTGGAACTGTGGTGTTAGGCGTTCCATGTCGTACTGGTGCGTAGGCACGTCTTCATGTGTTAGTTCTCCACGGTGACCAATCCATCCTTTAATAAACTTTGCTCTTTTCTTGCAGAGGTATTTTGTTGTTGACAAAGGTATGTTGATTTATGGGAAAAGTCCAGGAGATATTGCGAGAGGAAAACTTCATGGACAAGTGGATATTGGACTGTCTGTCATCTCGACAAAATCAAAACGAAGGAGGTTGGATATAGATGCGGAGGAATTTATCTATCACCTGAAGGTAAGGGTTGGATATAGATGCCGAGGAATTTATCTATCACCTGAAGGTAAAGGTTGGATATAGATGCCGAGGAATTTATCTATCACCTGAAGGTAAGGGTTGGATATAGATGCCGAGGAATTTATCTATCACCTGAAGGTAAAGGTTGGATATAGATGCCGAGGAATTTATCTATCACCTGAAGGTAAGGGTTGGATATAGATGCCGAGGAATTTATCTATCACCTGAAGGTAAAGGTTGGATATAGATGCCGAGGAATTTATCTATCACCTGAAGGTAAGGGTTGGATATAGATGCCGAGGAATTTATCTATCACCTGAAGGTAAAGGTTGGATATAGATGCCGAGGAATTTATCTATCACCTGAAGGTAAGGGTTGGATATAGATGCGGAGGAATTTATCTATCACCTGAAGGTAATAGTTGTGGATGCAAAGGCGCTCCACGTATTTTTATACAGGGTGTCTACCAGACTGGAAATCCTGAAATTGTCAGGAAATTTTAGGAGACTGGAAATGTCAGGGAAAAGTCAGGGAATTTAGGAAAAAACGCCGGAAAATCGCCAAAAGTCGGAGAATTTTTTCAAATTGATTTTTTTTTTTTATCTCAATGGCCAATTTTATGCGTGAACATTCTTTTCCTGAAAAATTTCGACTGCGCCGCTTATTATCGTTTTTCTCAAAAATTTTGGTATACATGTTTAGAGTATGAAGGAAGTTTGCTGTATAGTTTTTGGGGGCCCTGGACCCCAATATTGTGTTTTTTGAATTCAGATGGGGGAGTCGAAATCTTAAAAAAGTGGAAAATCTAAAAACACTGGAAAATCTGGAAAAGTAGACTGAAAAACCTGGAAAAGTCAGGGAATTTCACTTTGACGATTTGGTAGACACCCTGTTATAGCTTTAAGTAAAAATTTAAGGCTCAACACTTACTTTACTTTCGTGTCCATCACGGAAACCGATGAGGTGGTGGAAGAGTTGGGTAGCCTATTATGCTACTCTGAGGACGCTGGACTAAATGTTGATAATTCCGACCACTTCCATGTCCCTCAAATTCACGAGATTCCATGGGTTGGCTGGATTTGAACTCAAGTCCTACTGTTCACCAGTCGGAATGTCTTGCACACCTACACCGCCATTTCATGGGGTTTTAGGTGTGCATCATACTCGGCTTGCACAAAGGAGATACCTGGTTCGATTTCTGGACGGGTCGAAAATTTAAAAAAAGGTGTTTTTTTTTTTAATTTTCTACTTGGTCTGGTTGTGTTTGGTGCTAACTCAGCCTCCTGAGTACAATTGAGTAGCTATGGTAATAGCGCCAAGTGTTAGCATTATAAGGTAAATATTTTTAGTGTAGCTTAGGCTTAGTGATATTGGAGTGAATGTTGAAAACACCTTGTAATGCTATGATACCCACAAACAAAACAAAGAATTACACATTTACATTACATAAAGAACTAACACGCGGCGAAGAGACAATCATTAGCCAATTTTGTTTTGTCAATAAAAATAAAAAAAAAAATCAAATAAGCGCAGCAAACTAAAACCAATCCAGCGAAAGAATTAATTTACTTGGTCTGTTCTAAACAATCTGGTTTGCTCTGTTTGTTGACATTAAAAATGTCTCTTGATCTCCTGGTCCATTATATATAATCGTTTTAGGGGAGGACGCCTGTGTTAGAAATATAGAAGCCTAAATTTAGATAGGCTTAGGGAAAGTACTCTTGTATAAGCATTTTTATTATTAATAAATATACATTATTATTATTATTATTTATTCCAAAAAAAAAAAATATATAAAATAGGATGCCGGCGCCACTTTGCCCGCTTCCAGTTTGACAGAGACTTTATTGTTTTATTTTCAGGCCAAAACAGTTGAATCATTCACGGAGTGGGTGGAACATCTGCGTAAACACCGCCTTTATAAACAACATATCCTAACATTTGGAAATGACTCAAAGGTGCAATCAGATCATTCGAGAGGATCACAATCAAGGCCAAGTACGTGTACAGAGGAGGAGGGGACAAGTATCTTTGATTTAAACGTCTTCACGTCTATTATTTTCTATAATGAACCTTTGAAATCGTAACGAAAAAATCATTCGTCCTCAAAATTTGATATTTTACGTTTCAAGGTACGAGGAATCCAAAAATGGAATTAAAAGAAATGTATTTGTCCGCCGTGAAGGCCACTTTTGCCACATAGCGTTGCCCGATTTTGATAAATATTTTCGTCCATGTCAGGCACATATATAGGGTTCCATACCAAATATGAGTGACGAAAAGTTGTGAGACGTAATTAGAAACCGAATGCGATCTACAAACCGATTTCATCAAAATCGGTCAACGTTAAGTGGCCTTCACGGCGGACGAACAGTTTTATATGTTATTCGATTTTTTGGATTCTACGTACCTTGAAGCGTAAAATATATATTTAACCAGTAAAACAGCAAATAATGCAG
>CM022885.1:38154384-38165103 GCA_012654025.1 Pachypsylla venusta | reverse complement strand
TTCTCTGCCTCTTTTTTGTGAATATTTCTGTCGGATGGAATTGACATATCTATGATTTTGCATGATTTTCCTTTTTCGTGAATTATAATATCGGGTTTATTTGCTAAAATTGTTCTGTCTGTAATAACCTGTTGGTTCCAGAGAATTGTGATGTTTTTTTTTTTATTTTTCATTTATTTTTTTATTATTATAGTGTATTGTGAGAGACTCGTAAGTTTGTGAGCTGGGTGATTGGGATTTGCCTTTGAGAGATGAATTGGGGAGATGTTGGAGAGAGGACCTTTGTCTGCTGGATGCGGTGGAAGGAAGTTTGATGTAACACTTGATCAGATCTTATAATTGTGGTGAAACAGGCGCTGGTGTTGGTCGTTCGGAGCTGGTGCACTTCCTATGTCTAAAACTGATTTGATCCCTTCTTAGGAAATCTCCTAGGACTTTATACTGCTGTCGACCTTCATCTCTCTGGCAATATGATTTCTCATGTTTATGTTCCTTGCCGTGTCCGAGATGACGTCGTACAGTACTTCTCTATCTTAGCGGCAGTGACTGGGTGTCTCTGCTTTACTGCTACGTGGGATCTAGTTTTGCTAAGGTTTATTAGGTTTGGGAGAGGGAGCCAAGCTTCCCTCTGACAGTATAATAATAAAAATATTATAATAATAATAAATTATTATTATTATAGTGTACACAATGGGTTTTCCCTAAAGATTCCCATATTGTGTAGGTGTTTTCTAAGAGCACAATGTCCCATTCAGTCAGTACACCATCTAGGCTTTGCATTTTCTAAGTAAAGATTAAATATTTTTTTGTCTAATTAATTTTCTCCATTCACTATTTTATTTTTGTTCTCAGACTGCTGCAGGTGATGGCTGTTCTCCTAATGTTAAAAAAGATCGAAAAAGATTTGGACTTCATAAAAAGAAAAGTAGCGGTGGAAGTTGGGGTGGAGGTAAAGGTGCGTGAGTTAGATTCAGATTTAGATAAACGCCAGCCAGCCCAGGTAGGTAGCTCAGTGATCACAGCGTCTGTCTGGTAATTCAGGAGTGGCGGGTTTGAAACCCAGCTGGAGCATGATAAGATATGTCGCTGCCTGATAGCACCCTCACACTAAATGTGGGAAACTCAATTTTTTCAAAATAATACCAACACCACCTATGTGTTTCCCGTGACAATGCACTCAAGTCTTGTTCTTTTTCACAGGAATGTGTTCAATTGATTTATCACTTCCAACTCAGAGCTTACCCAATTCTAGTCCTAGCAAATCCATTGACGTCCATGACTCATCGTTACCAGTTGTGTCTGTAAGTTAATACGCATACCTAGTAGTTCTATAAACTGTAGATCTCACTCGCTGAAGAATACTAGAACCCGAAAATTACTCAGAAATTTTATGAACCCAAGGAATGTCCGTACTTGTCAAGTTCGATCAGAATTTGACCAAACGTTGCGGAGTTATCGTGATACTAAAAGACAAAATAGCGTCTTACCACTACACCACCAACCCATCTCAGATATTAATTTTCAATTATCGTTAGTAATTCCTCTTTCATTGAGTCTATTTCACTTCCAACTCTAATATTTTTTTATTTCATTTCCAACACTAATTTTTTTGTATTTCATTTCCAACTCTAATATTTTTGTATGATGTATGTTTTCAGTCCGCTGTTTGTACGTTATTAGTAATTCCTCTTCCATTGAGTCTATTTCATTTCCAACTCTAATATTGTTGTATTTCATTTCCAACTCTAATATTTTGTATGTTTTCAGTCCGCTGTTTGTACGTTATTAGTAATTCCTCTTACTCTAATATTTTTGTATTTCATTTCCAACTCTAATATTTTTGTATGATGTATGTTTTCATTCCGCTATTTCTACGTTATTAGTAATTCCTCTTCTATTGAGTCTATTTCATTTACAACTCTAATTTTTTTGTGTTTCACTTCCAACTCTAATATATTTGTATGTTTTCATTCCGCTATCTCTACGTTATTGTAATTCCTCTTCCATTGAGTCTATTTCACTTCCAACTAATATTTTTGTATTTCATTTCCAACTCTAATATTTTTGTATTTCATTTCCAACTCTAATATTTTTGTATTTCATTTCCAACTCTAATATTTTTGTATTTTATTTCCAACTCTAATATTTTTGAATTTCATTTCCAACTCTAATATTTTTGTATTTCATTTCCAACTCTAATATTTTTGTATTTCATTTCCAACTCTAATATTTTGTATGATGTTGTATGTTTTCAGTCCGCTGTTTCTACGTTAGGCGTTACTAATTTAAGTTCAGCCCTCAGTACAAGCAATCCTTCTCTTTCAACGTTAGTGCCCCCACGCGCACACTCATTTCATGCTACCGAGTCTGTTAGTCTACCAGTCCCTAGCGGTGACACCCCATTACTCCAATCAGATTTTGTTATTCTAGCAAAAGAAAGTAAGATCTTTTATGTATATAGTTTTTGTATGATATCTGTTTTAACTGTTTTTTGTATGATGTCCACTGTGGATAGCGTGACTTGAAAAGAATACTTCCAAGGCACAAGTCCTTGCCAGTCGTAAAAGGTGACTAAAGGAAGGGTCGGAAACGATATCTTTTCCATTACCCATGCAGAAAGCAAAGAGAAGCTACTGCATTATATCCTTCCTATGTCCCCTGTGGATAGGGGGACTTGAAAAGAATACTTCCAAGGCACCCCAGTTCATGCCAGTCTTAAAAGGTGACTATAGGAAGGGTCGGAAATGATATCTCGTCAGTTAGCTGTTACCAGTCCTCGCTTTTATCCGTTATACAGACTGAATCATTTTATTAAAAAAAACTCTGCCAATGTGACACATGTGTTTATTATTTTACTGGCTAAAAAAATACCCCCCCCCCGCGAAAAGAAGGTGTAATCTATTGCAATCAAAAGGTATAATTTATACAAATTGAATGGATAGTTAGACCCCAAATTTCACATTCATAACAAATTTCAAGTCTCTAGCACATAATATTCCCTTTTTAGAAAAGAATATTGAAAACCGCTAAAGAAAGCGGCAAGCCGCCAGCGGTATATTTGATTGCACCCAATTGTATCGGGGCACACCTAGACCCCAGATGGGACCTACTTTTCATCCAAATCAGTCACTCTCTTGGACATTTTTTTCCCCCCATATTTGAAGATATTTTTGAACGAAAAAAGCAACGGGAATCTCCCACGGTTGCTCAACATTTTTGGGGTGTGGGCAAAAACGGAAAAAATATCCCGATATTAATGAAATTCCACCTCTTTATCAATTTTCCCTATAACTTGTGTATATCTGGAGAAATTTCTATTTTAATACAAAATAAGGAAAATAATGTTACATTGTTACATTTTTAATAAATTACTATATCATTATTTTTGAAGTTATAAAAATGATGAGAGTGAAATTTTAAGATGCGCGCGCACGTGTAACAAAAAATTATCACCGCATCAGTGTAACACAAAATTCTTACCTACCTCATCAGTGTAACACACATGAAGTTAGTTATGAAAAAAATGATGAAGATGGAGTTAGTTATGAAAAAATGATGAGAGTTAAATTTAAATATTGTATTTTCTCATTCTATATCCATAGAACATCGTGGCTCAGTGGCAAGGCCTCTGTTTCATAGTTGGTAGTTTCTGAGTTCACTCCCGGGTGGGGTAGTATGTTTGTTTTAAATATTTTTAAATTTAACTTCTCACGTGCGTTCATAAGTACACGCACCCATTTTTTTTTTTTTTTTTTTTTTTTTTTTTTTTTTTTTTTTTTTTTTNTTTTCGTGACGATTCCAAATGTTCATTATTGAAAATAATAAACCAATAAGAAAAAAAAAATATAGGTAAAAGAAAGTGATGTGCTGTTCACACCCCCCACGCACAACGCTCCTCTTTCATCTTATTTATTTCCGTATCACTTAATTTTATGAAAAGGTATTTCTAATCGAGTTGGCTTCTCACGCGCGTACATAAGTACACACACCCATTTTTTTTTTGTTTTAATACAAATGGTACGATTGAACGGAAAAGAGAATTTTAATTCAAATAAATTTAATAATTCAATTTAAAAAAAAATATTAATATATAATGAATAAATTATCAATGCAAAGGTTTATTCATTGTTGAGCTACTTCAATTTTGAGTGATTCAGGCGTTCAGTCAGCATCAGCTGAACTTTGCGCTTTATGTCGTCTGTATTAATTCAGAGTCAGTAGGTACATTGTCAGCAACAATGGTACATTGACATTCACAGTCAGCAAGTAGGTGCATTGTATTGTAGCCACCGAGGGGAGGAAACCAGCTTCATTAGCTGACGGTCCTAAGCCCGTGTAAATACAGAAGGTTTGGTGTTAGGAAGGGCATCCAGCCTTTAAAAAAGAGCTTCAAACCAATGATGAGAGATCATCAGCAAAAAGTTAGTTTCCCCGCAGTTTCCATTGATACAGTGAGGATCGCTAGGATTATCGTACCAGAAAAGTGTCACAGCTAAAGAGAGTAGGTACTGAACAGAAGGTTGTGGCATGATAGAATTAAGGAAAGCAACGCCGACCCCAAATAAAATTCGCGAAGGGTGAAGTTAAAGAGGAAGAAGCAGGTACAGTGTATTTTGAATTCTTTCCTTACGAACAACAATTTGTTTTTAAATTTCAGTAATTAGTGATCTGAAATCTCTTCTGATCACACTGTCGACTGAAAGAGATCGCCTTAAATTAGCAATGGACAATGACTCAAGCAGTAGAGAGGTGACTTTGTTGAGAAACTCATTTCAACATATATTGCAGCAAAATTCAGAGCTTAGATCAAGAGTGAATAAAATTCATGAGTTTTCTGACCTTTCTGATTTGACAGAACCTGTGAGTATTCTTAGTTAGCTGTGTTTCTCTTCATTATTATAGGTTAACAGCCGTGGGGCTGGTTTACAACTACTCGCCATGAGTAGCTTCTCCTTGCATCGTTTCCGATCCTGCCCTTAGTCGCCTAAGGGCAAAATTCTCACATCATAACTTTTTAAACTGGAATCCGAACCGATATCTTTCGATATTGCCGATATCGATATTCCTTTGCGATAATATCGATACCGAAAAAATATCGATATCGGGTATCGCATAAAGACCAATATCGCAACAATCCTTTGTATATAAGCTCACCTAGGAATCACCGATTAAATCATAATTTGTATTTGTTTCGTTGTTCCCCCAGAAGGCTCTAACAAATTCATTGTCTTCCTCTTGTATGAGTGCCTCGGATGTGTTTTTTGATGCCGAAGAATATTTGCCTGAAGATACACCCGCCGCTCCTGTGCCTAACACCACTGGAAGTGATAGTTCAAGTGAAGCCGGATCTTTGTCAAGTGAAGAAGGAAGTGTTAGTTCAGAAAATAGTGAACTTGGTGCTAACGACTATAAGAACAATACTACTTGTAAGTCATTTCAGAAACTGGATTTTTGTCAGAGGGGAGGGGGGAGAGGGGAGATAGGGGCGACCCCCCACCTGAAGATTTTTGAACGTCGATACACTTTTCTCAAATTTGATGTTTATAAATTCTACTAACTTCCATGTCGATTATAATTTGGAGCCTCGATCGCTCCCCTCCCCCTCAACTGGAGACTTGTATCTCCTCCTGATCTTTGTCAAGTGGTGTACTTCTATATCTCCTTTGTAGTTGTCAGCTGTTGTTAGAATTTTTTTTTTTTTTTTTTCAAAATAACGCAAAGAAACAGTATTTATTTTATTATTATTATTTTTTAGGCTTTGGAACACTGTCATTTTGGTTCAAGCTTTTTTTTTAAAAAAAATATATATTTGCTATTTATGTCTAACACTACAATTTTAGCCTATTTCTAAAATTTCATCGTAATCGGACCATTTTATGGGTTCGCTTTTAACATGGGAAAAAATTGTGCGTGATTTTTCAAATACTTTTTACACAGAAATAAAAGAGGCAATTTTTTTTCTTCTCACTTTGAGGGTTTTTCATAATTTTGTCTTTTTTTTGTAATTTATACGTTATAATATATTTGAAATCACCATCAAAAACTGGAATTTAGGCTATGTTGAGACTGGGTCGCGGGAGGAGCATTCACATGACAATTTATGTACGCGCGGAAGTCTGGCGTCAAAATATCTACTTGGCTACTTTATTTCGTCTCAAACCGCGCGATCAACTGAACAAGTCAATACTAATTTGTAGAACTAGTACCGCGCGAATCAACGGAACAAGTCAATACAAATTTGTAGAACTAGTACCGCGCGAATCAACGGAACAAGTCAATACAAATTTGTAGTACTAGTACCGCGCGAATCAACGGAACAAGTCAATACAAATTTGTAGAACTAGTACCGCGCGAATCAACGAAACAAGTCAATACAAATTTGTAGAACTATTACCGCGCGAATCAACGGAACAAGTCAATATATATCTGTAGAACTAGTACCGCGCTGTCATGTAGACAATATGTCCTATTTAGATAGATCTTGTGCCGCGCGGTTCGTCGTTCCGCGCAATCATCTGAACATAGCCTTAGTGCCAAACCTTAGTGCCTTAGTGCCCGTCCTATTTTTCGTCGGTCACACAGAATCCATCAAGTGCCGTACAAAGTTGTCCCAAAATGATCTTTTCCATACTGTGACTCGATAAGGCTTCTTCGTATTTCGTAAAATATGTTCTATTTGATCTCAGTTACCCACCCTATTGAGGGTTCCCATTTATAGCCAAACAAAATTATCACTACTTCTCGACTTCAACAAGTCAACAGATCAGCACAAATGTTACACTTTCATCTCACTTTTTTATTGGACGCCAGTATCAAAAATGAATGCAACCTCTGTCATGGACAGCCACACGATGTTCATCATCTGTTTGACTGTCCTAAGTCCTACCACACTCACAGTACTTGATCTCCGGACCAGACCGAAAGAGGTGGCAGCTTTTCTCAACTTACAACAACAAACTTGATCTGATCTGACTTGTCTGTCGCTACAACAACAACAACAACAACAACATCTGAATATCGGATCCTCCACTATGTACGAATGATCATAGATTTCTTGGAGGAATTCATCTGTGCTTTTTTTTTTTTTCAATTTCAGCTAACAATACTATGCTGAGCCGCAACATGACCGGTAGAAGAACGAAGTTGCCTTGTCCTCGGCCTGATACAGAAAGTTTGAGCTTGTGGAATTTGCTATGTAAAAATATAGGAAAAGATCTATCGCAAGTGTCCATGCCAGTAGCATTGAATGAACCTTTGAACATGCTCCAGGTAATATATTTGATGACACACATATTGTATCCAGGCGTTGTCCTCACGATGACGTAGGCACCTGGAACGCTGCCATAGTAGAACATCAACATACATCATCAGACCATCTATTTGTTGGTCATTCGAGATGGAGCTTTTAGCCTCTATTCGCTGGAAAGTTACAAACCATCTACCCACATTGACCTCACCCACCCTGGCTTGAGCCGGAAAAACAGCCAGCATGACGAGGACGCGAATTTACGTGAACAGTCACATGGTACAACCTCGGCGGACGTTGCTTATTTTCAGTGATCTACTGGTGTAATCAACGTACCATAGTGGCTGTAATAATTTAGTGTGATTCAGTTTTTTTATTCGATTTTTTTTTTCAGAGAATGTGTGAAGAGCTCGAGTATAGTGAACTGTTAGATAAAGCAGCTGAATTGTCCGATCCGTACGAACGTATGGTGTACATAACAGCATTTGCAGTATCTAGTTATGGTTCGTCCTATTTTAGAGCTGCTTCGAAGCCATTTAATCCATTGCTTGGTGAAACATATGAATGTATACGAGAAGACAAAGGATTTAATTTTATAGCAGAACAAGTAAGTGGATAAGGGGACTTAAAATGAATACTTACAAGGCACCCAAGTCTATGCCAGTCGTAAAAAGCGACTAAAAGAAGGGTCGGAAACGATATCTTTTCCATTGCCCATGCAGAAAGCAAGGAGAAGCTGTACTGCATTGTCCGTAAGGATCGAAAAAATTTCAGCCCATTACATTACTTAACTTTATATAGGATATAAGGAAAGTAAAAATGAGAAGATTTCAAATATTCTACCTAATTCATCATCATAGGTTAACAGCCGTGGGGCTGGTTGGCAAAAACTCGCCATGAGTTGTTGATACTTCAGACTTCTTACGGATATAAATGGATTATCCGTAAGAATTCTGAAGTATCAACAACTCATGGCGAGTTTTTGCCAACCAGCCCCACGGCTGTTAACCTATGATGATGAAGTAGGTAGAATATTTGAAATCGTTTTCATTTTTACTTTCCTGATTTGGATATTCTATCGCGATAAAGTTTCACTTCGACATCGATGCTGTCGCTGATCATACTGTTTTCTCTTTTCCAGGTTAGTCATCATCCCCCGGTTAGCGTGTGTCATGCTGAATCAAAGAATTTCATATTCTGGCAAGATGTTAGAATTAAAACAAAATTCTGGGGTAAATCAATGGAATTTCAGCCGAATGGTAATTTTTTATTACTTCATCTTGTGGGAGTAGTAAATCAAGAAATATGATCACGTCAAACGTTGGTCATTTTTTATGTTTCTCCACTTTTTGTTTCTGGAGATTTTAAAATTCGTTTCATTTATATTTTTTAACAGAAAAATAATCATAAAAATAAATACTATTTCTTTGTGTTATTATATCACAATTTTGATGCTCACCTGCAGCATTGTTGGATTTTCCAAATATATATCATCGCCGTTCTGACTGGTAAACAGTAGGACGTGAGTTCAAACCCAACCAACCCATGGAATTTCATTCTCATAAATTTGAGATATTTACCACTATTGGAGGACATGGAAGGGGCCGGGATTATCAACATCTAGTCCGGCGTCCTCAGAGTAGCATAATATGCTACCCAACCTTTCCACCACCATAACTTTCTGTGATGGACACAGAAAATAAAGAAAGCAAGATTAGCGTCTTGGGAGGAATCAAATAAGTTAAATAAATGAAAAAGTACTTGTACCGGATGGCTATGCGTATTTATCCCCATAGTTACTCATTGTTTGATAATTTTCCTGTGGTCGTAGATTATGATTTAAGGGGGGGGGGGGTCCCTTCAATTCCCATCAATTTTTCGCTATCTGCTACCGTGTGGACTGTGGTATTGGAACAGACAACCTCTATCTCATACAAACATACGTACATAGGTACACATACACATATTTGCATTCAGTGTTATACAGGGTGTCCTAGTTAAGTCGGAAAATAAGTTATGGGCTGATTCTAGATGCCAATACCTACCAAAAATGCTCCCTTCAACTTTTTAATAAAAGCTTTGTTTTTGAGTTATTCGCATTTTTCATATTTTTTTACACGACGTCACAAATATGTCCATAACTTTCTTGGACATACTTTTTTGAAAATTTGAAGATATTTTTGGAACACATGGAAAATTTCTGTTCGAACGAAACTGGTTCCACTATTATCGATTGGTTAGCACTATTTTTTTTAATCAAAACAGAAATATTTAGAAAATTTGCTTTATAGATTATTTGTATCTTTTCATTAATTTTTAGTTGCAATTTAGATTGTTAAACCCTTATCTTAGAAGCTAGGATTATTAGTTCTAATAGGCTTAGGATAAGAACTATTGTAAAAAAAAAAATAATGTTAATTTAAATAAAAGTAAATTTAAATCTAAGTTCCTCCAAACCTGTCGGTCTATTCATGAAAACAGCACCAAAAAAAAAAAAAAAAAAAAAAAAAAAAAAAAAAAAAAAAAAAAAAAAAAANAAAAAAAAAAAAAAATCAGAAGACGAGAATTAAACATTTAAAATAATCCTTCAAACAAAAAACTTTATAAAGTCATTTATAAAGGCTCCCAAGATGGTTGGTTCTTCGTACGGGGCTACCAGCCAAATACCATCAACACCGTTCCGACGACAACTCACTGTGTTTTTCCTCCGTTGGACCCAGCCGTGCTGCTCCAGATACTTCCTCAAAGAGTTGGTATATAAATCCTTGCTAAACCCTGAAGTATCTGATCGTTGTCGTCTATGTATGCTGGCTGCTCATGATGTAAATCATGAGCAGCCAGCAACTATCCATCAAACCCAACTAATCTAGAGCCGTCAGCATTATGGACAGATCCTGTTGGAGAGGCCGCCTTTCTTGGCCTGGAGACACAGTGAGAGTTGTTGAGAACGTTAACAACAACAACATAAGTCATTAAAACAAAACATATTATCTAATATTTTATATATTTAGATGTCTGTTCGTCATAAATGTTCCTTGTCCACACGAAACTATTATAATTGATTGTTCAATTCTACTTCCAGGATATGTCAATTTGAAATTATTGCGTCCTGATTCCAATGACCATTATAGATGGAATAAAGTGACAACTTGTGTTCATAATTTATATGGAGGACAGAGATCTGTGGAGCAATATGGAGAATTAAATATAACTAATCTTGATACTAACATAACTTGCAAATTGACATTCTCTAAGGTAAGATATCCTTCTGGAAAACAGATACTCTAGTCAGAGATCTGTGGAGCAATATGGAGAATTAAATATAACTAATCTTGATACTAACATAACTTGCAAATTGCCATTCTCTAAGGTAAGATATCCTTCTGGAAAACAGATCCTCTAGTCAGAGATCTGTGGAGCAATATGGAGAATTAAATATAACTAATCTTGATACTAACATAACTTGCAAATTG
>CM022885.1:38086040-38097026 GCA_012654025.1 Pachypsylla venusta | reverse complement strand
GATTAGGGACAAAATGTGGCATTTATCGTATTTCGGTACTTGATGACTTTTTTGCTTCCAAAAATCATTTTATCTAGTGTAAATTTAAGTTGCCCCTTCCGTGCTGCATACTCTCGAGAATTTCTAGGGTGGGGGGGGCAGCTGCCCCCCCTTCCTACGCCCATGTTTCGACCTAAACCCAAGTGACTAGTGAGCCGTGTTTTTCAATTAAAATAGGAGTAAACATTGATATACAGTATGTCCCAGAAGTCCTGCCTGGTGCCCATAACTTTGGCACCGCTTGGAATTTTTGAATTCCGTTTGTTTCTAGGGATAGAATAGGGCGCATGGCCATTCGAATGGTAACATCAGTATCCAGGTTCGAATCCCGGAAGTGGCTTTTTTTTACCCAAATAGTCGATTTCTCGTGAAATTTAAATGGAATGGTACAAATATTTTTTTGAAAAATAAAAGTGTCAATAAAATAAGGAATATTCCCATTTTTGTTTTTTCAAAAAAAATAATCAGGGGCCTGTATAACGAAAACTGAATATTATTTTGATTTAGGAATTCGTTAAGAGTGGCTCAAAAGGTTTTCCATCTACATAAGTAATAAAAATAACAACTTTTAAGTTTTCTCAGTGCTGCAGGTCGGGAAAACCAAATCTCATATTTCTACGAGAGGTTAAAATGACAACTTTTCGAAAATGGCCATTTTGGGTTAGAAGGTCTGAAGTAAGTATACGATTTAAGACAGCAGGACTTCTGGGACATACTGTATATTAGGGATGGGCTAGTCATCCACGAGTCGACTCACAACCCGACTCACTCACGAGTCGAATCATCTTCTTGAAATGAGTCGACTCTTCAAAGAGTCGACTTACGAGTAGCTTTTTTTTGTTGACTGATAAAGATAAAATATGTCTAAAATTTCTGCACGAATACAATACTTTATCTTCTAGAGGAAGAGAAAGTAAAAAGGGAGAAATATTTTCCGGGTGTTTGTTGTTTACTGAAGGAAAATGTTCTTTTATTTTGGTGACGATTGATTGTGATGTCTTTTTAATGTATTCACCGAATTTGGGGACGTTTATTTGGTAGATGCCCCTTTTGTCAATTGGTTTTATTATGTCTAGCTGATCAAATAAGGTGTTTTTGAAAATTGTCACTCGATATGAGTCGAGATCAAGAGTCGACTCATATTTGTGAGTCGAGTCATGTCGAAAATCCCATCCCTAATATATATCACGCCCTGTAAAACAGCACTGTCGGGTGGAGGGTGGTCCGCCTTCTTGTTCCGCTTCCAAATCCACACAGTCAGCAAATTTAATGTTTTATCTATAAAGGAAATGTCTTATAGATGTGTAAAAAAATAAATGTATTTATTGTCCCATCACCCGCGCCCTTGCTTTTAAGGAAAGAGCACGCGGAGCAGCATTATGCTGCCTCAAATGTTGATCAATATACTGTGCTCAATAAGAACACGCGGAGCAGCAATATGCTGCCTCAAATGTTGATCAATATACTGTGCTCAATAAGAACACGCGGAGCAGCATTATGCGATCTCAAATGTTGATCAATATACTGTGCTCAATAAGAGCACGTGGAGCAGCATTATGCGATCTCAAATGTTGATCAATATACTGTGCTCAATAAGAGCACGTGGAGCAGCATTATGCGGTCTCAAATGTTGATCAATATATACTGTGCTCAATAAGAACACGCGGAGCAGCATTATGCGATCTCAAATGTTGATCAATATACTGTGCTCAATAAGAGCACGTGGAGCAGCATTATGCGGTCTCAAATGTTGATCAATTACTCAATAAGAACACGCGGATCAGCATTATGCTGCCTCACGCTTTTGGCGTAGAATGACCGCCTAAAATTACCCCTCAATTTAAGAGGTCGAAAATTCAGTTTTATAATCTCCCCACCATATCTAAAAAACCCATCAAAAAATCACATATCGGCTCTAATGAATTCCTTTCCCTTATGGGCGATATGTTACATGTATTAAATAAGTAAAATCTCACTTCGACCAGCTCTTCGTCTTTTTTGAACCTTCCACTAAAACGTTTTTCATGATTGATATATGAATTCGGTGTAAAATTAAAATATCTACAACTTTTATTGTGTTGTTATTGAGGCTTTGTTTAGGAAATAAAAAATGTAAAAATGACAGGAATTATCGCTTAAGAAGTACAAGAGATCATCCCTGAAGCAGTATCAACTGCGGGTGATATTTGTAGGTGCGTAATAAGAGAGGAAAAAAATTAAAGTTCAAGTGGGAGCAAGTTACCGCCAAAAATGACGCTAATGTGATTCATGAGTCAATGGATCAGCAAAGTGATTTGGCTCAATTATCTAATCAATCACTCATGACGCATCTCTACTTCTCAATATCAGAAACATTGGTCAGAACAGATCCGATATATTTAACTGCCACTCATAAAGTACTCTTTACACTAGTTCGGTAGCCTCGGATAAAAGTATCGTTTGCAACGATAAAGATTACCGACAGTAGGATGGAGAAGGCCCTCAAGATGGTTAATTATTCGCTCCGGGGCTATCCCATCCCTTAGGCACGACCGAAGACCATCAACACCGTTCCGACGACAACTCACTGTGTTTTACTTCCGTTGGAGCTGTTTATTCCAACCGTGCTGATCCAGATACTTCTTCAAAGAGCTGGTATATAAATTCTTGCTGAATCCTGAAATATCTGATCGCTCTCTTCCATGTTTGCTGGCTGCTCATAATTTAAATCATTTATTTAACTGTCCATCAAACCCAACCAATCTAGAGCCGCCAGCATTATGGATAGAACCTGTTGGAGTGGTCGCCTTCCTCGGCCTGGAGACACAGTGAGAGTCGTTGGGAACGTTAACAACAACAAATAATAAACTCTGATTGGTTGAAAATGTATGTTCGATGTGAAGTTCTTTCTTCAGATTGGCCGTTAGGATCATTCCCGGTTTTCTATTGGCTGATGATATTGAGTTCAGCCAATAGCAATTTCGAATTAACTCTAAATAATCAATATTGTTTAAGTTCCCCTGCCTTGTCGATTTAACATTTCCACATCGGACGATGTATAACTTGAATTATCTGCTCGGCTTAATATTGTTCAAATTTGATGCAATAGTTTAATATCTGATGCAAGAGTCGGTAGCACACAAGATATTCTAAGAATTGCTAACTCTTATGATAAATACTATACTGGGCGTATTTTACACATAACAATATGTAATAAAGTCCACAGGTACTATTAATAAATATTATATGAGTTTGGTTGGGATTGAACCCACACACTACAGTTTACCAGTCAAGGACTGTACTACCGTCAGCTACTCAGTTGTCATCACGATACTGAGTGCAAATGGGCGTGTCGACAATGTTAGGTATCTCTTATTGAGAGCACGTCAACGTAAAAATTTTAGAAAACTGTAATTCAAATCGAAATTTTTTTAAGCATATTTTTTTTTAATACATAATTCAATACCGCAATCAAAAATAAAGATTTCTATATACTAGTGGATCAAGATGATCAGGTGTTCACGTTAGTGTTGTAGTCATTTATAGAAAAAAATATCTGAATCAAATTTTAAAAAATCATTTTCAAAAAAACAAATTTTTCATAAATCGAAAAGCATATCAAGATAAAAAGATAAAAATCATTATCAAAAAACAAAACATTGGGCCCCCCCCTGGCGGCTCAGGCCCCCAAAAACTATACAGCAAATGTCCTTCATGTCCTAAACATGTATACCAAATTTCGTCAAAATCGGATGAAAATTGTGGCTTGCATCGCGTGACAAACAAACATACACATACACAAGTGCATTTCAGGATCGACATACACATATACAAGTGCATACCGGGGTCAAAAGTGGAGTTCACTAACGTTCACACCTTGACCTTGAAATAAAATTGAAGGTGACCTTCGAGAAAAAATTCAAGGTCACCAATATATTTTCTCTTAAAATCAATTAAAATTTTATTTCGAACGTTTTTTTTTGTAAAATGAACCGTTTTCGAGAAAATCGACAATATTAATTAAAATGACTAACAATGTGTATGTAATAAGGCCCCACGAGGAGTTTTGCGAGTGAAACAGAGAACACTAGGGATGGGTTTAATCGATGTATTGTTGTTCGATAACTAAACATTATTCAGTGACATTGTATTCATAGTCGGGTGTCACCTCCGGCACTTCCGTTTGATCATCAAAATTTTCTTCAACTAAGACAATATCCTTTATTTCTTGTGGTGCGAGTGTTGTGTCTATAGCAATCCATTTTTGAACAGTTGTAGATTCTGCTCTATCAGGTTGAATCTCACTTGTTGTACTGTCCACTGCTATTTCATAATGAAACTCTTCTGTTTTGAGGATTGTATAGGAATTTTCTGAACCATATGAATTGATTTGTACAAAAATAATGGAATAGTTATGCTTTGGTTCCAATTGTTTATTCAAAACGTTACCGTATGGAGTAACCATATCTTTTTCATTTCCGATAGTAACGGAACATGCGGTGTTCATTTTATAACACACAGATATCAACCACCAATTTCTAGTTTCCAAAATCAAATTCAAGTCATTTCTTACATTTGTCAATGTTTCATTATTAGTATTTACTATATCTGTTGTAGATGTAACGATGACTAGTTTGTCAGAGATGAGTTCATCATATTGGGCTGGTAAAGGAATTTCCTTTGGATCAGTAGTATTCAACCATTTCAGATTTACATTTGGAACTATGATGTTCGGGATCATTTTGATTGGTATGATTGGAGGTTGTGTTTGTATCATTTTAATTGTACTTTGACCACCTTTTCGTGTATATGGTCTTATCGTGATTTGATAAGAGGAAGCATGTTCAATATTTTTAATTAAATAATTATATTTATTTTTTTCTTCTTTTACGACGTAGTTTATTGTTTCTGTACTTTGACAGCAAAGGTTATCATCAAACGAGCTTACGTGTTCTATTTCTAATGTAAATTTTCTTAGTATTCCATTTAATAAAAGTGGTATATCCCATTCGACTGTTACATTGTTATTAGTTCGATTAACTAATTGAATGTTGGTAACAGGACTTGGTATTGTTTCTTTGGTTATTGCTGTTACAACTTGCCCTTCACCACCCTCAGGATACTCGTTACTCATTAGTGTAACTTCAATGACATAGCTTTTGTTAAATTTAAGATTAGTGAGGTTGAAACAAGATAACTTTGGCCACGCTGTACATTCAAGTGATTCTGGTTGAGAAATATTATATATTTTCTTGCCTTTAATTTCTATCTTGACACCAATTATTGTGGAGTCAGTCTCCGGAGTTTTCCATCTTAGTCCAATCAGATTTTGTGTTGTTTTATAGGCCACCAAATCATTTACTTTTATACTAGGCGAGGATTTAGTTTTGATTTGTGAAGAGAGAAAAACGAAATTATTCCATCCAGCCTGATTTACGTAGTAGATTCGTACGGAATAATTAGTGTTTGGAAGCAGATCCCTAAGTGTGACTTCATTTGTTTTGAAGTACAGGACTTTTGTACTACTAAATTCGTCATTAACATAATCTTTGCTATAATATTCTATTCTATAGCTTTGAAAAAATCCGTTCAAGTGTTTACATTCTAAAGCTGAAGGAATTATACGCAGATGCACTTCTGTATTTGTAATATTGATTATTTCTATCGCCGATGGCGCTATCGAAGGTTCATTAGCTTCTGTTACCAATGTTATGTACTTGTCAGATGACAACTGATGTTCATTTTCAGTAACAAATATTGTATATATACTGAATGGTTCTAACTTTTGTAACGCATATGTTGTTAAAGATGTTTCTTCAACTTTTAGTGAAGAGGTTTTGATATCCATCGCACAAGCCAAACTCTTTTCTAACTTGTATTTAACATAAAAAGTTCGAGGAGAAATGTTTCTTTCATTTTGCAGCCATTTGAGAAGTACCATTGTTTTATTTTGTGCAGCGGCCACTTCCAATATATTTCTGGAATACTGAACACTTTTGTTAGTTTTGATATTAATGCTCGATGAGTTTTTACTCTGCCCATAAATAGTTGACCATTTTAAAGTAAAGCTATAACTGTTGTCAGGTAGTAGGTCTCCTATCTTGATGTTTTGTTTTTGTCCCACATTTATCTTTCTCAATTCATTATTAACATCAGCATCTTGCATTTCAATTCGATATTCAATTATTTTACAATCTGCCACTGAATGTTCAATTTGATCTTCCCAAACCAAATTTACTGATGTTTCTGTTATATTTACTCCTTTGAGAATAAGATTGAATTCTTTTTGCTTACATTCAGTTCTGCCTGTCACAAATTTAGCTTGTTCAGGGTCGTGAGTTTCCAATTTATCATCAAATAGTAAAACTCTAAATTGATATTCTGACTCCGATTTCAGGTTTTCCAAAAAATAATCTGTTTTTGATTCATGAATAATATTTATGGTTTTGTTTGACCAAAAGCTGTCTGTATCTCTTTTGTATTGAATCATATAGAACGAGGGCTTATCAATGATGTGTTCTATATTTTTCTCCGTTAAATCGACTTGTAATGTTATACTATCCAATGAAGACGCAATAACTGTTGGACCTTCCCTCAAATAGGAGTGCGAAAATTTACAGAACGGTTTTATCAAATATTGGGAATTACAACCATCAATACAGTATCCTGAGTATTTATCACAAGATCCTTTGCAATCCCCGCAATTTTGTTTACAATCGGGTCCGTAAAATCCTTCCTCGCATGTTTCCAAACACTGATCACCCCGGTAGCCTGACGCACACGAACAACCCAGTAGAGGTGTACATAGAATGACCCCTTCACAGTTTCTGTTATATCCTGAACACATCTGCCAACAATCTTTACCGTATTGATTATGGCCACAGGCTAATTGGCAGTTTCTACCAACAAATCCAGGTGGACAAATGCAATAGTTGCCGTTCAAAAGACCGCCATTTAAACAAAAATTCACCGAATTTTCTGCTCTTGGTTTGAATGCAATGGGCACCATACTATTTATGTTTCTATGTGCTTGCTTTTTCGAACAGCTCTTTTCTTCTTTCAACAACATCAAATCGCTTGTCTCACATTGCCAAATATACTTGATAAGCACATTCTGGTCAACATCAAGTCGAATTCTTATTTCCTGATCCCAGTCAGAAGGGGATATCACTGGAACTTTTATTAACGTGAGTGTTTTATTTGAAGGATTTAACTCACTGGTGACCTCCTCAAAAGTATTTCCCTTGGCTACTAATTCTTTTGTTTCAAGTTCTATATTTTTTATATTTCCGTTTTCTTCTAAAATTACTTTAATTTTGCTTTCCATATTTTTATAACATAAAATTGATAAACAGGCGTTTGAATTCAACTTGAACCATGGACTCTGAAGTGATTTAACTTTGTCCAAGTAAATTGGAGGCGTACGTAGAACATACTCGTACTCGGTTACCAAATCATCGCCTAATCTTTCATGTTTTATTTCCGTAAACGGATATATATCGTCTACTGGTAAATATAAAATTTGTGTATTATCTTCAGAGCGAACTGTTATTGCAGATTTGTGAAACAAAAAAACAATTGAATTAGAATTGAATTCTCTGGATCCTATCAAATTGTCACCAAAATGTATAATATAATCATATCTATAATCTCTATTATAATCTTCATTTTGGTAGACAGTAACCTTGTTTTCCCTGACGTCACATTTTATGTAATTCTCACGGTTATACATGTAGAAATTCACAGAAAAGGAATCAGATTGGGAAGACCTATGTAAAATTAATTCAATTATTTCAAGGTCTTTCAGATCATTTGAATTAAAAACACTCACTGTTCCTTCTGCACTTGTAAATGTTTTCTTAATCGTAGAGAAATCATTATTTAATAAAATGTCAAATGTATTGTTCAAATATTTTTTCTCTATATGTTCAACTTGTGTTCCATAACTTGAAATATTCCATGAAAACTGATCATCACTTGCATTTAAACTGGGAATAATTTCATTTTTGATTGGATAATTAATTTCTCCATTGATTTCTAATGGTAAAAGAATAACGTCAGACTGTTCATGTATACTTATAGAACAACTATTGGAGTACTTTTTGACAATCGTATCGTTATCTAAATAGTAATCTTCAGAATTTAACATATATTTTAATGACACACCATAATGTCCTGAAAAAAGGAGTAAATTGGAAAAAAATGTATTAAACAACAAGAGACACTAAGCATCCTGCACAAGTCTTTTAAAAGTTTTCATTTGACCGTCAAGTGATGCAATACATAAAAAATATATTTTGGGGAATTTCAATTAATAAAAAAGAGAGTATTGTTGTAATGGGTTGAAATAATGTGAATCGAGTTTTCAATGCCAATACTCGTTTTGAAATTAAAACACTCACTTTTGAGTGGAATTTGAGACGTAGTTTCTTGTATGGAATTAGAAAATATACGCTTCAGAAAATATACGAAAATAAAAACTTCCCCGTTTCAGTTTATACACAGAAAGTTTGCTATTGAAATGATCAACCTGTATATGTGGTATACATCCTGTATTCTATTTTTTATTTTTCATTTCTCCGTCTTTCTTTGTTACAATGAATGGTCTTGTGGGAGAAGGGTTGGGGTGAAGGGGGGTTATTCATTATAAGAATCAATGAATGTTTACTATACTGCTCAGGTTGTCTAGGAGGATGGTCGGGGTGAAGGGGGGGAATTATTTATGTCGTATTTTTTTAAAAGCTTTGCTTGTTTACATTGTTTTACGTTTTAATTAGTTTGAACAACAAGTTGCTTTATACACACAAAGTTTGCTATGTAGAGAGAACGAAATAAAACTTACCCGCTTTAGTTTGAACAACAAGTTGTTTTATACACACAAAGTTTGCTATGTAGACAGAAAAAATACAACTTACCCCCTTCAGTTTGAACAACAAGTTGCTTTATACACACAAATTTTGCTATGTAGACAGAAGAAAATAAAACTTACCCCCTTCAGTTTGAACAACAAGTTGCTTTATACACACAAAGTTTGCTATGTAGACAGAAGAAAATAAAACCTACCCCCTTCAGTTTGAACAACAAGTTGCTTTATACACACAAAGTTTGCTATGTAGACAGAAGAAAATAAAACCTACCCCCTTCAGTTTGAACAACAAGTTGCTTTATACACACAAAGTTTGCTATGTAGACAGAAGAAAATAAAACCTACCCCCTTCAGTTTGAACAACAAGTTGCTTTATACACACAAAGTTTGCTATGTAGACAGAAAAAAATAAAACTTACCCGCTTTAGTTTGAACAACAAGTTGCTTTATACACACAAAGTTTGCTATGTAGACAGAAAAAATAAAACTTACCCGCTTCAGTTTGAACAACAAGATGTTTTATACCCAAAAAGTTTGCCATGTAGAGAAAATAAAATAAAACTTACCCGCTTCAGATTTGATAAGAATTTGAATAAACACAAAAATTATCCACGCAATATTTTTCATGATTTTGAATAGTTCTTTATAATCTTATAGAAGTTTGTTAAGCATTTCTCACTTTGCCTTTATTATATTAATTTGAGTTGAACTGCTCAGTCTAACACTATCAAGTACACTGCTTGTTGTTCTCAAGTAAAATCTACAAAGTCAGCATCTTTTATTCTGAATACTTATCAATAAAATTGATGAATTCGCAATGAGATTACTTTATGATTTTAATATTACAGATAAGACTGCCCTTATGACCTTCTATGCAGGCTTGTTTGCATAATTTAATTTAGGCTGCGAGCTTCAAGATCGATTGATACTAAACTTTATTTTCCTTTATACTAGGAATTTGACAGCCTTCGGCTGATGTCGCAGGTCCTTCTTGATAATACTAGATCAATGACTGATTGCAATTATCACTGCGACCTTTTTATTATTATTAAACTGATTGCAAATCTCTATTGAGACTGATTGCAATTATCACTGCGATCTTTATTAGAGTAGAGGAAGGACGCCATATTCGGAATACCATTTTGTTTTTTGAGAAAATTTCAAAGGCCATAATAAACTAAAGCTTGGGATTTGACAGTCTGAACAATGTTGTTCTGGGAAGACCAAACACTAAACACTTTGCTAACAGCATTGATTGCTTTCTCCATATTTTCCTTGTTGTATTGCCTGTTCTTTGTTATTCTCTGTACAGACCTCACATGCGAAGGCTTCTTCTTTAGCGGCATTCGAAACAAAAACAATGGGGGAAAATATTTTACAAGACATACAAATTAAAAGGGTTCCCAATTCGGACTAGTTCCTAATTCGGAATAGTTCCTAATTCAAAACTCTATACCGTATATGGTACCCCAAAACATTCCGAATTAGGGCATTTTTTATTTTTAAAATTTTTTAATTATTTAAAAACAAAAAAGATTAAAAATAAACGGATGGAGCCAGAAAAATATTACAATAAAAACAACACATTTTAGTATAAAAAAAGTTCCACATACCTTTATTTAAGTTGTCAANATCGTATTTGGTAAATTTGGTGGGAAAATTCAAAAAAATTAACAAACATTACAAACGTATAGTTTCCATCTGTTTTTTCGGTTTTCCGTCTATTTTTCCATCGTAAAACCAATATAATTTTCCTTGTAACAATGAATGAACGAGAAGCTAGATCAATTGACCAAAAAAGTACGAAAGAGACTTTAACTGAGGAATACATTAATAGAATACATAGAATATGTCGATCAGAGTTAAACAGAGTAAGCACCTCTTCAAAGCCATCTTAGCTATAGATACCTATTGTGATATACTCAAGAAACTACTGTTACAAGCAGGGGCGTAGCGAGGGTGGAAACTGTGGGGGTAATGTGTATAAATATACCGACTCATCACTGCAATTTTCCGACTGCAAAAATACCATAGGTATATAGGAATGAAATTTGTCAAATCTTTGTGGGTCGACTGCCCCCCTCGGAGATGAAAATGAAATG
>CM022885.1:38057917-38075355 GCA_012654025.1 Pachypsylla venusta | reverse complement strand
AATTCAAATCAGAGTCAGTCCACTTGAGAATGTCGTAACAGACGAAAGCGCTCGTGACTCGCCTTATTATTTGTAGTTGATACACAATATTTTATTGAAATTTATATTTCATAATGACTACAAATCTTCCTAAATATCATTTCTAAACTATAATAATAAAATTCAATGTAACGATAAATATATGTGTGTATGTATCACTAATTGTTTAACTGAAACGGTAAGAGATATCGAAAAATTGATGAGAATGGACCCCCCGAAACCATAGGCTAAAACCCCAGAAAAAATATCAGAATTCAAAAATGTCCAACCGTTTTCGAGTTGGAGGCCGATTTTTCGATTTTTGACCGAATTTAGCCGGTCTTGGTCCGATATCTTAAATTTTGTAGGTGGCATTTTAAGTATTAATTTGGAACATAGTCTGCAAAAAACGGTCCAACCGTTTTCGAGTTATGGCCATTTTTCCGATTTTTGAAAGGGAAATCATAGAATACTATTAGCATGGGAGCAGCCATGCCTCTAAGGCGCCAAGCTATAGACCGATGCGAAGCACGGGCGAAACAGCTAGTCATAGAGGAAGTGTACCAAAAGTGGACCTCTCCCCTTAAGTGGACCCCTAGCCTATTTCTCACATAACGTAACTTGGGAGNCCATTCAGTCCTTGTTTTAGGACATTTTCTGCAAAGGTATGGCCTGCCATTCAAGAGATACAGATTTGAAACCGGAAACGGGTAAAATAAAATTTAGAAAATATAATAGTCAGAATGGCATTGCCTCCAAGGCGCCCGGCAAAACTTTTAAATGTTTCAGAACTAAAATATCAGGAGCCCCTATTTACCCCCAATTTCCATTGTCCTTGAAAAACAAAACTAGCAATATATAAATCGTAGCGAAGCGCGGGCGAAGCAGCTGGTTAATAAATAAAATTATATTTCGTAATGAATACGAAAATTACGAGTACATTATAAGCAGTAATGGCAACTCAGTAGCTGGTGGTGGTACAGTACTCGACTGGTAAACATCAGGCTGTGGGTTCAATCCTAACCAACCACATATAATATTTATATGAGAGCACTCAGTCTCGTGATGACAACTGTGTAGTCGGTGGTGGTACNTAAACAGCAGTGTGTGAGTTCAAATAAAAAAAAAATCAATTTTTTTCAAAGTTCGTTATTTTTTTGCCTAGACTTCTAATATCGTTTACCTTTATTACCGATTATAATAAAGGTCGCAATGATAATTGCAATCAGTCTCAATAGAGATTTGCAACCAGTTTAATAATAATAAAAAGGTCGCAGTGATAATTGCAATCAGTCATTGATATAATATTTTCAACAAAGACCTGCGACATCAGCCGAACGCTGTTTGGGTGATGTCGAATAAAATAAAGTTTATTACGGTTTTCCGTACCATTTATAAGACATCTTAGCCTATACATTCTTAGTTCAATCGATCTTGAAGCTCGCAGCGTAAATTAAATTATGCAAATGAGCCTTCTGAAGCGGGTAAGTTTTATTTTCTTCTCTCTACATAGCAAACTTTTTGTATATAAAGCAACTTGTTGCTCAAACTGAAGCGGGTAAGTTTTATTTTCTTCTCTCTACATAGCAAACTTTTTGTATATAAAGCTACTTGTTGTTCAAACTGAAGCGGGTAAGTTTTATTTTCTTCTGTCTACATGGCAAACTTTGTGTATATAATGCAACTTGTTAGTTAAACTAAAACGGGTAAGTTTCGTTTCCTTTCTGTGAGATGATAGTAAAATTCACATTGATAAGAAAATCACTGAGAAAGACATCACACGACTTTCCTTATATACAAAAAAAGAAGAAGAAAGTATTTTAATGGCCTGAAATTTTTGATGTCGAGTTTTCAATGCCAAAACACGTTTTGAGGTCCCCAGAGCCCAAATCCCGAGTTTCAGTATTCGAGACTGCTAGAAAGAGGCAACGGTACAATCAACTGTAATTAAAAGTTTCGTGGCGCGTCTAATACATACAATAGACTTAGTAGCAAAATTTGAAATCTCCAATTTGAAATCTTTAGGCAGGATTTGTGAAAATCGCGAAAAATATCGCTAAAAAGGGGCAAAAAACACCAATGATAGANAAATCACTGAGAAAGACATCACACGACTTTCCTTATATACAAAAAAAGAAGAAGAAAGTATTTTAATGGCCTGAAATTTTTGATGTCGAGTTTTCAATGCCAAAACACGTTTTGAGGTCCCCAGAGCCCAAATCCCGAGTTTCAGTATTCGAGACTGCTAGAAAGAGGCAACGGTACAATCAACTTTAATTAAAAGTTTCGTGGCGCGTCTAATACATACAATAGACTTAGTAGCAAAATTTGAAATCTCCAATTTGAAATCTTTAGGCAGGATTTGTGAAAATTGCGAAAAATACCGCTAAAAAGGGGCAAAAAACACCAATGATAGAGGTAATTTGAACTAAAAGAATCTTCGAGCATTCCAAGCATAAAATTGTTACATATAACAAATAGCCACCAATTTTCAAAGTCCAGCTCTTACCGTTCTTGTCTTACGCAAACAGCTATTAATTAGCCAACAATTGATTAGACTTCAACCAAAAGTATATTCTCCAATTCCATACATGAAAAACACCTCAAAACTCGACATACAATATTTCAGCCAATTACAATAATTTCTTTTTTATAGGATAAGGAATATACGAGTATATATATATATAAATCTCTCAAACCTCTTCGGGTGCGGTTATGACGAACTTCATTTTGGAGCAACAATGTTTTGATTAGTTTTGTGTGCATTGAGTTCGAAAAATTCGACTTGATAACGCGCGGACAGCGACATAAAGCGTTATACAAAATTATTGAAATTCCTCAAAAGATATTTTTTATGTATTGCATCACTTTACGGTCAAATGAAATCTTTTATAAGACTTGTGCAGGATGCTCAGTATCTCTTGGTGTCTAATACGTTTTCCCCTATGCTCTTGTTTTCAGGACATTATGGTGTGTCATTAAAATATATGTACAATTCTGAAGATTACTATTCAGAGAACGATACGATTGTCAAAAAATACTCCAATAGTTGTTCTATAAGAATACATGAACAGTCTGACGTTATTCTTTTACCATTTGAAATCAATGGAGAAATTAATTTTCCACTTAAAAATGAAATTATTCCACGTTTAAATGCAAGTGATGATCAGTTTTCATGGAATATTTCAAGTTATGGAACACAAGTTGATAATATAGAGAGAAAAAATTTGAACAAAACATTTGACATTTTATTAAATAATGATTTCACTACGATTAGGAGAACATTTACAAAATCAGGAGAAAAAGTGAGTGTTTTTAATTCAAGTGATCTGAAAGACCATAAAATAATTGAATTATTTTTTCATAGGTCTTCCCAACCTTGTTCCTTTTCTGTGAATTTCTACATGAATAACCGTGAGAATTTCATAAATTGTGACGTCGGGGAAAACACGACTAAAGTCTACCACTATAGAGATAAACGTTATAATTTTATGGCATCCAAAAATATCATTTTTAATCCAATTGTTTTTTGGATTGACCAATATGGTATAACAGTTCGCTCTGAGGATAATACCCAACGTTTACATGTACCAATAAACGTTCGACATCCGTTTATAGAAATAGAACATGCAAGACTGGGCGATAATTTGGTAACCGAGTACGAGTATGTTCTACGTACACCTCCAATTTACTTGGACAAAGTTAAATCACTCCAGAGTCCATGGTTCAAATTGAATTCAAACGCTTGTTTATCAATTTTATGTTATAAAAATATGGAAAACAAAATTAAAGTAATTTTAGAAGAAAAGGGAAATTTAAAAAATATAGAACTTGAAACAAAAGAATTAGTAGCCAAGGGAAATACTTTTGAGGAGGTCACCAGTGAGTTAAATCCTTCAAATGAAACACTCACGTTAATAAAAGTTCCAGTGATAATCCCTTCTGACTGGGATCAGGAAATGAGAATTCGACTTGATGTTGACCAGAATGTGCTCATCAGGTATATTTGGCAATGCGAGACAAGTGATTTGAAGTTGTTGAAAGAAGAACAGAGTTGCTCGAAAAAGCAAGGACAAAGAAACATGAATAGTACGGTGCCCATTGTATTCAATCCAAGACCAGAAAATTCAGTGAATTTTTGTTTAAATGGTGGTCTTTTGAACGGCAACTATTGCATTTGTCCACCAGGATTTGTTGGTAGTAACTGTCAATTTGCCTGTGGCCATAATCAATATGGTAAAGATTGTTGGCAGATGTGTTCAGAATATAGTACAAACTGTGAAGGAGTCATTTTATGTACACCTCTGCTGGGTTGTTCGTGTGCTTCAGGCTACCGGGGTGATCAGTGTTTGGAAACATGCGAGGAAGGATTTTATGGACCCGATTGTAAACAAAATTGCGGGGATTGCAAAGGATCTTGTGATAAATACACAGGACACTGTATGGATGGTTGTAATTCCCAATATTTGATAAAACCGTTCTGTAAATTTTCGCACTCCTATTTGAAGGAAGCTCCAACAGTTATTGCGTCTTCATTTGATAGTATAACATTACAAGTCGATTTAACAGAAAAAAATATGAAAAAGTTCTTTGACAAGCCCTCGTTCTACATGATTCAATACAAAAGAAATACAGACAGCTTTTGGTCAATCAAATCTATAAATATTATTCATGAATCAAAAACAGATTATTTTTTGGAAAACCTGGAATCGGAGTCAGAATATCAATTTAGAGTTTTACTATTTGATAATAAATTGGAAACCCACGACCCTGAACAAGCTAAATCGGTGACAGGCAGAACTGAATGTAAGCAAGAAGAATTCAATCTGCTTCTAAAAGGAGTAAATATAACAGAATCGTCAGTAAATTTGGTGTGGGAAGATCAAATTGAACATTCAGTGGCGGATTGTAAAATAATAGAATATCGAATTGAAATGCAAGGTGCCGATGCTGATAATCATTTGCGAAAGATAAATGTGGGACAAAAACAAAACATCAAGATAGGATACCTACTACCTGACAACAGTTATAGCTTTACTTTAAAATGGTCAACTATTTATGGGCAGAGTAAAAACTCATCAAGCATTAATATCAAAACTAACAAAAGTGTTCAGTATTCCAGAAATATATTGGAAGTGGCCGCTACACAAAATAAAACAATGGTACTTCTCAAATGGCTGCAAAATGAAAGAAACATTTCTCCTCGAACTTTTTATGTTAAATACAAGTTAGAAAAGAGTTTGGCTTGTGCGATGGATATCAAAAACTCTTCACTAAAAGTTGAAGAAACATCTTTAACAACACATGCGTTACAAAAGTTAGAACCATTCAGTGTATATACAATATTTGTTACTGAAAATAAACATCAGTTGTCATCTGACAAGTACATAACATTGGTAATAGAAGCTAATGAACCTTCGATAGCGCCATCGGCGATAGAAATAATCAATATTACAAATACAGAAGTGCATCTGCGTATAATTCCTTCAGCTTTAGAATGTAAACACTTGAACGGATTTTTTCAAAGCTATAGAATAGAATATTATAGCAAAGATGATGTTAATGACGTATTTAGTCCTGCAAAAGTCCTGCACTTCAAAACAAATGAAGTCACACTTAGGGATCTGCTTCCAAACACTAATTATTCCTTACGAATCTACTACGTAACTCATGTTGGATGGAATAATTACGTTTTTCTCTCTTCTCAAATCAAAACTAAATCCTCGTCTAGTATAAAAGTAAATGATTTGGTGGCCTATAAAACAACACAAAATCTGATTGGACTAAGATGGAAAACTCCGGAGACTGACTCCACAATAATTGGTGTCAAGGTAGAACTTAAAGGCAAGAAAATATATAATATTTCTCAACCAGAATCACTTGGATGTACCGCCTGGCCAAAGTTTTCTTGTTTCAACCTCACTAATCTTAAATTTAACAAAAGCTATGTCATTGAAGTTACACTAATGAATAACGAGTATCCTGAGGGCGGTGAAGGGCAAGTTGTAACAGCAATAACCAAAGAAACAATACCAAGTCCAGTTACCAACATTCAATTAGTTAATAGAACTGATAACAGTGTAACAGTCGAATGGAACATACCACTTTTATTAAATGGAATACTAAGAAAATTTACATTAGAAATAGAACACGTAAGTTCGTTTGATGATAACCTTTGCTGTCAAAGTTCAGAAATAATAAACTACATCGTAAAAGAAGAAAAAGATAAATATAATTATTTAATTAAAAATATTGAACATGCTTCCTCTTATCAAATCACCATAAGACCATATACACGAAAAGGTGGTCAAAGTACAATTAAAATGATACAAACACAACCTCCAATCATACCAATCAAAGAGATCCCGAACATCATAGTTCCAAATGTAAATCTGAAATGGTTGAATACTACTGAGCCAAAGGACATTCCTTTACCAGTTCAGTATGATGAACTCATCTCTGACAAACTAGTCATCGTTACATCTACAACAGATATAGTAAATACAAATAATGAAACATTGACAAATGTAAGAAATGATTTGAATTTGATTTTGGCAACTAGAAATTGGTGGTTGATATCTGTGTGTTATAAAATGAACAGCGCATGTTCTGTTACTATCGGAAATGAAAAAGATATGGTTACTCCATACGGTAACGTTTTTAATAAACAATTGGAACCAAAGAATAACTATTCCATAAGTTTTGTACAAATCAATTCATATGATTCAGAAAATTCCTATACAATCCTTAAAACAAAAGAGTTTCAGTATGGAATAGCAGTGGACAGTACAACAAGTGAGACTCAACCTGATACAGCAGAATCTACAACTGTTCAAAAAGGGATTGCTATAGACACGACACCCACACCACAAGCAATCAAGGATATTGTCATAGTTGAAGAAAATTTTGATGATCAAACGGCAGTGACACCCGACTATGAATACAATTTCACTGAATAATGTTTAGTTATCAAACAACAATACATCGATTAATGGAAACCCATCCCTAGTTTCCTCTGTTTCACTCCTGAAACTCCTCGTGGGGCCTTATTACATATACAGTGTTAGTCATTTTAATTTAAAATGTTCGACTCAAAAACGGTTCATTTTACAAAAAAACGTTTGAAACAAAATCTTAATTGATTTTAAGAGAAAATATATTGGTGACCTTAAATTTTTCTCGAAGGCGTTCAAGATTATTTCAAGGTCATTTTCTTTTTTATAGAAAACATTTTTTTTTTTTTTTTTTTTTNTTTTTTTTTTTTTTTTTTTTTTTTTTTTTTTTTTTTTTTTGTACCTATTGAATTTTGTATTAAAAAGAAAATATTGTTTGATTAAAAAAAATCCATTTGAATTTGAATTTTTAGTTGTTTTTTTTTTACCTTGACGTGCTCTCAATAAGAGATACCTAACATATGAAGTATTGTCGACACGCCCTGGTAAACAGTCGACTGGTAAACAGTAGTGTGTGGGTTCTATTCCAACCAATCACATATAATATTTATTAATAGTACCTGTGGAGCATTACATATTGTTGGAAGTAAAATACACCCAGTATATTATGGATCCTAAGAGTTAGCAATTCTTAGAATATCTTGTGTGGTATCGACTCTTGCATCAGATATTAAACTATTGCATCAAATTTAAACAATATTAAGTAGAACAAAGAAATCAAGTTATACATCATCCGATGTCGAAATGTTATATCGACATGCCAAGGGAACTTAAACAATATTAGTTATATTTAGAGTTGATACGAACTCAATATCGTTAGCTAATCGAAAACCGGGAATAATCCTAACGGTCGATCTGAAGAAAGAACTTCACATCGAACATCTATTAAAGTAAATTCTAATTCTAGCATTCGACGATCAACAACTTAACATTTTATAAATTATTTCTAAGTCCTGAATTCTAATAAAGACCAATTTCGTAAATTCTAATCGTTGGTAATTTTCAATATTGACATATTGTTGTTCTTATTATCTATAGAAATTTCTATAGAAATTTCTCTCTCAGGTTGGAGTCTATCTTAAAAAGGATTTTATAGTATGTCTGAAACGGTGCGGCGACCACTCCAACAGGTTCTGTCCATAATGCTGGCGGCTCTAGATTGGTTGGGTTTGATGGACAGTTAAATAAATGATTTAAATTATGAGCAGCCAGCATACATGGAGGAGAGCGATCAGATACTTCAGGGTTCAGCAAGGATTTATATACCAGCTCTTTGAAGAAGTATCTGGATCAGCACGACTGGAATAAACAGCTCCAACGGAAGAAAAACACAGTGAGTTGTTATCGGAACGGTGTTAATGGTCTTTGGTCGTGTCTGAGGGCACAGATAGCCTCGGTGAGATGAACCAACCATCTTGAGAGCCTTCTCCATCCTACTGTCGGTAATGTTTATCGTTGCAAACGATACTTTTATCCGAGGCTACCGGACTAGTATAAAGAGTACTTTATGAGTGGCAGTTAAATATATCGGATCCCGCTGTTCTGACCAATGTTTCTGATATTGAGACGGATGTTATGGTAACTTCTATGAAGTTGAGTCTTTTCAACGTTAACTTTGTTTTTTCAAATGAAGGAAATTGAAAATTTCCTATTTTTTGCAAAGTTGGTATTTTTGTTTTATTATTTTCAATAATGAACCTTTGGAATCGACACGAAAAAAAATACCCTCCTTAAAATTTGATATTATATGTTTCAAGGTATGTAAAATCTAAAAATCGAATAAAAAAAAAAATCAGTTTGTCCGCCGTACGCCGTGATGGGCACTTTCGTCACTTAGCGTTAATCGATTTGGATAAAATTAGGTATGTAGGTTTCTTTTGAGGTCTCATTGTGCCCCAAAACTATTGGGTGCAATCGAAAATACCGTTGGTGGTTTTGCCGCTTTTTAGCTCTTTTAATTATTCCTGTCTAAAAAGAGAATGGTAAGAGTCAGAGACTTGAATTTGGTATGTATGTTATATAGGGTGTTCAAATTTGAGGTATCATTTTAATTTTAATAAAAAAAGATTTTTTTATAAAAATATTAAATATATTTTTATTTTTATTTATTACAAATAGGTTCCGGTTAATAATGAAAAATATGTCGGCCAAGTGCCCCCCCCCCCCTACTGGCTTGGCGGGCTCCCAATCTTTTACCAAAATTCTGAATCACGTTGTTGAAAATACTGTTGTCAAATCTGCTCGATTATGTTGTTTTTAAGCTCTTGAATTGTTGTGGGATTATTTTGTGTTTTTTTTTTTTAAATCGAAAGTGCACAACAATAATCCCACAACAATTCAAGACCTTAAAAACAACATTATCGAGCAGATTTCAACCATTGACATTATTGACAACAGTATTTTCAACAACGTGATTCAGAATTTTGGTAAAAGATTGGGAGCCTACCAAGTCAGTAGGGGGGCCACTTGGCCGACATAATTTTTCATTATTAACCGGAACCTATTTCTAATAAATAAAAAAAATATATATATTTAATATTTTTTTAAAAAAGTCTTTTTTTATTCAAATTAAAATGATACCTCAAATTTGAACACCCTATATTTAGGGTCTAATTATGTCCCCGAACTTTGAGGGGTATTGGGGGAGGGATTAATTTTTTCAGCCTTACTGGCTAATAATAAACCCATGTGTCACTTTGGCACACGTTTTGCCTAGACTTCTAATATGTAATGTTTATCGTTTACCTTGTTAACAACTAAAAAATTATTGTATCGAGTTCCATCTGGTAGTTGAATATCACCCGCTGTTGATACTGCTTCAGGGATGATCTCTTGTACTTCTTGAGCGATAATACCAGTGTCTCCTGGTGTGGCTAATCCAAAGTGACGAGTAAACTCAGGCGTATAATGGAATTGAACCACGTTTAACTGTTGTACATTTTTCAGTTGTTCTTTTGTATTGCACTGAAAACAAACAAAACCCTTATGACTGCCTTATTAAGGGCGATTTTTTTTTTTTTTTTTTTTTTTTTTTTNCAGAAAAAATATTCTGACTAAGAACAAATTTTTTTGTTCACTTGAAAAAAAAAAATCTCGTTCTGGAGTTTTAATCAAATCGTCACAATGCCAAGTTAAAAACATGGCTACAAAAATTGGCGTGACCAAGCTGTCACAAGGAGTTAAGGGTAGTATTTTCTTTTTACCAGACATGGCCATAAAAACCTAAACGATGAAAAATGTCGATATTGGGCTTTTTGGACTATTACACGAAAAAGTGTAATCCAACAATTCTGCCCGTGCGTCCTAACGATGTTCGGTTCTACGCACCGGGACGACCTGAAACGGATACCATTACAGTTCCTGCCAAGAACCATTAAAACTTTTTTGGCAACACCATATCAAGATATGTACGTTCATATCTTGATATGGTGTTGAGCATGTACGTTCGAAATGTCCTATTAGAGACCTAAATGAAATTTGATAAAGTTTTTTTTTTTTTTTTTTTTTTTTTTTTTTTTTTTTTTACAAAAAATCATACCTTTGTAATGTGTTGCTTGGCTCGAATATCAGAAGGTTGGATGATATGTCCTGTCAGTTTTACATTGCCATGAACCACGAGAGCCTCATCTGGTCGATCTGTATTTATTCCAACTCGACCAGCATGAAATACTGACTCAGGCGAACTTCCTCTCTGCCAACATAACTCCACGTCGCTTTCAAATTGACCAGGATTCGATGCCTGGAACGAAAAGGCCTGGATCATTAAATTACATCCTTATTATTTTCTTCTTAAAATATTCATTAATTCAGTCAACACTTTTGAATCTAAATTGTGGCTACCCTACTTAACAAAATATGTTTCCCAAGAAGTCAATGTGGTAGAAAATTAGATACAAGATTCAAGAAGCCAATGTGGTACAAAATTAGATACAAGATTCAAGAAGCCAATGTGGTACAAAATTAGATACAAGATTCAAGAAGCTAATGTGGTAGAAAATTAGATACAAGAAGTAAATGTGGTACAAAATTATATACAAAATTCAAGAAGTTAATGTGGTACAAAATTAGATACAAGATTCAAGAAGTTAATGTGGTACAAAATTAGATACAAGATTCAAGAAGCTAATGTGGTACAAAATTAGATACAAAATTCACACGCAGTCAATTTTGTAAAAGAATATGATAGATACAATTATGAGTACATACCTAATCAAAACGGATTTCGAAAAAAAAAACATTTATGATAAATTGAAAAGGAGTCCATTTCAAACAAAATTAGATATTTGCCAGTGTCAATGGCGCGTTAAATACACCAATTTCCGGAACACATTGATATGAGTTTACCGAAAAGATTTTGATGGCCCTTGGCTGGAACTGTGATGGTATGCGTTCCAGGTCTTCCTGGTACGGAGAACCGGCCATCGTGAGGACGCTGTACTCATGCACCTCTATTGAACATCTTTAATAATTTTTAGGCAAATTTATATGTAGGAATTTAACCCCTTCATTATGTTTTTACTTGACATAGTATTCAAATTAAACGAAAAAAATAATAATATTTTTAAATTAAAAATATGTAACAATTTTTTTTTTTTTTTTTTTTTTTTTTTTTTTTTTNTTTTTTTTTTTAATTTGGCTTAACGTCTCTTTAACACCTATTGGTCATTCAAGACGGGGGTTTTCACCCACCATTCGCTGGAAACTTGCAAACCAGCTAACCACATTGACCTTACCCAGCATCACGAGGGCGCGAACCCACGTGGACACCCACATGGTACAACCTCGCTGGACGTTGTTTAACTTCAGTGATTTAACGAGAACTGGTGTATTGAACGTGCCATAGACGCTGGCATTTTTTTAAATTGGTTTGAAACATATCTGTTAATACTTCACAGAATAGCACCCTCGATCGCGGTGTTTTTTGTAGGTGCATAAAGAAGTACATTAAAATCTATTTAGAGGTTCGTTCATTGCAAATCTCAAACATAGGATCATGAAAACACTTACCCGGACAATAATTTTCTCCGACGCACAAGATATGACAGGATAGTGATCACTGTCACTGCAATGAGCGTGTAATCCAACGACTAGATAAAAGTAGCGCTGATCTGGATTTGGTTTTCCTTTCTTTCTCATATTATTGGACGTGGTTTCGCTGAAATGTAGCCTCCCTACTGTGTACTTCTTTACTGTGTCCACATTCATGTCCACGCTGAAAAATGAAAATGAAATAAAGGCTGTGTTCTCAACATCAAAGGTACAGTTGTGTTCTCAATATCAAAGATACGGTTTACATCGCAAACGGAAATTTGCGATGAGAAAGATTAAGCCACATTAAATACTGCAATATATGCAAAATATAATTATTTCATTAACCATGGCTTTATTAGTAAAGAATTTAATATGATGCCCTCCATATATTCACCGATGAGATAAACATCATATCATCGGCATAAGGGTTGGGTGGAAAAGAATCTCTGATACAACCCACAAAGAAAATCTCTAGTTTTACAACCATCGTTTTCATTCCATACAAATACACAGGATGGAAAGCCCTTTTGCTTCTGTCACTCTGAGATTGTTCGTGTTCGACTTTGATAGTTTGTGTAATTGATTCAACTTTGACTCCATAGAAATGTAAATGAAAGCTTGTTATTTTCTTGAGACCTTCTTGAGTTTTAACAAATCGGGCATCTCCTTGTAATTGCGCATGGCACGTGATCTAGAAAGAAACATTCAAACATTAACTCCGTCTTTAGGTTTTCTCACAATTCTTTTTTTTTTTTTTTTAGACGAATTGATTAGATCTTTAATTTGATTCACTCTACACAATGTCTCGTTATTGATGTGAAAAATGAAATGTATGAATTCTCCTCCATACATTTCATTTTTCGTGACGCTTATATTTTTCATCACAGCTCTCATCAAATATTTGACATTTGGATTACTCTACTATAGATCTCCTTTCCAAAATCTTAATGAAGACACAAATACCGTGTCCAGAATGATTGGATGCTTATAACCGAGTACTCGGCATCATTCTTGAGTATATCTATATACACCTTCATAGTATTTGGCAATCTTAACAAAACCAAGACTGACCAAATTGAACATGGACAAAAGCATTTTGTTGGTCAACTTTATGATAAGTTCCTGGCCCACCGCAATACATATTATCTTTATCCCGATATCTGCGCCCGTTTCAATATTGATCTCATTTCTACTCGTCGGAACATATCTTTAGCTTTATTCTTGTACAAAAATATTCATTCTTTGGTTGATTGTCCATCTTTTCTAGATCATCTTCAAATTATAGTTAGTCCATGGTCACTGCGTTCCCAAAATCAATTTTTCATCTTGCCCTCGTCTGAATTGAACCCCTGGTCATCTATATTTCGTCTTGGGAACTATTCGTTAGACATGGATGTCGATTTCTTTGAGAATTCCGAGAGTCTCTTCAGGTCCGGGTTGGTTGTCGCTTTGAGTCTGGCACAGTAAAACCGCTTTTTCTCTTTACTATTTTAGGATATTTTATTATTAATTTTTTGTAATAAGGCAAGGGCGTAGCCAGCATCTGGCCTAGAGGGGGGCAGGTGAGATCTCCATGTCAGGAGGGAGGGGGTGGGGGTCGATAAAGTAAATCATTACTTATTTAATAATAAACCCCCAGGGGTAACTGATGATTAAGTTATTGGGGGGGGGCGACTCCAGGGCCCGAGCAAGTGGTTGATGATCCCTGGATAGTTACAAGTATCAGTAACGTCCCAGGAAGTAGTGTGGTAACATTTTAATACCACATGAACATCAACTGCGATCTCCCAATGGAGAAAAAAGGATTTTTATTCAGACCTCTGAAAAACGCTACCTCCTGGGGGCACTAAGGCACCTCTGGAGCCACCGCTAGAAGTGACAGCACGCGAGCCGGTAGTGATCGCAGGGAGACAAGAAGAATGCGGCAGACTGCGACCGCGATACCCGAAAACAATCAAAATGCCGACACAAATGATAACAGTCCAAACGATACGACAAGGTTGCCACAGTTACATTTGATTGTTCACAGTAGGGCTGTTGGATTAGGGACAAAATGCGGCATTTATCGTATTTCGGTGCTTGATGACTTTTTTGCTTCCAAAAATCATTTTATCTAGTGTAAATTTAAGTTGCCCCTTCCGTGCTGCATACTCTTGGGAATTTCTAGGGGGGGGCAGCTGCCCCCCCTTCCTACGCCCATGTAAATAAGGTGCATATTATTATTGATTTTTTAAAAAATTATTATTTGTACCTTTGAAAATAAATAAATAAATTATTAGTATTATTAATCTGCCTTCAAGAATTGATTACTTAATCCTTTTCCTGAAGACCTCTGACTTTTACACAGAAATGCAGTTCATCATATCGGTTAACTGTCTGTCGAATCCTTTCAACCTGAAACCCACGTCTATGGACAAGACCTTTAGAAAAGGTTATCTTCCTTCTAGACACAGAGTGATGTTTTCAAAGTTAGCAAGAACAACCCCCATGATCATTAATTGGCATTTTTTTGTAGCGGTGTTCCTCTTAAAATCAACTATTTTCTCCATTTTTACATGCAGGCTTGGAATATTGGTAGATAAAGGTTCATATGAGGTAACCAAAAAGGGTTTGATGGCTCTTGGCTGGAACTGTGATCTGTGATGGTGCGCGTACCAAATCGTCCTGGTGTTTAAAACCGGACATCGTAAGGACGATTAAATGGCATCATCATATTGGATGGATATGATAATGCGTAATGCGCGTACCAAAATCGTCCTGGTATTTAAAACCAGACATCGTAAGGACGATTAAATGGCATCATCATATTGGATGGTAAGTAGATATGATAATTGTGGTTCGAGAAAAATATCTTTCGACGCCAATTCGAGAGCCCTCAAATTGTCTCCATTTCCTAATCCCAAGATACCTTCTTAAATTTACCTGAAAATGATTTTTCTTTTGACAAACAAAAGCATCGTCTGCACTGGAGAAGTTGAATCCTTTGTCGGCGTCCACGCGATAGTGGGGAACTGCTCTGTAAACAAAACATAGAAATATGAGTACAAAATATTTCGATTTTCTATCCACAAGAAGTGTTGAAAAAAATCATATTACCTAAACTCCAAGAGTTCAGTTCATTATTGACAAGATGGAATCGAGACATATATTTTCTGAGTCATCATCATTATTAAGTCAACATTTAAACAACTAGTTTGCAGTAGTCCTCCATTTCAGATAGACTACTTTGTCTCAGTAATGAATTGATGTATAGGGTGGTTTCCTGTTGCCTTCCCTATTTTCTCTGATATTAATACCTTTCATTCTTATTATAGATAGACTACTTTGTCTCAGTAATGAATTGATGTATAGGGTGGTTTCCTGTTGCCTTCCCTATTTTCTCTGATATGAATACCTTACACATCGCTTTTGCAAAATGAAATGTAGAAATAATCAGAAAGAAGCTTACATTATATTTTAACACCATCAGCTCAGGTGGATTTAAGGCCGTGAGGAGGTCACACTTAAATATCTTCGAGTAATATCTTTGACCTTCTAGAAAACATCTCTTGTATTATTTTGTGAGTAACTGATGTTAATACTCTTAGCCTTTGATAGGTCAACGCTGAAAAGATATGCCTGATTGCAGTATGTTTTATTCTACTGATATTATGAATCAGTGTATTTTTGGTACTTCTTTTAGGCAGTAACGGACCGACTGATTGACGTGATAGTTATGGGTCAAATAATGACATAAGCCACTTTAAGAGGCCTGACAAAACAGTTATTCACTGAGCAAATATAAAACCAGAGGTTCAGTGAACTGCAGACCTCACTCAATTTCGATGACGAAGTCTACCAATTCTATTTTCTCACTTTTATTTACATATTTATACGTCTTAAATTATTTATTTTTTGTGTAGGTTACCTTTATATGACCCAGTAATCAGCTAATTCATTGAACGTAATGAATCAAGTTTCATTGGACAAGGTGTTTGAGAATTATCATGGTACAAAAATATGAAATTTTTTAGGGGGACTTTTTTCGTGACGATTTCAAAGGTTCATTATTGAAAATAATAAATCAAAACCGTAGGCTAAGACCCCAGAAAATTTATCAGAATTAAAAAATCTCCAACCGATTTTGATTTACGGCCAATTCTGATCGCGTTTAAACGGTTGTACCTCGGTAATATAATAACTAATGTAAAAATCAGATTTATTCTCATTTTTTCTCTCTCATCTTCTCGAAACAAAGTTCGTCGGGCATCAGCTAGTTATAAATAATAAAAAAAAAGAGGAATTTATTTGTGTTAAAGCTAATGCTTTGTCACAATGCACTTCCCAATGTTATTACTAAATTTATTGTCTTCGCTTGCATTCGAACCAACAGCCTCCTGGTTACGAATCCGTCATTCTTACCAACTGAACTGAACTACTGAGGCTGCCCTTCAAATTATAAATAAAAATTTACTTTGAACTTCCCCCATAGATTACACGCCTATAAAATTCTTTAGATTTTTCAAAAATAAATTCAATTTTCCAGCCATTTGAATTGCCTTTTTACCCGATCCTGAAAAGTGACTTGCCAAGGTCAATTATACTTACAATTCCTTCAAATCATTATCACATAGAGTATGCCATCCGATCCTGAAAAGTGACTTGCCACAGTCAATTATACTTACAATTCCTTCAAATCATTATCACATAAGAGTATGCCATCCGATCCTGAAAAGTGACTTGCCAAGGTCAATTATACTTACAATTCCTTCAAATCATTATCACATAGAGTATGCCATCCGATCCTGAAAAGTGACTTGCCACGGTCAATTATACTTACAATTCCTTCAAATCATTATCACATAGAGTATGCCATCCGATCCTGAAAAGTGACTTGCAACGGTCAATTATACTTACAATTCCTTCAAATCATTATCACATAGAGTATGCCATTCGATCCTGAAAAGTGACTTGCAACGGTCAATTATACTTACAATTCCTTCAAATCATTATCACACAGAGTATGCCACATTGTCTGTTGGAATGGCGTAAACTGAATACATTGGAAGCTAGTATCCAAATACATTCCATTTTCACTCCCAGATGCACCGGAAGCTTCTTGGTAGCCAAACTCATCATCACTTGGAGGTAGAGCAGGTGAAGGTTTGTACTGAGAGCTACTGGATGCAATATTATTTGAAGATGATTCCGTTGGAGACACGTCGGAGAAAGGTTCTGTTTTAAATCCTAAAAAAAAAATTAAAATATTATTTCACTAGCAGAATACGCCCGCTTCGCTTGGCGCCTTAAGAGGCATGGCCGTTTATAGTTCCAACCCCCTTTTTTTCGCGATAAAAAGTAGCCTATGTCCTTTCCTAAAGTTTAGTCTATCTCCATACCAAATTTCATCAAAATCGGTTCAGTAGTTTAAGCGTGAAAGCGTAACATACATACAGA
>CM022885.1:38003654-38027863 GCA_012654025.1 Pachypsylla venusta | reverse complement strand
AAACAGATTGATATGAGTTTACCGAAAAGATTTTGATGGCCCTTGGGCTGGAACTGTGATGGTAAGCGTTCCAGGTCGTCCTGGTGCGTAGAACCGGTCATCGTTAGAACGTTAATTGATTGCCAACATCCATTAATGGATATAGCACAACGACACAGATGCCAATAGATCTGTGGAATCTGTTATCTGTTGCAAAGTTTATGAAGCTCTCAATCACAAAGGATGGTGAAATGGCATAAGTGGTAACGTTGTACTTGAGAGACCCGGGTTCGAATCCTTGTAGAAACCATAATTTTTCACTGTGGTTTGGGTGTTTTCGGAACCCACTCAGCCTCGAGAGGACCATGAGTAGCTGTGCCGATAAATACGCATAACGACATGGTCACCAGTGCCAGCATTGCAGGTGAAGTTAAAAAAATCGAAGGAATTTGGGATATTGGGAAAATCCTATACATTGACGCAGTGAGCACCAAAGTGAGAAAATAACACAAAGAGAGCAGTATTCAATCAGGCTAATAATTTTAGCAGGGTCGACGAGAGGGGGGAATGGGGGAATCCCCCCAGGCCCGGGATTTCCTAAGAGACTCGTTGAGAAAATTATCATAATGAAATGTAGCGAAGAATTGTAACATAAAAATTAGATCATTGGGTTAGTAAACTCTGAAGGTTCTTTCAACAAAGATTTATTTTATCGTAGAAATTGTGCCAATTCAGGAGAGAATGTTGAGAGCTGAGGATGTGATATCAGGCCCGACGAGAGGGGGAAGGAAATGGGGGAATCCCCCAGGCCCGGAATTTAGTAAGAGGCCCGTTGAGAAAATTATCATAATGAAATNTGCCTACTTTTACTTTTATTACTGCCATACGGTGATTTTAGATTGAAGAATAATAGAGGGGCCCGTAAATTTTTCCCCTCGGCCCGGATTTTCTGTCTACGGCCCTGCTTATTACACAAAGATGACATTATATTGTTTCATGTAATCCACACTTTAATGTCACCTCCAGTTAAAATAAAAAAAAACTCTTTTGTCATTTTCAGATAGCTACCAACGAGCGTCTGGAACAATAAAAATAGATTGCATTTCAGTTTCAGATAGAATGAGGTATCTGAACTGAAACAAAGTCTTTGTTTACCAAATGTCAAGTCAGGTGTTTAAAGGATCCAATGACAAACATACGCAAAGATTAGGTATCTTTCTTTATTGTGTGTGCTCTGATAAACAATTCCTCATTCTAAGATTCTCTTTTTATTTTGATACCTTGACGGTTTTGAATTTCAAAAAATAATAATTATGAATAAAATTTGCATATCCCTCGTGCTCGTGTATCGCTACCACCTCATAAATGTGTTCATAAAAATAATCCGAAAAATCTAAGAATAATTGTAAAACTGTTTGTGTACCTGACGTATATGAGGCGTGTACCAATGTGAAAGGTGTTCTAATCCGAAAAATCTAAGAATAATTGTAAAACTGTTTGTGTACCTGACGTATATGAGGCGTGTACCAAGCCATTAACTTGGCTGGCCGCAAAAACATTTTTAATTTTTTTTATTATTATTATTTCCTTCATTTCTGCAACTTGAATGAGCTTTTCTGCAACTTGAATGAGCTTTTTGCGCAAATTGAATGAGCTTTTCTGCAACTTGAATAACTTTTTTGGCAACTTGAATGATCTTTTCTGCAAATTGAATGAGCTTTTCTGCAACTTGATTTTTTTTTTTTTTTTTTTTTTTTTTCTGGATTGGGCCGGAAAAAAGAGCCAACGATACGTGGTGTTCCTAAGCGGTCATCCATCCAAGAACAGACCACGCCCGACGTTGCTTAACTTCAGTGATCCGACGGGAATTGGTGTATTCAACGTGGTATGATCGTTTGCTTTTTTTTAATTTTTAATCACAAAATGAACTCGATTTGACCCCAAATGAACCCTTTTTAGTTTAATTTGAACCCCAACAGTTAGGCCGCTACAAGGCCGTTTTGGTGGGCCAGCCAAGGTACCGTGTACCAATGTGAAAGGTGTTCTATTTAATTGTGGCGACCTTTCCGTTCAGAATTCCAAGTACTGTGTCGACTACTTGTGCACAAGGGTAATCTAATAAGATCGCAAGATTTGAAATAAACGCCATTTTGGCTGACATGTTCTGCCAGCTCAAAGCTTGTTTCAGATGCCACACCACTTCTGAAACATGAAGCTCTTGCACAAGATTTTCCTATGTATCTTTTGGTGAAGAGAATTGTCCTCTGCGATCTTATGATTTAACAACGACTCCATGGAGCTATCTTATGATTTAACAACGACTCCATGGAGCTATCTTATGATTTAACAACGACTCCATGGAGCTATCTGATGTATTCCAATGAGACTATTACCACCCAAACACTGTCACTTAAGCATTGAGAACAGAAATTCGACATTGTATCAACGATATACTAGAAGGTCTGTGAACTGTATCATTACTCACTTAAAATGGCCACCATGAAGCCCCGGGTGGCCCGAAAAGGTTCAACAATTTATCAGCTAATTATATGGATCTAATAAATATTCATATCAAATAAAAAAAACCTGAAAGGCGTTTGAGAGTTATCATGGTAGAAAAAGACAACTAAAAGAAAACTAGACCTCCACTTGATTCGGTCAACGACCAAATTAATTCATAACTGATTGTTTTGAATTTTTTAACAAAAGATTGCGTCTGTCATTAGATGTTATTCCATACAAAATTCAATATTATATGCAAGGATATGACTTTTTGTACTGCGGAACACTTTTGTATCGAATTTCAGCTTTCTCTCTCATCCCGAAGTGGTACATCTAAATTCCGATTTTTGGTAGTGAAAACCGTCCAAAAATCGGGGAGAAACCGAAAAATTTCAAAGTTCATATTTATATGGAGTCCTTATATACTATTTTGGAGGGTCCATTCTCGGTCATTTTTTGATATCTCCTTTAGTTTGCCCAGAAAAAAATTGCAAAAAGACCCACTAACAAGCGTCTTTTATGGCGGTTACTTGCCCCCACTTGAACTTTCCAATTTCATAATACACACCTATATAATAAAAGGGATCTGTGTGCCAAGTTTCAAGTCTCTAGGTTTAGCCATCATGGAGCTACGTTGATTATCAGTCAGTCAGTATACCAACTGGGATTTGCGTTTTATAAGTATAGATTCAAATATAACATTCTTATAGTATAGGAACACCCTTTATTACATCTAAAAAAAAATTAGAAACCAAAAGAAAACCTTCATCTAAGATAGAGGTACTCATTACGTATAATATGAATTTGTATCTGGAAACATACAAGCGACCTCCGAATAATTTCATGGAAACTACACAACACGAACAGATACCGAAGATAAAATGTTGAGTGTCTTTTATTATCATAGTAGGCAAAATTGAAACATTATCGTACAATAATTAGATCAGAAGTCCAACAAAACAAATGAAAGACAAAAGTTGAAAGATCATGGGAAAAATGTTGAGACGAACAGATAGAAGAGATACACGCAATATTCTGACAAGATAACAAATGATATAAAATACAACAACGAACGAAATGAAGGAAATAAGAGAAGATTAAAGTTTGCCGGACATATTAAGAGATTAGAAATAGACGGACGAATCAAAAGATTAAGTGATCACATAAAGAAATGTAATACAACAACGAACGAAATGAAGGAAATAAGAGGAGAGATTCTAGACGAAGTAAACCTGTAGATCAACGAAATGAAGGGAATAAGAGAAGAGATTCTAGACGAAGTAAACCTGCAGATCAACGAAATGAAGGAAATAAGAGAAGAGATTCTAGACGAAGTAAACCTGCACACAGGCAGGTAAAGTGAATTCAGTCAAAGAATTGAAGAAATCCGAAAAATGATAATATCTGATGAAGAAAAGAATAAAAAGGAAACAATACATAGAATCGACAGTAACAATAATCATGCTTTGCGTTTCATAGGCATACTAGTAGTTTTTGTGAACTGTAGACCTCACTTACTTAAAATGATGACCATGAGGCCGCGGTAGGCTTAATTAGGGCCAAAAATAAATCAGCTAATTATATGAGTACGATAAATGTGCATAACAAATTTCATCAAATTTAGATAAGGCGTTCGAGAGTTATCGCGGTATAAAAAGACAAACAAAGGAAAAATGGTTGAGTTAAAACAAGACGTACACTTCGCCCGGTCAACAATAATATTTATATTATTTATCACAGTACAATCTTTACAGGGAATATTATCTCCTATTTATTTCTCTTTAACTGCACCTTTTCCTAACTCAAATCTACCTTATTTTTCAAATTCATCTTTCTGCTTCTCTTCATTTCTGTGTAAATTTCTAGACTCTCCCAGTGCGAAGGATTTCTATGTTTTTGGATTTCCTTTCCACTTTTACTATTGTGATATCATAAACTCTATCTTTCCTCAACCTCTAATGCATCCAAGTAACATCCCTACCTCCATCTAACCCATATGACACAAATTTGGGGACAGATGATTGGTTCCCCGACAACAGACTATCATGGTCATTAATCATGAGGTGAATTTTCAACTCTCCCGACAACAGACTTGTCATACGCCACTATTATGATCATGCGATATCACATCCTTAGCTCTCAACATTCTCTCCTGAATTGGCACAATTTCTCTGTGATAAAACATTGATTTTGGGGTATCACATTTTCAACTCTCCCGACAACAGACTTGCCATACGCCACTGTTATGATCATGTGATATCACATCCTCAGCTCTCAACATTCTCTCCTGAATATGCACAATTTCTCTGTGATAAAATATTGATCATGGGGTATCACATTTTCAACTCTCCCGACAACAGACTTGCCATACGCCACTGTTATGATCATGCGATATCACATCCTCAGCTCTCAACATTCTCTCCTGAATTGGCACAATTCCTCTGCATGATCATTAATGATGAGGTATCACATTTTCAACTCTCCCGACAACAGACTTGACATACGCCACTGTTATGATCATGCGATATCACATCCTCAGCTCTCAACATTCTCTCCTGAATATGCACAATTTCTCTGTGATAAAACATTGATCATGGGGTATCACATTTTCAACTCTCCCGACAACAGTCTTGCCATACGCCACTGTTATGATCATGCGATATCACATCCTCAGCTCTCAACATTCTCTCCTGAATTGGCACAATTTCTCTGTGATAAAACATTGATCAGGGGTTATCACATTTTTAACTCTCCCGACAACAGACTTGCCATACGCCACTATTATGATCATGCGATATCACATCCTCAGCTCTCAACATTCTCTCCTGAATTGACACAATTCCTCTGCATGATCATTAATGATGAGGTATCACATTTTCAACTCTCCCGACAATAGACTTGCCATACGCCACTATTATGATCATGCTATATCACATCCTCAGCTCTCAACATTCTCTCCTGAATTGGCACAATTTCTCTGTGTCAAATTTTCAACTCTCCCGACAACAGACTTACCATAAGCCACTATTATGATCATGCGATATCACATCCTCAGCTCTCAACATTCTCTCCTGAATTGGCACAATTTCTCTGTGTCAAATTTTCAACTCTCCCGACAACAGACTTGCTATACGCCACTATTATGATCATGCGATATCACATCCTCAGCTCTCAACATTCTCTCCTGAATTAGCACAATTTCTGCTATAAAATAAATCTTTGTTGAAAGAACCTTCAGAGTTTACTAACCCCAATGATCTAATTTTTATTTTACAATTCTTCGTTATGGCTCATTGAGAGAGTAATAAAAATAATGAACATTGAACAGCGCATTACTCTTTTCATGGGTTGAATTTGATGTCGAATTTTTAATGCCAAAATTTCTTTCGGACAAAATCTTTATTTTGAGATCCCGTCAGTTTGTCGGTCTGTGAACAAGCTATCTCCAGAATGGTATATGCTAGAGACATCAAGTTGCTGTTAGGCTGTCTAGACTATTCTGCAGCATAATCACCCCATAGCATCCCTGAAAGTGCGAGAGACAAGAAATTGGGTGTGTTTCAATTTTATGCAAAAAAAAAAACGCCATGAAACGTTTGGTAAAAATCGAATTTACTTTCGGAGTTGGTGGTTTATATGAATTCTGCTTAAAGAGAAAACGGCAAGTGCTAGAGTCACTGTTAGGCTGTCTAGACTATTCTGCAGCATAATCACCCCATAGCTAGCATGTAATTGTTGAAAAGGAAAGCAATATATCCCAATATTCTCATTTATCACTAGCAGTTCTGTGAACTGTAGACCTCACTCCCTTGAAATGGTCCCCATTCGTCTCCGAAAAGACCTAAAACTAATTAGCTGATTCTATGAATATCACAAAAGTCCATTGCCAAATTTCATCAACAGTTAAAAACTGTCCAACAGCGTTGGACAGTTAAAATTGAATTTCCTATTGGCGGTTTTCCGGTTTACACAGTTTTTTGCAGTTTACACGAATATCGTCTAAAAAGAAAAATCGTGTTGATGATGACTTATCCGGTAATACCCGGATGTTTGAGGAATGAAGCCTCAAATAAGTTGTAATTTGTTGCTTAAGTTATAAATTGACATCACACATCTATTCTAAAAGGCTACTAATAGACATGTGCCGCCAGAACGTCAGTAACACAATAAAGTCGTAATGATATTGCACAAATCGTAATGATATTGCACTAAATTGCAGTTGGTATTCTATGGAAAGCGGCATATCACAGGCAATCCTGGACAAGAAACGAGGGAATTTTCAGACACGCGGGATCTTTCCCATTTGCAATATCCCTCCGGCCACCTCTTTTTTCTTTTGTTTTTAACTTTTTATATATACTTGTTAGCTTTTCTGATATATTTTAACCCAACCAGACAGGTTAGGAAACGTTTTTACGGCCATGCCTTGATGAGCAAACTTGCTTGACCACAACACTTTTTGAAAGTGATTAAAAATGGGAAAATATGAAAGATATCAGGCGATCAAAATTGGTGGGATTTTGAAAAAAGGGACTTTTCTTGTCCAGGTTTACCCCTGATATGCCGCACTCGTTTCTGTGTTGTTCCTTCGGAAGCTGTTATCTACAATTATTAGCAGGTACGCCCTCGAAAGCAACATAAAATCATCTTCAAGAGACAGTGTTATCCCTAAAAAAACAACCAGACTGATTTTTGAAAAAATCTCAACATTTCTCGAACCAAACTGAGTTTCGCCAGCGTCTATGGCACGTTGAATACACTAGTTTCCGTTAGATCACTGAAGTTAAGCAACGTCCAGCGAGGTTGTGCCATGTGGATGTTCACGTGGGTTCGCATCCTCGTGATGCTGGCAATTTATCCAGTCTGGCACTAATAGATAATGACATAATGGGAGTCGATCAAACATAATGGGAGTCGATGCGATGTCCCATATACATGAAAACCTTTCATGTTACATGAAAAAAAATTTCATGTAACATGAAAGGAATTGTTCCTTCGGAAGCTGTTACCTACAATTATTAGCAGGTACGCCCCCGAAAGCAACACAAAATCATCTTCAAGAGACAGTGTTATCCCTAAAAAAACAACCAGACTGATTTTTTAAAAAATCTCAATATTTATAAAAGGAATTGTTCCTTCGAAAGCTGTTACCTACAATTATTAGCAGGTACGCCCTCGAAAGCAACACAAAATCATCTTCAAGAGACAGTGTTATCCCTAAAAAAACAACCAGACTGATTTTTTTAAAAAATCTCAATATCTCTGGAACCAAACTGAGTTTCGCCAGCGTCTATGGCACGTTGAATACACTAGTTTCCGTTAGATCACTGAAGTTAAGCAACGTCCAGCGAGGTTGTGCCATGTGGATGTTCACGTGGGTTCGCATCCTCGTGATGCTGGCAATTTATGCACTCACGTGGAAGAAATCCACGAGGATTTCATGTAACATGAAAGGAATTGTTCCTTCGGAAGCTGTTATCTACAATTAATAGCAGGTACGCCCTCGAAAGCAACACAAAATCATCTTCAAGAGACAGTGTTACCCCTAAAAAAACAACCAGATTGATTTTAAAAAAAATCTCAATATTTCTGGAACCAAACTGAGTTTCGCCAGCGTCCCTGGCACGTTGAATACACCAGTTCCCGTTAGATCACAGAAGTTAAGCAACGTCCAGCGAGGTTGTGCCATGTGGGTGTTCCCGTGGGTTCGCACCCTCGTGATGCTGGCAATTTTTTCGACCCAACTCAGACTGGGTGAGGTCAATGTGGGGGTAGCTGGTTTGCAAAGTTTCCAGCGAATGAAGGCTAAAACCCCTGTCTCGAATGACCAACAGAAGTTAAAGAGACATTAAGCAAAATTATATAAAAAAAAACTGAGCTTTGAAACACGTCCTCGTTTAAGTCATAATTTCACTTACCCTGATTTTGAAGCTTCAGTAGCAATAATACTATCTATTCTTAATTTATGAGCAATATCTTTCAGAAAGCCGCCAGAACGTCAGTAACACAATAAAGTCAGTTACAAATCGTACTGCTATTGCACTAAATTGCAGTTGGTATTCTATGGAAAGCGGCATATCACAGACAATCCTGGACAAGAAACGAGGGATTTTCAGACACGCGGGATCTTTCCCATTTGCGATTTGCAATATCCCTCCGGCCAACTTTTTTCTTCGTTTTATTTTTAACTTTTTATGTTTACTATTTACTTGTTAGCTTTTTTGACATATTTTAACCCAACTAGACAGGTTAGGGTACGTTTTTACGGCCATGCCTTAATGTACAATCTTGCTTGAGCACGACACTTTTTGAAAGTGATTAAAAAGGGGAAAAATATAAAGGATATCAGGGAATTAAAAGTGGTGGGATTTTGAAAAAAAGGGAATTTTCTTGTCTAGGATTCCCTGTGATATGCCGCACTCGTTTCTGTGGTGTTCGACACTCACGTGGACGAAGTCCACGAGGATTTGTACCTTCAGGTAACATAAAAGGAATTTGAAGGTTAAAAGTACTATATCTTCACTTGAGATATAGTACTTTTAAGCTTCAATATGGTTTCACTTGACATAGTATCCCAATATAAAGAATTTATAAAAGGAATTGTTTCTTCGAAAGCTGTTACCTAAAATTTTTAGCAGGTACGCCCTCGAAAGCAACACAAAATCATCTTCAAGAGACAGTGTTATCCCTAAAAAAACAAACCAGACTGATTTTTTAAAAAATCTCAATATTTCTCAAACCAAACTGAGTTTCGCCAGCGTCTCTGGCACGTTGAATACACCAGTTCCCGTTAGATCACAGAAGTTAAGCAAAGTCCAGCGAGGTTGTGCCATGTGGGTTCGCACCCTCGTGATGCTGGCAATTTTTTCGGCCCAACTCAGACTGGGTGAGGTCAATGTGGATAGCTGGTTTGCAAAGTTTCCAGCGAATGAAAGGTAAAACCCCTGTCTCAAATGACCAACAGAAGTTAAAGAGACGTTAAGCAAAATTATATAAAAAAAAACTGAGCTTTGAAACACGTCCTCGTTTAAGTCATAATTTCACTTACCCTGATTTTGAAGCTTCAGTAGCAATAATACTATCTATTCTTAATTTCTGAGCAATATCTTTCAGGAAAGATATCTTACTGGCGTCTGTTTCGCTCATGATTAATATAAATTAAAAAAAAAAAATTAAATTCTAAATTATCTGAACTACTAGAGAGAGAAGATCGTGTCTGACTAGCAGGCAAGATATGGAATGAACCGACCAGTTTGAAAACTCGTAATTTGAGTTAGATGATCATCGAATCAATAGAAAAAATCAATTTAAATAAACTTGAATCTAGCGATTTTATAATCTCAGCGCATGCGTTGTTAGTATGAATTGACTTTACACTACTTTATATCATCGGCATATAAACGAGAGGTAGTAACACTATTAGTGCTAGACGCGGGACGAGAAATTTCTCGTCTCGTCAAGTAACTCTGTCTGTCTGTTTGTATGTATGTTACGCTTTCACGCTTAAACTACCATGGGCGTAGGAAGGGGGGGNATACATGGCGCAACAACGCTTCAGGACGCTAGGGTTCCCGGGAATATAAATTTAAAAAAAAATTAAATTCTAAATTATCTGAACTACTAGAGAGAGAAGATCGTGTCTGACTAGCAGGCAAGATATGGAATGAACCGACAAGTTTGAAAACACTCGTAATTTGAGTTCGATGATCATCGAATCAATAGAAAAAAATCAATTTAAATAAACTTGAATCTACCGATTTTATAATCTCAGCGCATGCGTTGTTAGTATGAATTGACTTTACACTACTTTAAATCATCGGCATATAAACGAGAGATATTAACACTATTAGTGCTAGATGCGGGACGAGAAATTTCTCGTCTCGAAACTTTTGAGACGGGACAACGATCTTGTCTCATCTCACGTAAAAAACGAGACGAGACAAGGTCTTGTTTCGTCTCGTAAAAACACGAAACGAGACGAGATGAGACAGGGCCTGTCTCGTTTAGTCTCGCGTCCATCACTAACTGCTTTTTTCGCATCTACACCCTGAAGTTTGTACATGCGTTGTCAGAAGGTCTGTTCTTTTTTTCAACTGAATTTTTGAAAGAAAAAACGTGAAAATCGAACTAAAACACGAAACGAGACGAGATGAGACAGGGCCTGTCTCGTCTCGTCTCGCGTCCATCACTAACTACTTTTTCCGCATCTACACCCTGAAGTTTGTACATGCGTTGTCAGAAGGTCTGCTCTTTTTTCAACTGAATTTTTGAAAGAAAAAACGTGAAAATTGAACTAGAGAGGAAATTTCTATACAAAGAGGGGAATTCTGTTAAAATATTTGAACATTGTCCCCTGTGGATGGGGGGTAGGGGGAGCCAAAATACTGTTATTTATTATTAATATTAATTGTGGCGGCCTTTCCTTTCGGAATTCCAAGTGCTGCGTCCAATAGTTAGGACTATTGCACATCAGTGTTTCCACATGTCTGTTATCTCTCACCCAGGCCTGAAATTGGCGCACCACTAATGAAGTTCAGCAACGATTCTACTGGGTTGGAGTGTATCTCTATAAGTTCACAACCCGGGAACCCTAGCGTCCTGAAGCGTTGTAGCGCCATAAGACCCGTCAGCAGCCCAATCACCAGTCTGATGTCACGTCTGCTGATAGTGTCATCAAAATGCTATGAGAATCAACATTAGATTCTTTCAGGGTCACCGAGAGAGGAGGGGTGACGGGGGTAATCCCCTCCTGGACCCGTAATTTTGGAGGGGCTGTTGATATTTGGTTAAGGGGCCCGTAATTTTTAAGCCCCAGGCCTGGATGTTCCCTTTCCAGTGTAAGAGTAAAAAGAAAGAGAGTTTACATTAGGATACTCTCCTTAGGTCATAGGGCGACGATACAGATACCTTATCAATATTCTGTATGTTTTGATATTGGTACCTTAGTACCTGCTGCCTAGTAAGAAGAATATATTAATAATATACCGGCCGGGCGTTTCATATTGTTATTATAGCAGCAATCATGAGCCCGAGAAGACTAAAATCAATGATATTGATAAGCTGCCTAGCAAGAAGAATATATTAATAATATGCAGGCCGGGCGTTTTATATTGTTATTGTAGCGGCAATCATGAGCCCGGGAAGACTAAAATCAATGATATTGATAAGCTGCCTAGCAAGAAGAATATATTAATAATATGCCGGCCGGGCGTTTCATATTGTTATTGTAGCGGCAATCATGAGCCCGAGAAGACTACAATCAATGATATTGATAAGCTGCCTAGCAAGAAGAATAGATTAATAATATGCCGGCCGGGCGTTTCATATTGTTATTGTAGCGGCAATCATGAGACCGAGAAGACTAAAATCAATGATATTGATAAGCTGCCTAGCAAGAAGAATATATTAATAATATGCCGGCCGGGTGTTTCATATTGTTATTGTAGCAGCAATCATGAGCCCGAAAAGACTAAAATCAATGATATTGATAAGCTGCCTAGCAAGAAGAATAGATTAATAATATGCCGGCCGGGTGTTTCATATTGTTATTGTAGCAGCAATCATGAGCCCGAGAAGACTAAAATCAATGATATTGATAAGCTGCCTAGCAAGATATTCTATTATTAATATGCCGGCCGCGGGTGTTGTGTTTGCCTACATTCAGAAACTACCTAGAACAATCATTGACTTCTAGATCAATCATAAATTCAGAAAGGTGGGGGGGAAACAACGTGTTGTGTTTGCCTACATTCAGAAACTACCTAGAACAATCATTGACTTCTAGAGCAATCATAAATTCAGAAAGGTGAGGGAAACAACGTGTTGTGTTTGCCTACATTCAGAAACTACCTAGAACAATCATTGACTTCTAGATCAATCATAAATTCAGAAATGTGGGGGGAAACAACGTGTTGTGTTTGCCTACATTCAGAAACTACCTAGAACAATCATTGACTTCTAGAGCAATCATAAATTCAGAAAGATGGGGGAAACAACGTGTTGTGTTTGCTTACATTCGGAAACTACCTAGAACAAGCATTGACTTCTAGATCAATCATAAATTCAGAAAGGTGGGGGAAACAACGTGTTGTGTTTGCCTACATTCAGAAACTACCTAGAACAAGCATTGACTTCTAGATCACTCATAAATTCAGAAATGTGGGGGGAAACAATGTGTTGTGTTTGCCTACATTCAGAAACTACCTAGAACAATCATTGACTTCTAGATCAATCATAAATTCAGATAGGTGGGGGAAACAACGTGTTGTGTTTGCCTACATTCAGAAACTACCTAGAACAAGAATTGACTTCTAGATCAATCATAAATTCAGAAAGGTGAGGGAAACAACGTGTTGTGTTTGCCTTCATTCAGAAACTACCTAGAACAATTATTGACTTCTAGATCAATCATACATTCAGAAAGGTGGACGAAACAACGTGTTGTGTTTGCCTACATTCAGAAACTACCTAGAACAATTCTAGATCAATCATAAATTCAGAAAGGTGAGGGAAACAACGTGTTGTGTTGGCCTACATTCAGAAACTACCTAGAACAATCATTGACTTCTAGATCAATCATAAATTCAGAAAGGTGAGGGAGACAACGTGTTGTGTTGGCCTACATTCAGAAACTACCTAGAACAATCATTGACTTCTAGATCAATCATACATTCAGAAAGGTGGACGAAACAACGTGTTGTGTTTGCCTACATTCAGAAACTACCTAGAACAAGTATTGACTTCTAGATCAATCATAAATTCAGAAAGGTGGGCGAAACAACGTGTTGTGTTTGCCTACATTCAGAAACTACCTAGAACAATTATTGACTTCTAGATCAATCATAAATTCAGAAAGGTCAAAATAAAGTTAAATTTCCCCGCCACTCGTATCATTGTATAATATTATACTAAGAGAGTAGAATGCTAGTACGAGTATTGGTATTGACTGTTAGTACATAATAATATCTACTAACACTGTTCAGTTGTACGTACAGGGTCCAGCTAGATTCGCTGATTATTTTTGGAATTTGCTGATTATTTTTGAGCTCTACTAGGCCACCCGGGGCTACAGGAAGGCCCATTCATTGAGCGTGCTCTTCAATATACGTAGAGAGTTGATTCACCTTTTACAATAAATGAGACCTAAATGTTGAATGTTATCTACTCGTCGTATGGGGAGAGTATGAACCTGATATACAGGGTGTGTCTAAACAATATCATGAATGTTATATACTCGTCGTATAGGGAGAGTATGAACCTGATATACAGGATGTGTCTAAACAATATCATGAATGTTATCTACTCGTCGTATAGGGAGAGTATGAACCTGATATACAGGGTATGTCTAAACAATATCATAAATGTTATCTACTCGTCGTATGGCGAGAGTATGAATCTGATATACAGGATGTGTCGAAGCAATATCATGTTATCTACTCGTCGTATGGGGAGAGTATGAACCTGATATACAGGGTATGTCCAAACAATATCATGAATGTTATCTACTCGTCGCATGGCGAGAGTATGAACCTGATATACAGGATGTGTCGAAGCAATATCATGTTATCTACTCGTCGTATGGGGAGAGTATTAACTTGATATACAGGATGTGTCGAAGCAATATCATGAATGTTATCTACTCGCCTTATGGCGAGAGTATGAACCTGATATACAGGATGTGTCGAAGCAATATCATGTTATCTACTCGTCGTATGGGGAGAGTATGAACTTGATATACAGGATGTGTCGAAGCAATATCATGAATGTTATCTACTCGCCGTATGGCGAGAGTATGAACTTGATATACAGGATGTGTCGAAGCAATATCATGTTATCTACTCGTCGTATGGGGAGAGTATGAACTTGATATACAGGATGTGTCGAAGCATTATCATGAATGTTATATACTCGTCATATGGCGAGAGTATGAATATAATATACAGGGTGTGGCAAAACAACATCATGAATGTTATCTACTCGTCATATGGCGAGAGTATGAATCTAATATACAGGGTGTGTCTAAAAATATCATGAATGTTATCTACTCGTCCTATGGCGAGAGTATGAACCTAATATACAGGGTGTGGCTAAACAACATCATGAATGTTATCTACTCGTCATATGGCGAGAGTATGAATATAATATACAGGGTGTGTCTAAAAAATATCATGAATGTTATCTACTCGTCCTATGGCGAGAGTATGAACCTAATATACATGGTGTGTCTAAACAATATCATATGTTAAATGTGATCTACCCTTTTCAAGCAAAGGTGGTGGGTCCTCAGAGATACAATTTCGATATATCCATCAAGGTATAATACAAAATTACACAGGAGTAACGCACATTGGACTGTTAATACGGAATAATGTAAATCAGAGTAAAAAATACAACCAAATAAAGGTCATTAGGCATTCTAACACATACCTAACACAATAAGGTACATGAGAGCCTGGTCCGATATAACGACAAATAATTCCTAAATAACACTTAAAATGAATGCGTCCGTTAGTAGGAAATGTGTATTGAATTTCCTGAGTGGTCCGATATAACAATTCCTAAATAACACTTAAAATGAATGCGTCCGTTAGTAGGAAATGTGTATATTTCCTGAGCTATATCAAACTGCCAAGTGTTTTTATCAGCTTTATTTTATTATTATTACTGTACTATCCTGGTCCGATATAACAATTCCTAAATAACAATTAAAATGAATGCGTCCGTTAGTAGGAAATGTGTATTGAATTTCCTGAGCTATATCAAACTGCCAAGTGTTTTTATCAGCTTTATTTTATTATTATTACTGTACTATCTTATCAGTTAGGTAATGAAAGGAGGGTTTTTATGAAAACAACAGAGAATTATTGTTCATAGAAACTATTCAGGACGTATATATTTCATTTGAAATAATTTACCGAACGAAGTGAGGTCTAGTTTTAACTTCACAGATTTTCTATTTGCCGATCTCCTTGGTCGAGTTGTTAAATCCATTGACTCTTGATCTGGAGATTGTGGTTTCGAATCCCGCCCGGGGCGAAATTTATCTGATCGAATTTTCTCGTTTTCGGAATGGCATGGCTCATATCTAAAAAGGAGTTTCCTGAGGTTAGGGCCGTACCCAAGATTTTTTTTCGGGGGGGGGGGGGTCAGAANGGGGGGGGGGGGGGGGGCGAAGCATTGACGGCCAACACCTGAAAATTGTGGAAGGTGATGTTGTTGTTGCTGCTGTTGTTCTTGTTGAAGATTTCGTTGTTGTTGTTTTTGATGATGTCGTTGTTGATGTGGTTGTGGATGTTGCTGTTGCTGCTGATGTTGCTGTTTTTTTAATATTATAGTCACGTGCAAAGTAGAGTATTTTCATTATAAAAAAAGGATTGAAATTTCGGGGGGGGTCTGGACCTCCTGGACCTTACCCCGCGCTGGGTACGGCCTTGTTTTGGCCATATTAGGCCACCCGAATCCAAATGGTGGCGATTTAAGTGAGCGAGGTTTACAGATCACTGGACCTATGGTTACACCAATATCATAGCAAAGTGACATAAGAATTTTTTTTAATAATACCTAATTTGTAATGCTATGATGCCCATACTAGCAGAGAACTGTAGACCTCACTCACTTAAAATTGACACTATTTGGCCATAGTCCAATAGGGCCCAACGAGTCAGCTTCTATGAACATAATAGTATGTGTCCAAAGCAAATTCTATGAATATAATATGTGTCCATAGCAAATTCTATGAATATAATATGTGTCCATAGCAAATTCTATGAATATAATATGTGTCCATAGCAAATTCAATAAATATAATATTTGTCCATACGAAATTCTATGAATATAATATGTGTCCATTGCAAATTCTATGAATATAATATGTGTCCATAGCAAATTCAATAAATATAATATTTGTTCATACGAAATTCTATGAATATAATATGTGTCCAAAGCAAATTCTATGAATATAATATTTGTCCATACCAAATTCTATGAATATAATATTTGTCCATAGCAATTCTATGAATATAATATTTGTTCATAGCAAATTCTATGAATATAATATGTGTCCATAGCAAATTTCATCAAAATCGATTGTAGCGTTCAAGAATTATCAAACAGAAACAAGCATTAGGAAAATCGTGGTGTTAAAACTAGACCTCGCTTAGCTCGATCAATATCTGACACAAGAAAGTTTCCATAAAAACAATAAAATTAAATTGTAGTGATGATACATTTATTTCACTACTTGGCATTGATTTTTGCTACGAAGATGTTTTTAAAAGATAATAATTACCCGGCTTCACTCATGCAATCCATTTAGCTTTAGAAAGTTATTATAGTCATATGCCGCGCTATTCAGGTTTTTGATGATGTAAGCTTAAATTCATACGATCTAGTGGCGAACCCACGTTTTATCCAATGGGGGGGGGTATATACAGTGTGTTCATAATGTCGGAGGCCACCCTTATCTGAGCGCACGGCAGTGCTCCAGACCAAGTCCCAGAAAGCACCACTGTATCTTTACACGAAGCAATTCACCAGGTTTTTCACACCGTCAGATATCCGGTTCTCAAGGGGATAGGTCATTGAAATTAAAAAAAAAAAAAGGTAGTACTAGTATTTTACGAATCCCCTTAGAAAAAACTGACCATGTGTAAAGTCGGTATTACTTTAAGAGAATTGAGACAGAAAAACGTGCAATAATAAATTTAAGTGCGGGATACACAGCAGGAACAATAAACTTGGCCCCAATAATAGATATCACTACTTTCATAGGCGGAATTTTTTGGTTGAGTGAGTGGAACTTGGCCTTTTTTCAATGATAATTTTTTTGTGAGTAACTTTTTTATTATTCAACCTAGAAATTTGAAATTTTAAATGCAGACCTTGATAATTTATGATAGGCATAGTATACCCCTGATAACTATGATAGGCATAGTATACCTCTGATAACTATGATAGGCATAGTATGCCCCTGATAACTATGATAGGCATAGTATACCCCTGATAACTATGATAGGCATAGTATGCCCCTGATAAATATGATAGGCATAGTATGCCCCTGATAACTATGATAGACATAGTATGCCCCTGATAACTATGACAGGCATAGTATGCCCCTGATAACTATGATAGGCATAGTATACCCCTGATAACTATGATAGGTATATTATGCCCCTGATAACTATGATAGGCATAGTATGCCCCTGATAACTATGATAGGCATAGTATGCCCCTGATAACTATGATAGGCATAGTATGCCCCTGATAACTATGATAGGCATAGTATGCCTCTGATAACTATGATAGACATAGTATGCCCTTGATAACTATGCGGAACATCAAGAAAAAGGTAGGTCAGTAGTAAATCAGTACTTAGGTAGGTACGATTAACATGAGACCATTCGTTAGATCAGTAGTAGTTTAGATACTTAGGTACCTACTAATCCCGAGACTCCATAAGCAGGGTCGGAAGGGAAGGGGGGAAGTAATGCACCCCCCCTTCCCCAACTTCGCTGCATGGACAAAATGTATTATTAGTATATGTAAGACTGTAAAAATCGATGGGATGGGGAGAGAGGAAAGTGGTCACCTCCATTTCTACCTATCCCTGGTCAACTGTATAAAAATGTAATAATCTTAATCCTACATCCTTACCGGTCCTGCGACCCCCAAAAGATAGAACGGTTAGGATAAATGAGAGAATAAATGGAATAGGATGAATGAAATATTTTGTTCTTTTATATAAAACTAGCAGGATACGCCCGCTTCGCTTGGCGCCTTAGAGGCATGGCCGTTTATATGTCCAAAGCAAATTCTATGAATATAATATGTGTCCATAGCAAATTCTATGAATATAATATGTGTCCATAGCAAATTCTATGAATATAATATGTGTCCATAGCAAATTCAATAAATATAATATTTGTCCATACGAAATTCTATGAATATAATATGTGTCCATTGCAAATTCTATGAATATAATATGTGTCCATAGCAAATTCAATAAATATAATATTTGTCCATACGAAATTCTATGAATATAATATGTGTCCATTGCAAATTCTATGAATATAATATGTGTCCATAGCAAATTCAATAAATATAATATTTGTCCATACGAAATTCTATGAATATAATATTTGTCCAAAGCAAATTCTATGAATATAATATTTGTCCATACCAAATTCTATGAATATAATATTTGTCCATAGCAATTCTATGAATATAATATTTGTTCATAGCAAATTCTATGAATATAATATGTGTCCATAGCAANCCTCAGAGTAGCATAATATGCTACCCAACCCTTCCACCACCATCACTTTCCGTGATGGACATGGAAGGGGTCAGGATTATCAACATCTAGTCCAGCGTCCTCAGAGTAGCATAATATGCTACCCAACCCTTCCACCACCATCACTTTTCGTGTTGGACACGGAATCCAAGATTTTTTTCGGGGGGAGGGGGTCCGAAGCATTGACAGCCAAGCCAGGACTCACACCTGGAAATGATTATCATGGAAGGTGATGTTGTTTTTGCTGTTGTTGTTGCTGCTGTTGTTGTTGTTGTTTTTGTAGTTTTTTTAAAAAAAAATTATAGTTCACGAGCAAAGTAGAGTATTTTCATTAAAAAGAGCGATTGAAATTTCGAGGGGGGGGGTTGGACCCCCCGGAACCCGCTCTGGGTACGACCTTGCTCATGTATTTTTCGACTATTGATCGGCTGAATTGAAATGCTGATATTTGGCATTGAATAATATCTCCAGTAGAGCTAGGATCAATCAAACAATTGCCCAAAATGCAGATCACAATTAAACCATTAATTTGAATGCACAATGCAGACCCCAGCAACCTAGAACATAATATATTCTGGAGTGATCGTTAGCTATGAAAATAGCATGATTGTCGACGAAACGTTAACAACAACACAAATACACTTTACCCTATAACGGTTGCCAAGGCCTTACGAGGGTCCATATGGTCCAGACACCCCCCTCCCAAAATTTCATTATTTTTTTTTTTATGCATGACTTATGTAATATTGTAAGGTGTAACTCATCATCACCAACAACTACTACTACTACTACTACTACAACATCATCAACAACAATAAAAACAACAAGAACATAAACATCAACAACAACATATCAACAACAATTACAATAAGAACAACATCAACAACAATAACAACATCATCAAGAAGAAGAAGAACAATAACAACATCAACAACAACATATCAACAACAATTACAATAAGAACAACATCATCAAGAAGAAGAAGAAGAAGAACAATAACAACATCAACATCATCTTCCATGATATTCATTTTCAGGTGTTAGTACTGGCTTGGCTGTCAATCCTTCCCCCCCCCCCCCCCACACAGAAAAAAATCTCGAGTACGGCCCTGACGGTTGCCACGTATTGTCACCTGGTCCTACTCACCCTAAGTTCGACTAAGTTCGTCCTGTAACACATTCGAGCACGAAATCAAAATATTCGAATATTTTGTAAATTTTTGGCAGCCCCATGAATAAATCAAAAAATCCCCGATATTCATTCCTTCTCATTGTTTAACAAGGATCCTACCATTTTTCAAAAAATATAATTGACCAAACGAAGTGAGGTCTATGTTGAGCACGACAAAAATGATTCCATTTGTATTTTAGTACCACTATACTTTTGGAAGTTTGGAACACCTTATCCGATTTTGATGAAATTTGGTACAGGACATTTATTATGTTCAGACAATTCAGAGTTCATTTGTTTTTGAGTCATATTAGGCCGTCCGGGATCAAATCGTGACCACTTAAGTGAATGAGGTCTACAATTCACTGAAAAACTAGGAAATAGAAAGAGAGGTTTAATTTAACACGGGTAAAATTTCATAAAGACTGACACAAAATATACACAAATGCAGAACCTCAATCAAATGCATGTCTAAAAAAAACGAATAAAAAATCCAGGATAGAAAAAAAAAATTGATTTTTTTTTTTCAAAAATATTTGGGATAGGTAATGTACCTACCTACTACCCTCCTATCAAAATTATTATCAGTGTAATTATTAATGAAGGTTGAAAATTATTATATCTTCACTTGACTAAAAAAGTCAAGTGATGATATAGTAATTTTCAACCTTCATTATGGTTTCACTTGACATAGTATCCCAATTTAACCAACTTAAGTGTAATTATTATCAAAATTATTATATTCACTAAGATATAATAATAATAAAAACATTGCCCTGACAATGATAACAGAAACACATTTTTTTCATATTTTGACATATGTTTTTCATATGTCAAAATATGAAAATACTCACACGAGCATAAGGAGAAAANAAAAAAAAAAAAAAAAAAAAAAAAAAAAAAAAAAAAAAAAAAAAAAACGATCCCCTATAGTCGTAAATAACGAGGTAAAGAAAATACTATATCTTCACTTGACTTATTTTAAGTGAAGATATAGTATTTTCTTTAACTCAATATGAATTTACTTAACATATAGTATCCCAATTCAACAAAATCAGATATAAATGTAAACACTTACCCTGATTTGGAGCTTTCGGTAGCAACTATCGAATCAATTTTGTATAGACATTTATTATATTCAAACACTTAGTTCATTAGTTTTTGAGCCATATTAGGCTGTCCTCGATCAAATCGTGACCACTTATGTGAATGAGGTCTACAATTTACTGAACTACTAGGAAATAGAAAGAGGTTTAATTTAAGACGGGTAAAATTTCATAAAGACTGACACAAAATATACACAAATGCAGAACCTCAATCAAATGTATGTCTAAAAAAACGAATCAAAAACCCAGAATGCAGGATAGAACAAAAAAAATTGATTTTTTTTTTTTTTTTTTTTTTTTTTTTTTTTTTTTTTTTTTTTTTTTTTTTTTTNTTGCTGAATGCTATTTCATTCAAAATGCTAATGTGTTGCTGAATGCTATATCATTCAAAACTCTAATATGTTGCTGAATGCTATCTCATTCCAATTTTCTAAACATCATGTTCAATAAAATTGCCTTTGTAAAAAAATTTGTACATTAATATTTTAACTAAATTATAATAATTCAACTGGTCTCGCGCCCCCCCTTGGCTTGCCTTCACGCTTCCCCCCAGGGGTGGCGTGCCCCCCAGTTTGGGAACCACTGCTTTAGATAATGCTAAAATTTCAGCTTTTACTAACTTCTCACTGTTCTTAAGTCAGATCTCAATTTTAAAATGATATTTTTTTTTTGTCGAGCCTAAAGTTTTAATACAGCAGGAATAGCGCGAGTAGGTTAGAGACTACAAGACTACTAACTTGTAGAATGTTAATATGAAATAACTAACGATGTTGTGTTTAAGGGGGAATTCAATTGAATAGTTCAGTGAATTTAGATATTTTAAGGCGAGAAAATCTTTATATTGTATTATAAAATTGTCTTTGTAAAAAAAAATTGTACATTTATATTTTAACTAAATTATAATATTAAGGCAGATAAAATACTATATCTTCACTTGACAGTAAACAGTCTTTTAAACACTTGACTTTTACAGTCAAGTGAAGATATAATATTTTATCTGCCTAAATATGGTTTTACTTGACATAGTATCCCAATTTAACCAAATAAATTATAATAATTCAACTGGTCTCGCGCCCCCTTGGCTTGCCTTCACGCCCCCCCAGGGGTGGCGTGCCCCCCAGTTTGGGAACCACTGCTTTAGAGAATGCTAAAATTTCAGCTTTTACTAACTTCTCACTGGTCTCAAGCCAAATCTCAATTTTAAAATGATAATTTTTTTTTTTGTCGTTGATAATTTTTTTTTGTCGAGCCTAAAGTTTTAATACAGTAGGAATAGCGCGAGTAGGTTAGAGGACTACAAGACTACTAACTTGTAGAATGTTAATATGAAATAACTAACGATGTTGTGTTTAAGGGGGAATTCAATTGAATAGTTCAGTGAATTTAGAGATTTTAAGGCGAGAAGATCTTTATCTTGTAGTACGTCTCTTGTAGTTGGTTTATTATAGAAACGGATAAAGGGGGAGTCGGCAGTTCAGTGAATTTAGAGATTTTAAGGGGAGAAAATCTTTATATTGTATTATAAAATTGCCTTAAATAATTTGTACATTTATATTTTAACTAGCAGGATACGTNTCTCGCGCCCCCTTGGCTTGCCTTCACGCCCCCCCAGGGGTGGCGTGCCCCCCAGTTTGGGAACCACTGCTTTAGAGAATGCTAAAATTTCAGCTTTTACTAACTTCTCACTGGTCTCAAGCCAAATCTCAATTTTAAAATGATAATTTTTTTTTGTCGAGCCTAAAGTTTTAATACAGTAGGAATAGCGCGAGTAGGTTAGAGGACTACAAGACTACTAACTTGTAGAATGTTAATATGAAATAACTAACGATGTTGTGTTTAAGGGGGAATTCAATTGAATAGTTCAGTGAATTTAGAGATTTTAAGGCGAGAAGATCTTTATATTGTACTGCGTCTTTTATAGTTGGTTTATTATAGAAGCGGATAAAGGAGGAGGCGGCAGTTCAGTGAATTTAGAGATTTTAAGGCGAGAAGATCTTTATCTTGTACTGCGTCTTTTGTAGTTGGTTTATTATGGAAGCGGATAAAGGAGGAGGCGACAGTTGAGTGAATTTAGAGATTTTAAGGCAAGAAGATCTTTATCTTGTACTGCGTCTTTTGTAGTTGGTTTATTATAGAAGCGGATAAAGGGGGGGGCGATTGGTTCGATCGCCCCCTCCCGAAAAATTGAACTTCAAAACGGGTTTCCAGGGGCGGATCCACGAGGAGAAACTGAGGGAGAGTTACCCCCCTCCCCCAACAGTTCTTGCAATCAGTGAAATAAATTGTTGAAAACTGAACCTACCTCAGGGTCGGATTAATTAACGTGGGGCCCGTAGCACTTTCACAGAGCGGGGTCCCTTCCTCACCAAGCACCCCAAATAATCCACGAAAAAATACAACTTCTCAAAAATTTCATATTTTTCGTTAAAAGGTATCAAGCACCTAGATTGCAAAAATCGAATACAAAAAATTTAAGTAGGTATGTCCGCACTAAAATTGGCCGATTTTGGTTCACATCTTTGGAATTGACCACGAAAAAATACACCTTCGAATTGATTAAAAATATGTCCGCAAGTGACATTTTTGCAATTTAACATTGACCAATTTTGTTTATTATTTTCAATAATAAATCAACCACCAAAAAAAAAATCGTCTTCATAAAATCGAAAGATCGTAACACTTTCGATTTTATACCTAAAACAGATTTCATTGCACAATTTGTAAAACAGATTTCACTGCACAATTTGTAAAACAGATTTCACTGCACAATTTGTAAAACAGANTTCAATGTTTATATAATCATTGAGAGATAGACCAACTGTGATTCTCCTCTGAGTCAGCAATTATAAAACAGGAATTAATTATTAAACCGATTTTTTTAAAAAATTTAAACAAAAATCGCAAATTTTCCTGCTTACTCTTTAACTTCTCTTTAGAGAATGCTAAAAGTTCAGCTTTTGTCTTACATAAGAAAGAGTAAATGAAAATATGCATTGAAAGATATTTTAACTGCGAGTATGTCCTGTGTGCGGGAGCAAGGAGGGTATTATGCAAGAGCTATACGATTTACCCTTCCTTACAGGGGCGAATTTAAGGCTATATCTTAGAGGGGCGGTGAAGCACTTTGGGAGGGGATACTTCTGGAGCGACCCCCCCCCCCT
>CM022885.1:37944456-37965023 GCA_012654025.1 Pachypsylla venusta | reverse complement strand
AAACCTTCACTGACTGCCACCAATAAAGATAATTTGAAAGAGTGAATAATTTGAAATAATGAATCTGGAATCGTCAGGAAATACCCCTANAAATACCCCCCCCCCCCTCAAAATTTGATATTTTTTTTTTGTACCAAAGTTCGTATGATTGAAAATTGTAGATGTGTGAATGTAAAATTGTTTGATTGTAAGATATATGCAGTGGCGTACCTAGAACATTGACCGCCCGGGGAAAGGAATGATTCGCCCCATCCATCCTTTTACACGTTTCTCATCATATTAACTCCGTAGACTAAGTTCTGTAACAGATTATTTTTAACAATTTTCATGCTTTATTTCATTGTTATCGTTAATTCACGTACATATTCTTACGTCCCTAAACAATCGCTAATACTTGGTCGAATATATAGTATGAAAAAGATCGATAGTTTTGAAACTCAAATTGATTAAATCTTACTTGAGATCAACCATGAGTCAAAGTAGATTAACAAATCTTGCAATTGTTTCAATGGAAAATGAAACTGTTGTAATGTTGGATTACGAGGATATAATATGTACATTTGCAGCGATTAATGAAACTGCTACAATGTTGGATTACGAGGATATAATATGTACATTTGCAGCGATTAAAGCGAGAAAAGTTAACATTTGAGTTCTTCAATTGTGATGGAGAAAAAAATTAAGTTTGTAATGTTTCGAGATTATATAAATCAGATAAAAGATTAATTTTTCATCAAAAATTTGAGATCCAATGTTGACGTAATCTTTCTATGAAACTCGATTTTTCAGTAATAAAAAACATTTTTTTAGTGTCATTGCTTTATCTTAGGGAACAGCGGAGATCGTTTTGCCGCCCCCAAATCATTGCGCCCGGGGCGACCGGCCCCCCTAGGTACGCCACTGGAGGTATGGATGCATTTCTAAAAAAAAAAAAAAAACGATCTCGGTGTACTTCAAACTCTTTCGAAAGTAAGAAAATCGTAAAGTTCTTGGAAAATACTGGCCATTATGGACGGTAGTGAGCATAAAAAATATAAACTGAAAACAATCGTTCCTTTTCAAAGGGCCGTGTAGTCGTTATGATAATGTTTTTGAAGTTAATATACTTCTTTAGGCGCGTTATGAAAAAATGTTGAGAGAAATTTTATTTTTGCGAGACGCGAGAGCGTCACGCTAATTCTGTTATGTATATGAAACTACTTATCCGATTGCAATTAAATTTGGCATAGTTGAGAGTGAAATTTTATTTTTGCGAGACGCGAAAGCGTCACGCTTTCCGTATATTTAATTGTCAATAATGATTTTTATTTGATATTTATCAGATGTATGTGGAAATTTGTATAACAAATTTGGTGAAAAAGACAGAAAGTTTTCATGCATAATTATGTATATTAGATTATATATTGCGAATTTTATTTTTAAATTGAAGATATTTTTTTTAAATACTAGAAGTAATTCTTAAGAATTTTACATGATTTGAAAATTTATATACTTAACAAAATCAAGTAGTTTCAGATTGGTGTAAAAAAACAATAATAGTTATTTGTTCAGATTGGTAATAATTATTTTTATTGGAGACTTATATTAAATCTTTTAAATCTATTGTCAATTGAAGTGAAATAACAAAATATAATTTATGATTCATTTACAGATGGTCCAGATCCTAAAATAATGTTACCGACTTTAAAATTAATGTGGAAATAAAATTGATAGATGCAGAATGAAAATCCAGGAATAATAAAAGGCGATGAATACAATACTAAATTTCAAAAAGAATTTTTGTATCAAACTACAAATATAAAAATGAGTCACGAGCGCTTTCGTCCGTTACGACATCGTCTGGTGAACTAAATCAAAATCAAAGATAGATGCAGAGTATGGTATGATATAGATATGGATATAGGTAGGTGGTAGGGTGGGGGGTAAATATTTTAAGTTTCTTAAGTNGATTATATATTGCGAATTTTATTTTTAAATTGAAGATATTTTTTTTAAATACTAGAAGTAATTCTTAAGAATTTTACATGATTTGAAAATTTATATACTTAACAAAATCAAGTAGTTTCAGATTGGTGTAAAAAAACAATAATAGTTATTTGTTCAGATTGGTAATAATTATTTTTATTGGAGACTTATATTAAATCTTTTAAATCTATTGTCAATTGAAGTGAAATAACAAAATATAATTTATGATTCATTCACAGATGGTCCAGATCCTAAAATAATGTTACCGACTTTAAAATTAATGTGGAAATAAAATTGATAGATGCAGAATGAAAATCAAGAAATAATAAAAGGCGATGAATACAATACTATTTTGTTTGTTTTCCAGATCTATTGTTGTCATGGTGATTTGGTTTCAAATGTGAAAAGCAACGATCACTTTGAAACGTCTTTGGATAAATTATCCAAAGACAATGCCCATAATCTACTCCATCATTCAACAAACTCAAAATATTCTTCAGCACCTGACAGTTTACTATTGGAGAAAACAAAAATAACACCCGCTACAAATACTATAGAGGAAAATAATAGTAACATATCAGGAGATTCAGCCAAACAATCTTCAAATATTCAAACTGAAACTAAAAGTGAATGGATCAAAGATACTAAACAAAAACCGGCTGACGATCTGTTAGCAAGAAAAAGAAGACAATCTGAAGATTTTAAGAAACCTACCAGAAGTAAGATTTTTTTTAGTTTATTCAGAGCTACGGCCGTCTCACACATCTAACATCGAACACGATGATATCATGGGTTGATGGTCTGGTGATAAGACACTCTGAATGGTAAACAGTAGGGCGTGGGTGTAAACCCAGCCAACCCCGTGAAATTTTGAGATATTTACCACATAATAATATAACCCAAAAACTGTCGGTGTTAAGAAAGGGACTCTTTAGTCCTAATTGGGCAGTATAAATAAGGACTATTAATTCTTCAGTAGGAGATAATTGATGCTACTTTGCAAAAGAGAGTCGTTGAGAACGTTAACAACAACAACAACAACAACAACCGAATTTATCGGTAAAGATTATTGTAATTATCAAAGGACAGAAATGTAAATTTCTTATTTTTGTATTTCAGATGGTGATATGAATGGAGTAACCATTATTGTGAAAGGCGAATCTTTCACCAAATTTATCGGTAAAGATTATTGTAATTATCAAAGGACAGAAATGTAAATTTCTTATTTTTGTATTTCAGATGGTGATATGAATGGAGTAACCATTATTGTGAAAGGAGAATCGTTTACCGAGTTTATCGGTAAAGATTATTGTAATTATCAAAAGACAGAAATGTAAATATGGTGATATGAATGGAGTAACCATTATTGTGAAAGGAGAATCGTTCACCGAATTTATCGGTAAAGATTATTGCAATTATCAAAGTCCAGAATATTTTCGTTGTGTTGAACGAAATGCTTCTGTAATGAACTATGCCATACCTTTGAGTAAATATCTATCAGATACTCACATAAATATTATATTTCAGTAAGTTTCTTTTTCATTCATCGACTGAGGGAAGCTTTATATTCGCATTAAGTCACCCTTAAAGTACCAAGAAGGGACCCTAAAACAACATTCATGCTGCCATACAGAGGAGATATACTAGGTGTGTCCGTGGACAAAAACGGGCGGAGCCATCCGTTTCATTAATAATTATTTTTCGATTTTTAAGTGCCAACTTTGGGTGGCTCTAGTTGGGGTGCATTTCCGTATAGGGGTTAATTAATCAAAGTGGACTTTATTTGTGCTCTACTATACGTGGTTTCTTTTTTTGCATAACCTTTTGATACACTCTGTATATCTCTACAGAACCCCGATGGTAATGGCCATTGGCCAAATTTTAATAAACTTGAGATCCAACCGGACATTTTGTTCCAAACCATATAAAAATATCTTTTTCTTAGAGTGGCAATAAAACAGGTGTTGTGGTCGAGAAAGGACAATAATTTAAATTCGAAAGTCTTGTGGGTATCACTTTGCACTTCGGGGACCTGGGTTCAATTCTCAGGATTGGAAAAGTTGACTTATTAATAGTGATTTCGGGGTGCACTGAGGACGGTTGGCTAGCTTATTTAATGTGAATAGCGAGCAGTGGCGGCATTACCATATTAAAAAGATTTGGTTTGGTAGAAGGTTGAAGAGATCATTATTATATGAGGCTCTTGGTAATGCTGTGATAGCCACTAAAATTTTGAAAAGGCCCTTGGACTTTACCACAGAGAAATTCTACATTTACATACTATACCTACATAATTTCATTGGTTATTGGTTACATTGGTTATTTTTTTCGTTTCCCCTAAAATCCTGCCCTTAATATCTTCTATTTGACTAGGTGATTCATTTGTATTATTTGTAGATTCCTAACCTCATCACGAGCTCAAAAACTTGAGCAATGTGTTGTTCCTGCTCAGTCAAATAATACGCCATGCTCTTGGAAAGGTGATTTGTACTTTGTAAACAATAAAACACCCAAAGAAGAGGAAAAAAATAGTCAGCCCGGTTCATTCAAAATAGAAATTAGCAGCTTCAAAGCTACAGCTTTGAAATTTAGAATTCCAGTCAATTCAATTTATTCAGCTGTAAGTATTTTTTCCCCGAAAGTATAATTTTTTGTAGCGTATAAATTTACGTCTCTTACGATCAACTATCGTCGTCGCAATGGCTGGTTCTACGCACTAGGGCGGACTGGAACGCATATCATGACAGTTCTAGCCATTAAAACCTGTTTGGTAACCTCAGATCACCCGGATTCTACCATATTTCCAAACTTGGAACCGGATTCTACCATATTTCCAAACCTAGAAATGGGGAAGCAGTTAATTTTAAGAGGAACATCGCTGAAACAATAACACGGTGAACTAAACCTTTACAGCAGCAGACTCCGCCCGCCTCTCCACAGTCGTGGTTAGTATTTTCTGAATTTTATTTCACCCGATTTNGGGGGGGGGGGGGGGGGGGGGGGGGGTCAGATGGGTAACAGATCAGACTATCATTAGACGCATAACAGCACATTGTTTTCTCAGACAATATGTACACATCATGGGAATTTTAAGGAAAAATCAATTGTGTACATTATGTGAGGAGGAAACAGCCTCTCATGTAATTTTTGATTGCAACGGCCTACTCATTTGCAGAGTGAGTATCATCGTCCACTAAACCTCAGAGAACTCGTCCAATACAATCTGGCAAGAAGACTGCTCAAAAGGTTTAACCCCAATACATAAAATATCAACGAGGCTGAGGTGTAAGGATTCCAAACCTTGGAAGGTGAATCTCTACGAAATGAATGAGGGCTAATAGTGGGTCCGACCCTGATTAGGCCAGTTTATTTAATGAAAAGAAGAAATGAATGGTCGGGGTCCGTTCCCATTTTTTTTTTTTTTTTTTTTTTTTTTTTTTTTAAATAAATTAACAGCCATTATACGAAGTCGAAAAAATACAATAAAACATAAATATCAAAATAATATACCTATCTAAAACATAGCACATAATGAATAATAAAAAATACCATGGTAAAAAATTTGACTTAAAATTAAGCAGAAACGATAGTTCCCTTGTCATCGAATTTAATTTTCCAAAACTGATCCTAGGTATTTGAACTTGTCCACTGCAGGTATATTTGAATTATATTTTTTAATTTTTTCCCCGCTTTGTCTGTACATCTGAGCGCACGGCAGTGCGCCAGGCCAAGTTCCGTAAAGCACCAGTGTATCTTTACACGAAGCAATTCACCAGGTTTTTCACACCGTCAGATATCCGGTTCTACAGGGGATAATTGAAATTTTGAATATACATTCCGTAGTATAGTACAATACTACAGGATAAACTTCAAAAGTTAATGTTAACCCGGACAGGAGATAGGTAATTTCAAAGTTTGCACTTTTGGATACTCATTGACTGACTGACATATTGACTGATTCACTCATCATCAAAAGTTTCAGGCACTTCCCTTATACCTAGAGCGCTGAAATTTTGCATGAAGTTAGCATTTGACATTCAAGTAAAGGGAAAAATTCGAAAATTTGAACTTTTTAACTCTAACTGCTCCAAAACGGTGTGGCTTTAGGGAAGACAATACAACGTATTTTAATGTAGTTTTAACTGATAAAACACTGAAATCTTGCATAAAGTTAGATATTTACAATCAATTTAGCAGGAAATAATTTATATTTGAACTCTTTCACTCCCAGTGCTACTACAAAACGGGTCCGCTTTAGGGAAGGAGATGTTCGAAAACTAGTTTAAAGTGGTAGGGCGCTGAAATCTTGCATGAAGGATGATATTTACATGCAATTAAATGGAAAAATAAATAAATTTACTCTTTTACTACCAGTGCTCCAAAACGGTCCGCTTCAGGGAAGAAAATGCACGAAATCTAGTTTCAACTGCTAATACGCTGAAATCTTGCATGAAGGTAGAGAGACTTAAATTCAATTAAACCCGCAAATGTCAAAATTGAAATTCGTCAACTCTAGTGCTATAACTTCAGGGAAGAAGATACACTATAAATATTGCTGTTTTTATTTGCTTATTTATTAATACTTTGGTGTTAGATCTTATTGGTCATTTGGGTCCGGTTTACACAGAAATTTCCTGGTTTCCGATATGTTGTGTAATCGAAAAGAAGAAGAAGAAATAAAGAAAAAAGGCCAAAAAATCAGTTACATATAGTAGTCTTTACAAAAAGAATTGATATCTCACAAAAAAATATCATTGAAAAAAGGCCAAGTTCATTCCATTCTTCCAAAAAATTCCGTCTATGAAAGTAGTGATGTCCATTATTGGGGCCAAGTTTATTGTTGCTGCTGTATATTCCGCACTTAAATTTATTATTGCACGTTCGTCTGTCTCAATTGTCTTAAAGTAATACCGACTTTACACTTGGCCAGTTTGTAAAATTTTACGAATCCCCTTAAAAAAACTGACCAAGTGTTTTTGGAAGAATGGAAGGAACTTGGCCTTTTTTCAATGATAATTTTTTTGTGATTAGTGATTCGCACATCTCCGTTGACATTCAACTGTATTTGTTTTCTTTTCAGAATAATCTATGTCGACTGCCTAATGACAAAGTGGGCGTGGCGTTTCTAGAATATAATATTGTCCTGTTCCGAGATTGTAATGATTAATCAATTGAATCAAATTTATTGCCAACATCAAAATTTATGAGAAATGTGCAACTCCTTCAATTCGATGTCATTCTTTTCGTAACTATTTTTTGAAACCAAAATTCAAACTTCGGGCGTTTTCGAGTCTTCTAATTTACTTTTCCTACTTCGAATCTGTCAATAGTTTGAAATTTAGAACTATATTTGTTGATTTTTGAAATTTGCAAGTTAATGATTTTTGGTTCAAATTTTTTGATGGAGTGAAAATAAATAAATACTGAACTCCATTGAATAAATGCGTAACGCCACAGAATACATGTTGAATTCCACAGAATAAATTCTGAACTCAACTGATTAAATGCGGAACGCCACAGAATACATGTTGGACTCCACAGAATAAATTCTGAACTCAACTGAATAAATGCGGAACGCCACAGAATACATGTTGGACTCCACAGAATAAATTCTGAACTCAACTGAATAAATGCGGATCGCCACAGAATACATGTTGAACTTCACAGAATAAATTTGGAACTCAACCGAATAAATGTGGATCGCCACAGATACATGTTGAACTCCACAGAATAAATTTTGAACTCCAATGTTTTTTTTTTTTTTTTTTTTNTTTTTTTTTTTTTTTTTTTTTTTTTTTTTTTTTTTTTTTTTTTTTTTTTTTTTTGTAATAAATGCGGATCGCCACAGAGTAAAAAATTTTGAACTCCACAGAATAAATTTTTAACCCCACTGAATAAATGCGGAACGCCCCAGAATACATGTTGAACACCAAAGAATAAATTTTGAACTCCAGAATAAATGCTGAACGCCCCAGAACAATATTTTTAAAACTAAAAAAACTATAGCCGGTTTTTTACCAATGCTTTACTTTGGTATTTTTTTTTTTTTTTNTTTTTTTTTTTTTTTTTTTTTTTTTTTTTTTTTTTTTGTCTCAAATATTTTTATTTTGATGGATTTTTTTTTTTCAAAAAAATACTGAAATCTAGAGAACATAGAACATCGTAAGACCTATACTGCGTGTCACTGATTAACATTTGTACATTATGTTTTTTGAAAATTATTTTTTATTAGTTTAAGTTAAATTTGGTTTGTTTATATATTTCTTGTATTATTTCTAATTTTAATATTAGATCTAAGATTAGTGTTCGTTAGTTTTGGAGATTTTTATTTTTGATTCTGATAGTTGGGTGTATGAATCATTTCTCTTAAATATACTTCCTTACCGTTCCATTTCCATCACGGAAAGTGATGGTGGTGGAAGAGTTGAGTAGCATATTATGCTACTCTAAGGACGCCAGACTAGATTTTGTTAAACCCCTTCCATGAACTCGAATAGTGGTATAGTAGAGATCATAAATAAAAATCTCGACATCTTTCAACATTTATCACAAGAATCAACAAAGAAGTTCTGTTATTCAGAACTGTCCGTTGGGATGCTAGGCAGTGCCTTTTATTTGTCGTTGTTTGTGTCAATCACTCATAACTTATAAACATTAATTTTAACCTCTGACCACTCATACGAAGTCTCTTTGAACTTCTTTGTTGGTTCTTGTGATGAGTGTTGAAAGATGTCGAGATCTTTATTCATGATCTCTTCTATAATGGTAAATATTTCAAATTCATGAGGATACAATTCCTTGGTTTGGTAGGTTTAGAACTCACGCCCTATTGACCAGTCAGAGCGTCTTACCTTTTCACCACTAACCCATATCCTTATATACATATACCTTTTGGATCAGCCGTAGGAAATACCTCCTTTACAAATACAAAGTTAAGCTTCTGAAGTTTCGGTTGCCGTTTTCGTTTGCTTAATCAATAATAGATATTCAAGTAAAAAAAATCAGTGTTGATTTCTTTGCTGTTTTAAAAAATATATAAAATTTTCGGTTGTAAAAAGCGACTGAGGGCCGGATCGGAAACGATATTTTTTCCATTACCCATACAGAAAGGAAGGAGAAGCTACTGCATTAACTGTAAGAATTCTTTAGTATTAACAACTTATGGCGAGTTGTTGCAAACCAGCCCCGCAGCTGTTAACCTATCATGGTGATAAAAATAAACAGGATGAGTCATTTTCAGGAGAACAGTCAAATATCTCGGCTCACGTTGGAGATACAAAATAAAAATATTCCTACCAATGTTTCATATTTTTTTTTTTTTTATTTATTTACCATCAAATATTGCGTGTATTAATAAATATTATTTTGGTTACCTCGACTCGTTGGGTACTATTAAATTCATTTAATAGTCCTTGTGTTGAGTCAAGAAAAATCTGTTTTTAGCTTTTTGTAATCGATTTACTTTTTTTTAAAATAAAAATAGAAGAAAAAAAAATATCACATTCTCACTACCTACATCCAAACAAATTTTAAGGTTCCCTTTTTTTAATGCTCAGTAGAGCAGCCGTAGAACAATTCACCCCCAAGCTTCCGATTGTACCAGTCCAGAAGAGAATTTCCTCTCCGGTATTGTAGTGCTCAGTCCGAGCCCGAACAAGTTGGTCCAACGAAGTCGAAAGCTCAAAAGGCAGCCTCACTCGATAACAGCACCACAGAGAAATAAGTATAATAAATTATTTATTTATTATACTATCAAGGAGCATGGCATAATGATATAGATCCTTATGTGGAGCTGTAATCTCATTTATTAGACATTCAATATGATAAAGTTAAATATTTTCACTCACAATTAAATTTTATAAGATTCATACAGCCAGCTATGCGTAAAGTATTTTATTGAATAGGCAATATATAAATATTTTATCGTGTTAAATATGGTTCCCTGAAAATAATTTCAACTTCTTTTAATTACTTTACTATCGGGCTTCACCCAAATGAGTGCAACGGAAGTACATTATGGGTGACGAAAAAAATAATCCAAAACTTATTAAAATATACGTAAAATGAAATACAAAAATATGTTATTCATACGACGATCAGCTATTACGTACGAGTATTTATTGAACAAATATTTTTTTTTTTTTTATTATTTTTTAATTTGTTGATGTCTAGAATCTCAGACTTTAAAAGAGTCTCAATTTACAGATCCATCATTTAGTATTAAAACTTAAGTTCCTCAAACTTAATAATCAAATTTTATCATATTGGTTTCTTTTTATTTGGTCGAATTAATGAGGGAAAATCATCACATAATTTTATAATTTGACTAGCAAAATATAATATTTTTGGCTATGTTTATATTTTAATTTATAACAGTATGTCCCAGAAGTCCTGTCCGGTGCCCATAACTTTTGAACCGCTTGGAATTTTTAAATTCTGTTTGTTTCTATAGAAAAGGGCCCATGGCCATTCGAATGGTAATATCAGTATCCAGGTTCGTATCCCAGAAGTGGCTTTTTTTGACACAAAGCGTCGATTTCTCGGGAAATTTAAATGGAATGGTACAACTATTTTTTTGAAAAATAAAAGTGCCAATAAAATAAGGAATATTCCCATTTTTGTTTTTTTCAAAAAAATGATCAGGGTGTGGAGCCAGAGGGGTTCAAAACCAAAAATTGTTACACCCTGTATAACGAAAACCGAATATTATTTTGATGTAGAAATTCGTTAAGAGTAGCTCAAAAAAGGTTTTCTATCTCCATAAGTAATAAAAGTAACAACTTTTAAGTTTTATCAGTGCCGTAGGTCGAGAAAACCAAATCTTGTATTTCTACCAGAGGTTAAAATGACGACTTTTAGAAAACGGCCATTTTGGGAGAGAAGGTCTGAAGTAAATGTATGATTTAAGACTTAAGAACATTTCAATTAATATGCAGTTTTTCTATGGAAATTTTCTCATTAATACGGCCCTGTTGTGAATGAGTGTGAGGGTTAGTAATTATTTCTTTTGGCTAAAATGGTTCCTTATTGAGCCCACTTCCCATTTTAAGTCTTAAATCATACACTTACTTCAGACCTTCTCCCCCAAAATGGCCGTTTTCTAAAAGTCGTCATTTTAACCTCTGGTAGAAATACAAGATTTGGTTTTCCCGATCTGCGCCACTGATAAAACTTGAAAGTTGTTATTTTTATTACTTATGTTGATGGAAAACCTTTTTTGAGCTACTTTTAACGAATTTCTACATCAAAATAATATTCGGTTTTCGTTATACATGGTGCAACAATTTTTGGTTTTGAACCCATCTGGCTCCACTCCTGATTATTTTTTTGAAAAAAACAAAAATGGGAATATTCCTTATTTTATTGGCACTTTCAGTTTTCAAAAAAATAGTTGTGCTATTCCATTTAAATTTCCCGATAAATCGACGCTTTGTGGCAAAAAAAGCCACTTCCGGGATTCGAACCTGGATACTGATATTACCATTCGAATGGCCATGGGCCCTTTCCTATCCCTAGAAACAAACAGAATTTAAAAATTCTAAGCGGTTCAAAAGTTATGGGCACCGGGCAGGACTTCTGGGACATACTGTATATTTTAGAAGTCTATAATGAATCTGATTTATAAGCTATGTTTATATTTTGATTTGTAATCTATGTTTATATTTTAATTGATTTATTTTAGAAGTCTATAATGAATCTGATTTATAAGCTAAGATTATATTTTGATTTATAATCTATGTTTATATTTTAATTTATATATTTTATAAGTCTATAATGAATCTGATTTATAAGCTATGTTTATATTTTGATTTGTAATCTATGTTTGTATTTTAATTGATTTATTTTAGAAGTCTATAATGAATTCGATTTATAAGCTATGTTTATATTTTAATTCATTTATTTTAAAAGTCCGTAATAAATCTGATTTTTAAGCTATGTTTATGATTCCGATTTATGTTTATAATCTTCAAGTATTATTTAAGTGTTTTCTCTCCACATTTTCTTTTACTCAAAAAACATATTGGTGCATTTTTTTTAAAAAAATATTATTGTTCTATAATAATTAAAATAATTCTTATTTTTATTATTAAATCTTAAGTTGTTTATATTCTATTTTAAAAATTGTTTCTTTACACCTCCCTAGAGCTCAAAATACAAGTATTTTAAATATGTGAAGACACAGGCGAAAAGCTCTGTGCATCGTTTCTGAGAGACCGCATTTCGATTTGCATCCAAAAGGAGAAGGCAATGATGGGTACGGCTCCTCACACTCGCTCTTTGGGTGAGATATTTTACATACTATATCATCCAACGAACCGGTTTGCTGCTCTTTTGGCTGCGAACCGAAATGCGTTAGAAGAGAACGCAGAAGTCCATCTACATCTTCCTTGATGAGGTCTTCCTTTCCGCTTCATCAAGGAATCTTTTTTTTTTTTTAAAAAAAAAAAAAAAAAAAAAAAAACATGTAGGAAGAATCTTAATATCGTCACCATATTTCAGAAGGGGTCTAAGTAGAAAAAAGCAAATTTTACAGGAGAGTAAAAAAAACCGTTTTTTTTTAAAAAATATATATATATATTTTACGTTTTCTTTTATATCTTACAGACTGCTTGGAAGGTTTCATTCAATTTTTATTTAAAATAAGACATAAGGAGGGATATTTTATTTCCTCTAAAAAAATCTGTAATCTCTTTTATTCCACTTGTAAAAACCCTTCCAAAAAGGGCCTTCGTTTTTGTACCTATAAGGAACCGTTTTAATCAATACTGTAGAGATCTATTCTAGCAACATCAATTTTATGTGTAGAGGGACAACATATTACACTTAGAATTGATTTGAACAGGAGCTATTGAAACTCCACTTCTGAAATTCATTAGGGGATGTGGCCACTAACTGGCACTTAAATTTGTATTTTTGGGAACGGTTTTTAAATTTTCGTTGAGTTAATTTGATTTATATAGTTACAGTTGAATCAAAGGAAATTAAAATACAAACAAATTGGTAAAAATTGTTATAAAACGTTGGCGAGTTCTTAATATCACCAATCAACGTCGCGAGTTTTTACTATCACAAATCAACGTCGCGAGTTTTTAATATCACCAATCAACGACGCGAGTTTTCAGTATCACCAAACAACGTCGCGAGTTTTTAATATCACCAATCAACGTGGCGAGTTTTTAATATTACCAATCAACGTGCCGAGTTTTTAATATCACCAATCAACGACGCGAGTTTTCAATATCACCGAGTTTCTATTGACAGCTATCTTATTATTGATCTAAATCAATATTGTCTAATATCAAATAATTTATTTAAAACTCAAAGTTCCCCATTCATAACCGATCTCGTTTTAGTAGAACTTTTTTTTTTGTTACAAATTTTAAAAAGTGACAAATAACACTCGATTCTATGTTCTGAATTAAAAAATAAAATATATTTGATATGCTTTATTTATTATCAAGAATGACCAGAGTCAAATAGGAAAGAAGCGTTATTAATATACAGGGTGGGCCATTTTAACCTTTAATAGAGAATAACTCGACTGGAAGGCAAAATAATAGAAAAAGTTTTAAACAAAAGTTGTTACATAAGAAGGGGGACATATGACCATGACCTTCAATGTGACCTTCATATTGACCTTGGAGGTTATTTAGAGGTCAAATATGAATTTTTAAATAGAAACACCCATTTTTGACACCCGATTCGTGATTAGCAAAAGATTTTACACATGACCATGACCTTAAGTGTGACCTTCACATTGACCTTGGAGGTTATTTAGAGGTCAAATATAAATTTTTAAATAGAAACACCCATCTCCATCTGGGGGTCCTTTAGGGTACCAAACCTGAAATTCGGGTCACTCCTCTAAAAGGAGTTTTGATGAAATTTAAAACAGTGACCCTTTGTAACATATCATCGACACATTTTGGACCTCATGGGGTTATTATCATCTAGGGGTCCTTTAGGGCACCACACCTGAAAATTGGGCAATTCCTCTAAAGATGTGACCCAAATTTCACAATTGGTGCCCTAAAGGGCCCCCAGGTGAAGATCTGGGGTCAAAAATGGGTGTTTCTATTTAAAAATTTATATTTGACCTCTAAATAACCTCCAAGGTCAATGTGAAGGTCACACTTAAGGTCATGGTCATGTGTAAAATCTTTTGCTAATCACGAATCGGGTGTCCAAAATGGGTGTTTCTATTTAAAAATTCATATTTGACCTCTAAATAACCTCCAAGGTCAATATGAAGGTCACATTGAAGGTCATGGTCATATGCCCCCCTTCTTATGTAACAACTTTTGTTTAAAACTTTTTCTATTATTTTGCCTTCCAGTCAAGTTATTCTCCATTAAAGGTTAAAATGGTCCACCCTGTATAGGTATTTGTTTAAATTGTAGAACATAAAGTCAAGTGTTATTGTCATTTTTATACTTAATAGTTGTACCAAGTGTTTTAAAGAAGTCTTACAATGATTCTTAGCACATTTATATAAAATAAACTTTATGCTCTAGGGAAGGAAATTCATATCTTTTATTATGTAAACATTTTATCAGTAGCATTTTATTATGTTTTATTTCTTTACGTAATATTATACGAGTATAAGATTATAAAATTATTTCTTGATTGAGTGTAATATATATATTGTAAGCCCAGATAAGATTTCAGTCCTTCCAGAAGTAGTTATTTCAATTTTAGTAGATCGGCACCAATAGATTTGATTTTTTTTTGCAAGATTTGGATGGTGGTTTTAATTTTTTTATTTACTTCCCATCAATTGAAAACTCATATATTTAATAAGGCGACTATAAAAATTTGACCATATTTTTATAGTCAAGTGAGGTCTTACTCAGGCCCAAGCGTAAAAAGTGCTTTGTAGTGCTAGACGCCCGCTGTACACACCCGTGTACTTTTATTTTGTTGTGCCCGAAGCCCGCGCCATTTTATGTTTCCTTCACATTTATCAAAAAATCTCTGCGCCAAATGAAAATTTCAAAATGTAAACAAAACAAAATTCTCTGGTGAGCAAAATGAAAACTTCGGAATTTTTATTTTTCTCTGTGCTAGTATAAGCGCCTAAGTTCAATGTGCACAGGTGTGTACATCGGGCGTCGGCCACTACAAAATAAAAGTACACGGGTGTATACATCGGGCGTGAGGAGGCTATAGTATTTTATCTGCCTTATTATGATTTTACTTTACATAGTATCACAAATCAATCAAGATGGCCTGTTGTACTCACCAGAATGACCTGGAATGCATATCATCACAGTTCTAGCCAAGGGCAATCAATACCTTTTTGGTAACCTCATATCAACCTACCATTTTTCCAAACCTGAGTCTAGAAATGGGGGAATAGTTGATTTAAAGAGGAACACCGACCGCTACAAAAACAGCAACAAAAATTCAACTAAATCCATTTATAATATATTTATTCTTTGTAATGTTAGGTATGGGAAGCTGGTTTCTCTATATAAAAGGTTTGAGTTTTTCAGTTTCAGAGTGGATATTAACTCCTTGTTAGACACCACACTGAGAAAGAAAACTACAATAGAAATAAGAACAACAAGATGTTAATGTTGAAAATTACAAACGATTAGAATGTACGGAATAATTGTTCTGTATTTGAATTGAGGACTCAGATATAATAATGTTGGATCATCAAATTAAAGAATTAATGTATTTTAGTTAGACTTTCGATCTGACACTTTTATCTTCAGATTCACCGTTTTCAATATTAATTGGGACTTTTTATTGTCTAATATCATCAGAATCAATGCTGCCAGAAATTAGTTAGTATCCTTACAGTTAAAAGACTCTAAAACAGACAACCAGATCTCTCCATCACTTCCATTTTTTTTAATCAGGTCAAATTTTAGTTTAGAAAATAAATAATAGTCGCTGGGGACAGATCTTACAGTAGGGAGGTTGAGATATCTCAGTGAAGCTAGACTCACACAAATCAGACATTGCAATGAGGGCGATTTGAACACGGGCGTTGTCATGGAGGAGCAGAACACATCGTAAAAAAGTTTTCGGAACGTAAACAAAGATGACTTGTCAAAATTAAAATAATCAAAATAGTTAGATAATTTTACCTCGTATTATCATTAGACAATGTAAGTCATCTATAATAATAAAACTCAATGTAACCATAAATGTGAGTGTGTGAGTGTTTGTGTGTGCATCACTAATTGTTTAGCCAAAATGGTAAGAGATATCAAATAATTGATGAGAATTTGTCCCCCCAAAATCATATACCTAAACATCAGAAAAAATATCAGAATTCAAAAATGTCAATCCGTTTTTGAGTTAAGGCCGATTTTTCGATTTTTGACCGAATTCATTCGGTCATGGTCCGATATCCTAAATTTTGTCGCGACAACATATCAACTCAAAGCGAGAAAGTTTTAGGTGGCCTTTTATACCTTAATTTGGAATATATTTTGCAAAAAACGGTCCAACCGTTTTCGAGTTATGGCCGTTTTTCCAATTTTTGTAAGAGGAATAGCTTCCGATTTTTGAAAGGGAAATCATAGAATACTATTAGCACGGGAACGGCCATGTCTCTAAGGCGCCAAACTATAGGCCGTAGCGAAGCACGGGCGAAACAGCTAGTGTAAAAATAAGCCAGAACTACAATACATTAACCCCTTCTTGGTCGGACCACGAACTTTTGGAACCACTCTTGTAGATCAAGTAATCATTTTGGGTTATGTGAGTTGATTGGGAATTATCTGTAGATCAATGATTATTATCATCCTTATCTTGCAAATATATTTTTTATGTGAGTTGATTGGGAATTATCTGTAGATCAATGATTATTATCATCCTTATCTTGCAGATATATTTTTTATGTGAGTTGATTGGGAATTATCTGTAAATCAATGATTATTATCATCCTTATCTTACAGATATATTTTTATGTGAGTTGATTGGGAATTATCTGTAGATCAATGATTATTATCATCCTTATCTTGCAGATATATTTTTTTCTTTTTTTTTTTAAAGATTTAAAATTATTAATTTATTCGGCAATTTATTTTGTTCTGTTATAGTAGGCATTGTATCATAAGTCTAGTGTACTTGCTCTTTACAAAATTCATAATAATTTATAAACGCATCAACTACTTTTACTATAAAGTACATCTCTCAACGTACAAAAAAGTATTTATATGAAAAATATTTTTTATTTCTTTAAATTTTGATCAAATTTAGAAACGAACAATTCCTGTTTTTATTTATTAATAACTATAAATCTTGAGTAGAAATACAAAATGCCGTAAGTGATTTTTTTTCATTTCGAAAATGTTTATATGAAAAATATGTTAAAAACATATTATTTTTGTTACTTTTCTTTCATTCGCACAAATTCATTTCTTTGAAAATGGGTATATGGCCCTTAAAAAAATAAATGTTTCACTTACGCTCGTTCTATGAAAGTACATTAATCAAGTACAATTTTTAAATCTGCATTTAAAATGAGATTTTGATTTTAAAAATCAAAATTCTAGATCTCGACACCTCACGGGTATGAGTACATAGTGGGGTGGTAGACTGATGAAACCTAAAATCAGCCTAAAATATGTAAAAAAACAAGATCAGCCTAAAAAATGTAAAAAAAAAAAAACAATACATTGAAAGCATATTTCTGTCAAAATTTCAGTACCAACTGGTAAATTTTTTAAGACAAATAAAAGAAAATTTAAATCTTTGAATAACATGTTAATTAAAAGTGTTAAAAAATATTAACTATTAAATAAATTAAATTTAAAAAAAACACCAAAAACACTATTAATTTTTTATAATATTTATTTTTTATATGTTTATAAATTTATTAAGAAACTAGTTTCGAGTCATTCGATTCATCATCAGTCTATAGTCAAGGATGGAAGTCAACTTCCATCCTTCGACTCGACTAGACTGATGATGAGTCGAATGATTCGAAACTAGTTTTTTCATAAATTTAAAATAAATAGTGTTTTTGGTGTTTTGTTTAAATTTAATTTATTTAATAGTTAATAAAAGAAAAGCCCGTGTTAATTCCTATGTTACAATTAGAAAGCGAACACACTGTATATTATCTCAATATTATCACTCACGGAAAATGAGACGTTATGTTTTTTTTTTAAAAAAAAAAATAGTAGTTGTTTCAAAAATTATTTTATTTATTTTAAATTGAAAATTGTTCTGATTCGCAGATGTTGATCATTAAAGTAGCAATTTGGATATCAAAATTAAAATCCGTCCAAATTATGCATAGTTTTATTTGTCATTGTTTCCAATTAATAAGAAATGGAGAAGTTTAAACGCTCCGCAAAACTGAGAGTGCTCAAAGCGCCGTTTTGTTTGGTTAACACAGATTTTCACACTTTATGTCACGTTCTATATATGTTTCCATACATATTATGGTATGTATATAACGCCATATATGTTTCCATACATATTATGGTATGTATATAACGCCATATATGTTTCCATTCATATTATGGTATGTATATAACGCCATATATGTTTCCATACATATTATAGTATCTGTAGATAGTCATATATGTTTCCATACATATTATAGTGTGTATATAACGCCATATATGTTTCCATACATATTACAGTATGTGTAGATAGTCATATATGTTTCCATTCATATTATAGTGTGTATAGAACTCCATATATGTTTCCATACATATTATAGTATGTGTAGATAGTCATATATGTTTCCATACATATTATAGTGTGTATATAACGCCATATATGTTTCCATACATATTATAGTATGTGTAGATAGCCATATAAGTTACCATTCATATTATAGTGTGTATAGAACGCCATATATGTTTACATACATATTATAGTGTGTATAGAACGCCATATATGTTTCCATACATAGTATGTATAGAACGCCGCGTTGACCAATCTGAGTTTGACGGATTCATGTCGGTAGAAATTCAAAGTAGCGTAACTGTTTATATTCTGTAAAACAAAAAAGGCATCTTTCTATTCGGAAATTAACTGCATTTCCTTTTATGATACGATTTATTGCCATCTTATATTAACATGATACTGAGGTCCCATGTCAACAATTAGCTGTAAATATGTCATTATAAAAAGCTGTACAATTAGCTGTAAATAGGTCATTATGAAAAGAAAAATCTGACAACAAGAACTTCATTTCTCATATATTTACCATCGAATACGATGGTGCCATCGAATTATAGTGATTTTATTATAAAAAATGTCTTAAAAGTTGTTGTCGTTAACGTTCTCAACGAGTTTCACTGTGTTTCTAGGCCAAGAAAGGCGGCCTCTCCAACAGGATCTGTCCATAATGGTGACGGCTCTAGATTATAATTTTCAATAAAATATTGTGTATCAACTACAAATAATAAGGCGAGTCACGAGCGCTTTCGTCTGTTACGACATTCTCAAGNAGAGGCAGTTTCCTCCTCTTCCTCACAGAGTGCTGTCCCATGCTCAGCCTCCATGTAAGTAGGGAGTTACAGTCAAAAATGACGTGAGAGGCAGTTTCCTCCTCTTCCCCACAGAGTCTACACATGATCTGGTTCTGATGGATGCCCATAGTGTGTAGGTGTTTTCTTAGACCACAATGCCCAGTGGATTAGGCCTGTGGCTAATCTGATGTTTTTCCGACTGAGGGCCAGGAACTCCATCGAAAGGCTTATTGATGGTTCCCGAAGCATGGCCTTTCTTTGTCTCAGTCCAGAGACGGCTCTCCACCGTTCAAGGTGTCTTCCAAGCATGCAGCCCTCGATGAAGCCCCTGATCTCAGTCGTGCTTAGGCCGATCACGGGTTATGGTCCGATGAATGGTGTCGAGGACCCCATTCTCGCCAGTTCATCGACTCGTTCATTTGTAAACTTAACTATAGAGTATAGATTAGTGTCACATTTGTACTCTTTCGGAATCCTCTTTTACCTTTGGCTATATTGCGATATTCTTGGGTGAGCTTTAATACGCAAATTACGAGTATTTTGGTGTTATAACTTTTGAATTACTTCAAAATGTTTAAAATCTTAATCCGGTGCTCAATAGTTTCTTTTTGGTCACCTTCATTTTAAATTCATTTTTTTCGACATATTAGTGTATCTACATGTAAAATATTAAATATTGCACAATAAACACATTTAGACTTACTTACACATTCTTGGTCCAAACATACAGGGACGTAACTAGGGCGGGAGGCAAACGGATGGTTGCTCCGGGTGCTGACTAACTTAGTTACGTCCCTACATACATATTACTTATGACGTCAAGATTGGAAACATAATGCAATCATTTGTCTTCGGGATAGTTATCTGCAAGATATCATCAATAGTGGCATCGTGTTCAAAGGCTCCCTGACCATTGATCTCTATACAGGGTGTCCCAAAAGTCCGAGACCACCTGAATATCTTTTGAACGGCTTTATGTGGAGTTTTGAAATTTTGCATGGGGTGGGTCCCATGTGGCTCCCCAGGGGGTCCAACTTTTGTTTTTTAAATACGAACCCCCATCTTGTGGTACATTTTCAGAAAGACAATAGAATTAGAAATTTACAAGTCTAGCGTGTTTGGTTTCAAAATGGCGACCATTTGAAATTTCCA
>CM022885.1:37862006-37880813 GCA_012654025.1 Pachypsylla venusta | reverse complement strand
CAGTGTGATTCCAGGATTAGGTAATCACCAATCAGAATATTTATAGTACAATATACAGTGACAGTGTGATTCCAGGATTAGGTAATCACCAATCAGAATATTTATAGTACAATATACAGTGTGATTCAAGGATTAGGTAATCACCAATCAGAATATTTATATTACAATATACAGTGTGATTCAAGGATTAGGTAATCACCAATCAGAATATTTATAGTACAATATTCAGTGTGATTCCAGGATTAGGTAATCACCAATCAGAATATTTATAGTAAAATATACAGTGTGATTCCAAGATTTCCAAGAGCAGTGCGATGCCCCTCTATCTACACTACATGTCCGAGAGCCTTGCGATGCCCCTATTTCTAAACTACGTTTCCAAGAGCATTGCGATGCCCCTCTATCTACACTACATGTCCAAGAGCCTTGCGATGCCCCTATTTCTAAACTACGTTTCCAAGAGCCTTGCAATGCCCCTCTATCTACACTACATGACCGAGAGCCTTGCGATGCCCCTATTTCTAAACTACGTTTCCAAGAGCCTTGCAATGCCCCTCTATCTACAATACATGTCCGAGAGCCTTGCGATGCCCCTCTTTCTAAACTACGTTTCCAAGAGCCTTGCGATGCCCCTCTATCTACACTACGATTCCAAGAGCATTGAGATGGTTTTGTTTTTATAAGTATCCATGGTTGTGCTCTATTCAGACATAGTTTTATTTGTCTGGTATTATAAAATATGCTTATAATAATAATGCTGGTATATAAAGTGGTACAATGTTCAATAGAGATGGGCAGGCAGTCTATGTCTAGAAGAATATGTTCAACTCTTCCATAGATTATACAATCTATGCAGTACGTGTTTAACACTTTGCGTACCTATTTCAGAAGAATTTCGTTAGGTACCAGCCCTTTCCAACCAAAATTCTTGCGCCTGGCACATATGCTAGACGCATAGGTGCTAGGCGCGATTTTTTTTTTTTAATTTGCCCAGCCCAAGTATACCCAATTCTTCCCTGCATACCACACTTTCATATTCCAATGTAAAATGAATACCAGGTGGCAAATAAGCTAGACAGTGTCTAAACGGAAAGGACCTAGACAGAGTCTTAACGGAAATATTGTCTAGCATATATGCTAGCGTTGGTACGCAAAGTGTTAATAGAAATGGACAGGCAGTCTATGTCTATAAGAATATCTTTCTAAACTACGTTTCCAATTATTATTTTTTTCAATTCCTTGTATGAAATTGATATGAATAGGTACCAAGTTCATAGTTTATTACCGTTCTCATTTTAGGCAGGATATGCGAAAACCGCTAAAAAGTGGCATAAAACCCCCAACGGTATATTCGATTTCCATCAAATGTATGTCAGTTCTATGCTATCGTGCATGGCATAGAACTGACATACATACCAAATTTTAAGTTTCTAGCACTTGCCGTTCTTGAGATATCTTGTTCACAGACGGACAGCACTCGGACAAACATACACACATACAGACCAATGGCTGAAACTCGAGATTTGAGCTCTGGGGACCCCAAAACGTGTTTTGGCATTTAAAATTCGACATCGAAAATTTCAGCCCATTACAATACTTTCTCTTTCCTTTTTATAGGATAAGGAAAGTAAAAAAACAATATTAGATGGAGTGAAAGATGTCAAGATACTTTTAGACTTTTCTCGTGCCCTGTATATCAGAGCTATTATAAATAGAATATCTCTATACCTGTCGTATACATACACACACACGATTAGCACTCAAGATTATTCTAATATTTTTATAATCATAGTGAAAGCTATTGGGATATCAAAATCTCGAAGTAGGTACTCCCCAATAACATAAGCGTAGTAAAGAGAATCAGTTCAGTAATTCCTTCATAGGTTAACAGCCGCGGGGCTGGTTTGCAACAATTCGCCATAAGTTGTTGATATTTTAGAATCCTTACGGATAATGCAGTAACTTCTCCTTGCTTTCTGCATTAAGACATCTCATCATCATAGGTTAACAGCCGTGGGGCTGGTTTGCAATAACTCGCCATGAGTTGTTGATACTTGAGAATCCTTCCGGATAATGCAGTAGCCTCTCCTTGCTTTCTACATGGGTAATAGAAAAGATATTGATTCCGATTCTTATTTCCCGACTGGCATGAACTAGGGTATTCTCTTTAAGGCTAGGTTCATATGACCGCGCGGTTACTAACTTGTATCGATGTGTTCATTGGATCCGCGCAGTCATGTGAACATAGCCTATGTCCCCCTATCCACAGGGCACAGGGGACATAGGAAGGATATAAGGCAGTAGCTTCTCCTTGCTTTCTGCTTGGGTAATGGAAAGGATATCGTTTCCAAACTTGCCCTTAGTCACCTTTTACAATTCGCATGGACTTAAGTCTTCCAAGGCACCTAAGTCCCCCTATCCTCAGATCATGTTCTTTATATATTTTGAAATGGTTCTGGGACAATTATAAGCCTCCAAGCTCATATTTTTTTAATTAAGTCGTCTACGCCCCATCACTTCTATATTACAAGCAGTGTAGAGCAATTACTGACGCTGTGTGTGATGTGTGAGTGAGTGAGTGAAAAATGAGTGTCGGGTGGAGGTATGAATGAGAAATAAAAGGATGAGTGTGGATGGAATATAATGAATGATGGGTGTGAATGAGAGATGGTGAATGATGAGTGAGTATGACAGATAGATGAATTAGAATGAAGCAATCTATGACATTTTGTACGTTACTTAGTCACTTGAAGAGGACTGGTTTTGGATCCATGGCATTATACAAATCCATGGCTCTGATAATAGGAGACTTATATACGAAAACCTGTCTCCTGTGTGGTACATGAAATAGCTGCCCCCGTGTGTTTGTAGGTCTGAGTCTGGGTTGCGGAACTTTAATATGAATTTTTTCTGTTATGTAAGGACTGGATATTTTATTATTAAGGACATTTTTTAGAAATTTTATTTGTTCGTTTCTTCTTCTTGCCTCAAGTGGCTCCACAAAAAGATGTTCACAGAGTAAACTGTACTCTATATAGTGGGGGAATTTGGGGTAAAATCCGTTTAATTTTCGAAACAAGTAACGAACAAATTTTGATTGTACTCTCTCAAGTCCTTTTGAACCAACCTGGGTGGATGGTGTCCATATGATAGATCCGTATTCTAGGACAGATCTTACATAGGCTTGGTACAGGCATCAGGATCCCAGATGTACTTGGCATACCTGATAACTCATACTGCCCATGCCACTTTCAAACTTAAGCAGAAGGCTCCAACTATTTACAGCTACAGTGTTCTACAGTTGACCCCCAGTCACAATCCATAAGTGGTCAAGAAAAGGCCACAAATCAGAAAAAAAACTGTTAAAAAAAATATATATCACCACCAATTTTCGGAATTGACGGCATTATCATGAAAGAATAAAGATACCATGTTATTATCCCCTGTGGATAGGGGGAGTTAAAAGAATACTTTCAAGGCACCCAAAGCCATGCCAGTCGTAAAAGGCGACTCAGGGCAGGGTCGGAAACGATATCTTTTCCATTACTCATGCAGAAAGCAAGGAGAAGCTACTGCATTATCCGTAAGCATTCTTTAGTATCAACAACTCATGGCGAGTTGTTAAAACCAACCCCACAGCTGTTAACCCCACAGATGTTATTAAAAGAAATTCTGTGAACAGTACACTTCATTCAAATGGCCACCTAGAGGCAGGGCCGTAGACGTTTACGGGACCCTCTATTATTCTTTCATCTAAAATCAACGTATGGCAGTAATAAAAGTAAAAGTCGGCAATTCACTTAGTTGATGTGAAAAGGCGTGTACGCTTCTTCTTGGCAACAAATAATTCGATTATCAGACGTTAATGTTTACGAAATATACCAATATTTATGATTGCTGTACAAGCTGAAAGGTCGCACTATATTTTAAAATCAGTGTCCTGCAATAGCCATTGTCCCATATTAGCCCACTATCGCTAAACTTCTGATTTTGTGTGTTTGAATTTTTTTCTAAACTTTCAAGTTGATTTATTTATTATTCAGAAAACAAAACTTGAAAAATTTCAAATTTTCTTACCGGGCCTCTTAGGAAATCCCGGGCCTGGGGGATTTCTCATATTCCTCCCCTCTCGTCGGGCCTGCCTAGAGGGCCCAGTAGGGTCAAAAAATGAATCAGTGTAATCCATAAATGTCCATACATGGATTCATAAGTTTCATTAAAATCGAATCATGCATGCGTGCAGACGTTCAACTTCGTCCAGTCACTTACCTTGGACAATACTGAACAGCATTTTTACCTGGCAAGGAAATCAGCATGTATCTTATCTGAACCTGTTCCACGTAGCATTGAATTAAATATAATATATAAAGATAATCATTATTATATTCATACGAGTAGCAACCTACTGATCGTTAGATACAGTGAGAATGTAAAGTACAAACTAATTGAGGACAAAATGAGAGTACTTAGAAGTCTGAACGAGTAACTGAGAGTTGAGCATAGGATATCAAGACCTTCCGTCTAAAAAATAAGAAAAAGTGAGAAGTTAAAATACAAACTAATTGACGACAAATTGGGAGTACTTATCAGTCTGAATGAGTAACTGAAAGTTGAACATAGGATACCAAGACCTTCCGTCTAAAAAAATAAGAAAAAGTGAGAAGTTAAAGTACAAACTAATTGACGACAAATTGGGAGTACTTATCAGTTTGAATGAGTAACTGAAAGTTGAGCATAGGATACCAAGACCTTCCGTCTGAAAAAATAAGAAAAACTGAGAAGTTAAAGGTTTGCGATAAAAATCATATTTGAATCAGTCATTTGGGACACTACAAAATGAAAACTTCTTTCGCAAACAACATAATTCAAATTATTAAATTTTCTCAAACAATAATAGAATAGAATATTATGTTTAGGATACCAAGGTTTTTGCCTCTTGAAATGTTAATGTTTGACTCATGTATGCTGTTGCAAAGGCCGTACACATGGGGGGGGGGTACATGGGGTCTAGACCTCCCAGAAATTTCTTTTTTTTTTATGCATGACTTATACAATATTGTCAGGTGTAACTCATCATCACCACCACCAACAACAACAACAACAATAAATACAACAAGAACAACAATAACAACAGTAACAATAACAGCAAAAACAAGAAGAACAATCACAGCAACAATAACAACATCACCTTCCATGATCATCATTTTCAGGTGTTGGTCCTGGCTTGGATTGGACCCAACATTTGGACCCCGCCACCCGAAAAAAAAATCTAGGGTACAAAAAAAAAAAAATCTAAAAATCTAGGAAAAAAATCTAGCTGTTTCCGAAATGACATATTCATTCTGTTAAAAATTTAATATAATTCAATTTAATAATATACAGAAAAAGACCAATAAAAGTCCCGCAATGAGACCCTGGGAAAAATTGAGCTGATTTCATGAAAAAAAAAAAACTCTGCCAATCTGACACATGGGTTCATTATTTTACTGGCTAAAAAATCTATGCCGTAATTAGATCCTAAATTTGAAGTCTCTGGCACTACCATTCTGTTTTTAGAGAGGATTAGTGAAAACCGCTAAAAAGCGGCAAAAACCGTCAAAGGTGTATTCGATTATTCCCAAAAGGGGGGACCTATATACCAAATTTAACCTAATATATCAAATCACGGTCAACGCTGAGTGACGGCAAAAGTGCCCATCACGGCGGAAGGCGGACAAACGGATTTTTTTATTCGATTTTTGGATTTTACGTACTTTGAAACGTAAAATATCAAATTTTGAAGGGGTATTTTTTTTTNGGTTGTTTTTTTTTTTTTTTTTTTTTCGTGACGATTCCAAAGGTTCATTATTGAAAATAATAAACCAAAATGAATCTGGACTTCACACAGCGATTCCACTCGGGGTTTTTTCCCCGACCAACTTTCCAACGACAGCATTCCCTTGTTTATTTTAACATAAGCCCCCAAATTTCAAGAAAACTTGTGCACAACTCTCTAATGAAACGTCCTAAATTTATTGAGATCTGATATTTGACCAACAATATTTATAGCCAGTAAATTTAATTATCACTTACATAATGTATAGAACGTTAAAAATTAAACCACAGCAAGACCGCAAAAACTCAAATGATATCCAACTGTGAGAATCACGCTCAAGAGCTTTCGATTGAGGAAAAAAAAAAAAAAAATACCTTGAATAAAGAGAGGGGATTTGAACCTATAAATAGGTTCAAATCCCCTCTGAAGCGAACGATTTCTGATCGAATTTTCTCGTTTTCCGAATGACCTGGTTGTAAAAGAGAGTAGGTATATATATCGTAAAACATTACAAAAGCTGTTTCGGGGCATACCTTTTTAAAAAAAGCGATGATTTCTAAGTATTAACCCTAGAATTGCCAAGGGGGGGGGTACAAAGTACCCGTGGTTTAGCAAAAACCTTATAGTAATCAATTTATGATACTTATTTAATGAGACCTTTAATATCTTTTTTGATTGTATTTTTTTTTCTTCTGAAAATATTTAAGCCAAATTTGGCCTACGAAGTATTAAAATTATCTTTTTATCTTTGGCGCCTATCTTCCTTTAGATTTAATCCAGTATCTATAATATGAAATAATGTATAATTATTGTTATAATGTCTTATTAAAAAATACTAAAATTTCAAAGCGTGTGTATGAGTTATTTGATGGGAAATGAAAATCAAGGATACATTTTACGTAGTAAGATAGTTTTGAGCTCTACCGTACCAATAAATTTAGTATCTTGTATCTAGTGAATGACTTTTTTATTACAGTTTGATAACTCCGCACGACAAAGTTCATTAGTATACTTATTTGCTATTTTTTTTTCTTCAGTATCTAATTTAACGAGCATTTCTCAATTTTTAAGTGATCATCACAACGTCATAGGAATTTCCATAGGTTTCTTAGTGGCTCTATGTCAGAGTGCACATTGTACTCGGCTTGTTCCAGGTGGGTGTAACTGAGTGAGGTCTACAGGTTACAGAAATACTGGTATCGGATTGTGTGAACAACTTGTACAGAGTGTTCAGCACTCTATACTAGGGAGGTATCCGGTTCGAATTCTGTTCGGGTGAAATGATCGCAACCTAGATTTGTGGGTATCACAGCATTACAAGAGCCTCTCCACTAAACCATCACCGCACCGTATATATTTTGCTCTTGTTATGCCGACACTGGTTACTGGGTACTCAATTGTCCTCACGAGGCTGAGTGCATCTCGAGCAACTAGGCACAGTTCTGAAAAAAAAAAAAAAAAAAATTCCGTTTGCACCAGGAGAGACCTGGGTTCGAGTCTCTCCCATCCTGTGCTTCATGTGTTTATAGTGGTAACCACTGTCTTCTGTTCGATGTACATCTCTGATGGGATATCACTGCCTGTTAACATTGCCCACCCAATTCCACTCAGAAAGTGATACCAAATATCTTTTCTTACATTTAACTCATTATTGTAATTACGGAATTCATAACACAGACATCATCTGCTAATCTACCCCTCACTGTATTATATACCCCAATCTATCCTATATCATATATGACAAGACAATCTTTCTATACAGACATCATTTGCCCATCTACCCCTCACTGTAATATGAACCCCAATCTGTCCTATATCATATATGACAAGACAATCTTTCTGTACAAACATCATTTGCCCATCTACCCCTCACTGTAATATGTACCCCAATCTGTCCTATCTCATATATGACAAGACAATCTTTCTATACAGACATCATTTGCCCATCTACCCCTCACTGTAATATGTACCCCAATCTGTCCTATATCATATATGACAAGACAATCTTTCTGTACAAACATCATTTGCCCATCTACCCCTCACTGTAATATGTACCCCAATCTGTCCTATCTCATATATGACGAGACAATCTTTCTGTACAGACATCATTTGCCCGTCTACCCCTCACTGTAATATGTACCCCAATCTGTCCTATCTGATATATGACAAGGCAAACACTAAGCCAAGCTTTCACTTGATTCTTACATTTGATATTACTTTGTGCTGTTTACCTTCGACTCACACAGAGACCAGAATATCAGAAGATATTACTCGTATTGGACATTAACCTTTTACTGATAAGAATATTAAATTGTCAACCACATGAAGACTTGAATATAATACACAAGATCTTCTACAGTTGGCACCGGTTGAAGGCCGTCAGAGAGCTCGGATTATTTTGCCTATCGCAAAAGTTTTTAATTACAATGTTTTATATTTGAATTATACCTAATAACAAAAAAAAAAAAAAAAAAAAAAAAAANAAAAAAAAAAAAAAAAAAAAAAAAAAAATCGTCTAGGAAACTAGTCTGAATTTAGTCTATAAAAAACAGTCTAGTCGTAAATTTAGTATATAAAAAAAAGTAGTCTAAATTTAATATAGAAAAACTAATCTTAATTTAGTTTATAAAAAACGGACGCGACACAAAGCCCGAATGGAGCAACAGTTTTTCCGATTTGATGCAAGAGTTTTTAGGGATAAACTTTGAGTTTTCACCGGAAAAACAACTTCGAGGCATGGCCGATCAAAACGTTTCCTTACCTCTCTGGGTTGGGGGACGTTCATCTCAACGCTTATATTGATAAAATAAACAAACTTGTTCTTCTCATGAAGTCGCTGATCCATAAAAACTCTTGCATCAATTCGGAAAAACTATTGCTCTATTCGGGCCTTTTGCTGGATCTATAGAAAACAGTCTAATTTTAGAAAAGAAAAAGTAGATTAAATCTCACAAAAAAATTATCATTGAAAAAAAGCCAAGTTCCACTTATTCAACCAATTTTCAGCGTCCTACCAGTTTAAACTGTTTTCGAGTATCTCCGTCCGTAAAGCGGAACCGTTTTGGAGCACCGGGAGTGTAAATGTTCAAAAATAAATTATTTCCTGCTTAATTGCATGTAACTATCTAACTTTGTGCAAGATTTCAGTGTTTTATCAGTTAAAACTATATTACAATACGTTGTATTGTCTTCCCTAAAGCGACACCGTTTTGGAGCACTTAGAGTTAAAAAGTTCAAATTTTCGGGTTTTCCCCTTTACGTGGATGTCAATTGCTAACTTCATGCAAAATTTCAGCGCTCTAGGTATACGGGAAGTGCCTGAAACTTTTGATGATGAGTGAATCAGTCAATATGTCAGTCAGTCAGTGAGTATCCAAAAGTGCAAACTTTGAAATTACCTATCTCCCGTCCGGGTTAGAATTAACTTTTGAATTTTATCCTGTGGTATTGTACTATACTACGGAATGTATGTTCAAAATTTCAAAGATCTATCCCCTGTAGAACCGGATATCTGACGGTGTGCAAAACCTGGTGAATTGCTTCGTGTAAAGATACACTGGTGCTTTCTGGAACTTGGCCTGGCGCACTGCCGTGCGCTCAGATTTGATCTATATTTTTTTTCTGAGAAAACATACTTTCTTATTAAGTGTAATACCACGTTTGGTGGGCCCCCCTGAGACATGATGCCCTAAGCAATTGCTTACTTTGCTTATTGATAAATCCGGCACTGAAGGTACGTAGAATCCAAGAATCGAATAAAAAAATGTTTGTTGGCCTTCCGCCGTGATGGACACTTTTGCCATTTAGCGTCGACCGATTTGGATGAAATTTGGTATATAGGTTCCATCTGGGATCAGGTTCCATCTGGGACTTTTGGGTGCAATTTAATACACCCTTGGCGGATATACTAAAATCTAAATCTAAAACGTCATGAAGAGCTAAGGAAATGATGCGGAATTTTGTAGCGTCATGAGGAGACTGTGTGAGTATCATGTTTTGTATATTAAAGATCACGACATGGCGTAGATACTAAAATCTAAAACGTCATAAAGAGCTAAGGAAATGTTGCGAAATTTTGTAGCGTCATGAGGAGACAATGTGTGAGTATCATGTTTTGAATACTAAAGATCACGACATGGCGTAGATACTAAAATCTAAAACGTCATGAAGAGCTAAGGAAATGATGCGGAATTTTGTAGCGTCATGAGGAGACAATGTGTGAGTATCATGTTTTGAATATTAAAGATGATGACATGGCGTAGATACTAAAATCTAAAACGTCATGAAGAGCTAAGGAAATGATGCGGAATTTTGTAGCGTCATGAGGAGACAATGTGTGAGTATCATGTTTTGAATATTAAAGATCACGATATGGCGTAGATACTAAAATCTAAAGCGTCATGAAGAGCTAAGGAAATGATGCGGAATTTTGTAGCGTCATGAGGAGACAATGTGTGAGTATCATATTTTGAATATTAAAGATCACGACATGGCGTAGATACTAAAATCTAAAGCGTCATGAAGAGCTAAGGAAATGAAGAGGAATTTGGAAGCGTCATGAGGAGACAATGTGTGAGTATCATATTTTGAATACTAAAGATGATGACATGGCGTAGATACTAAAATCTAAAGCGTCATGAAGAGCTAAGAAAAATGTTGCGGAATTTTGTAGCGTCATGAGGAGACAATGTGTGAGTTCCCCCCCCCTGGCAATGCTAGGGTTAATACTTAGAAATCATCGCTTTTTTAAAAAGGTATGCCCCGAAACAGCTTTTGTAATGCTTCAAGATATATACCTACTCTCTTTTACAACCAGGTCATTCGGAAAACGAAGAATTGAATTGGCCACCCAATAAAATGGAATTGGCCACCCAATTCCATTTTAAAATATCGGTTCATTCATTGTCCGGATTTGATTTGACCAAGGCCGGATTCAAAGACTAGGATCAAGGCCGGGTATTAGGAAGAGCATATCTGAGGTAGCTGCAAGGACTGCATGAACGTTTCCTCACCATGACCGGTTCTACGCAACAGAATGACCTGAAACCAACAGTTCCTGCCAAGGGTCATCAAAATTTCCGTAATCTAACATTAACCTGTTCCTATCAATTGTCCAAACCTGAATTTAAAAATGTAGAGCATAGTTGATTTTAAGGGAGAATGTAGCCACCGAAAGGAGCAAACAAGGTTCACTAGGTGACGGTCCTAAGCCCGTGTATATACTACTACCTGTTTTCCCGTGCTTCGCCACGGTTACAAAATTCAACAACAATTTCGAGAACGCGAAATTAAATCTTCTCAATTTTAAATTTTTGGTGGAACCCACCCACATAGTGAATACGACTCCTATTTAGAAAATTCAATATTTTACTCAAAGATATTAATTTTTGAACTGCGGAACATCTTTGTATCAAATTTCAGCCTTCTCGCTCATCCCCAAGTGGTACTTCTCAATTCCGATTTTTTTTAAGGTGAAAACCGTCCAAAAATCGGAAAAAAACGGAAATTTTCAAATTTTAAATTTTTATGGGCTGTTTATATACTATTTTGGGGGGGTCTATTCTCGGTAATTTTTCGTTATCTCTTTTAGTTTGCCCAGAAAATAATTGCAAAAAGACCCGCCAAAAAGCGTCATTTTTGGCGGTAACTTGCTCCCACTTAATTTTTTTCCTTTCTTATTACGCACCTACATACTAAAAGGGACCTGTGTGCCAATTTCAAGTCTCTACGTTTAGCCATCGTGGAGCTACGTTGATTGGTATATTTCGTAAACATTAAAATCTGATAATCGAATTATGTGTTGTCAAGAAGAAGCGTACACGCCTTTTCATATCAACTCCGTGAATTGCCTACTTTTACTATTATTACTGCCCATACGGTGATTTTAGATGAAAAAATAATAGAGAGGCCCGTAATTTTTTTCCCGCCCCGAATTTTCTATCTACGGACATCCATCCTTTCAAAACTCTGCTTCAAATCAATGATGAGAGGTCATTAGCAAAAATCTAGTTTCTACGCAGTTTCAATTGATACTGTGATAAGAAAGCTAGGGTTACCGTGCCAGGAAAGGGTTACAGCAAAAGAGAGCAGGCACCGAACAAAGGTTGTGGCATGGTAGAATTAGGGAAAGCAGCGCCAACCCCAAATAGAATTGGGAAAGGTTGAAGTTAAAGGAGAAGTTGATTTTAAGAGGAACACCGCTAGAAAAACAACAACTTGATGACCTATTCATAAACTTAAACCCATTTGAGTTTATGAATAGATCAAATGGGTTTGAATACATCATTATATTCAAACCCATTTGAATATAATGAGATTTTCTGCGGAGTCCATTAGGTTTTAGACATGAAGGATTCCATATTTAAGACTCCGTTGTGTCTATTTCTTTCAAACTATTTTGAGAAAATCCAGAGTTCTGCCCAATTAGCCATTGAGGAAGGGCTTTTGATTTGGAATACTCAAAATTCTTTCTCTTGAGGAAAACCAAGAGTTCTACTCAATTAGCCATGGAGGAAGGCTTTCTAATCTTGAACATTCGAATACCGTTCTCCTTAGCGATGGACGGAGGTCTTCTAATATAGTAACATCAAAAACCCTTCTGCTGAGTAAAGCCATGGAAGGAGGTTTCCTAATTTGGAGTCGTCAAAAATCGTCCCACTGAGGAAATCCAAGAAGGCTGCTCATTTAGTCATGAAATGAGGCCTTCTAATTTGGAATCCTCAAAAGTCCTCCTGTTGAGGAAAGCTGAGAGTTCTGCCCAATTAGCCATTGAGGAATGCCTTTTGACTTGGAACACTCAAAAATCTTCCTCTTGAGGAAAACCAAGAGTTCTACTCACTTAGCCATGGAGGAAGGCTTTCTAATCTGGAACACTCGAATACCGTTCTCCTGAGGAAATCCGAGAGTACTACTCATTTAGCCATGGAGGGAGGTCTTCTAATTTGGTAACATCAAAAACTCTTCTGCTGAGTAAAGCCGTGAGAGTGTTGTTCACTCTGTCATGGAAGGAGGTTTCCTAATTTGGAACCGTCAAAAACCGTCCCGCTGAGGAAATCCAAGAAGGCTGCTCATTTAATCATGAAATGAGGCCTTCTAATTTGGAATACTCAAAAGTCCTCCTGTTGAGGAAAGCTGAGAGAGTTCTGCTCATTCTGCCATGGAGGCCTTCTAATTTTTCATAGCACGTAACTCTTTCTTTCTCCCCCTTTCTCTCTCTCTCTGGTCACTTAGATGATATGTTAGTGTGTCAGCAATCAGTGTACAGTATATGATTGGTATCTCCATCTGTATTTGTTCAAGGAATCAATTGATCACTGTGCTAAGTTTCTCTCTACGAGTAAAGTAAACCGGTTGCTATGTACTCTTCTCAAATAGGAGCTACGAGCTACGAGCTACGAGCTGCTATACACTGAAACTATCTTGTCACGAAAAAGATAATCTCACGAGGACGAAGGACAATCAAAGTGATTAAGATAAGCATGGCTTAATAAATCATACAAGTGCAAGTCACAATTTATTTGCATATAGAGGGATCTGTACTAGAAGCAATAAGCATGGCTTAATAAATCATACAAGTGCAAGTCACAATTTATTTGCATATAGAGGGATCTGTACTAAAGGGAATAAGCATGGCTTAATAAATCATGCAAGTGCAAGTCACAATTTATTTGCATATAGAGGGATCTGTACTAGAAGCAATAAGCATGGCTTAATGGATCATACAAGTACAAGTCACAATTTATTTGCATATAGAGGGATCTGTACTAGAAGCATTAAGCATGGCTTAATAAATCATACAAGTGCAAGTCACAATTTATTCGCATATAGAGGGATCTGTACTAGAAGCATTAAGCATGGCTTAATAAATCATACAAGTGCAAGTCACAATTTATTCGCATATAGGGATCTGTACTGTGATGTTTCGAAATATTGACTGAGAAATTTTAAGTCTAGTTTTAACTCCACGTCCTGACAATGGTCGGTTTTACGTACCAAGACGACCTGGAAAGCTCAACATTAAAGATCAGGTCAACGGTCATCAACTTTTTTTTGGTAACGTTTTTTTTTTAAGCGTGACTCTTTTTTAGAGTCACGCTTAAAATGTGAGAGACGTTGTTTTTGACTTGGCGGACGTTTTTTTTAACGTGAAGGACGTTTTTTAACGACATAAAAAATTGTATGTCGTTAAAACTATGAGCAAATTCAAGCGACAAACTCCAAGTGGAGTTAATCGCTTCAGGGCCGTACCCAAGATTTCTTGGGGTGGGGGTGGGGCGAAGCATTGACAGCCAAGCCAGGACTAACACCTGAAAATGATTATCATTGAAGGTGATGTTGTTGTTGTATTTGTTGTTGTTGTTCTTTTTTTGTTGCTGCTGTTGTTGTTCTTCTTGATGTTGTTGCTGCTGCTACTGTTGTTGATGTTGTTGTTGTTGCTGCTGTTGTTGTTTTTGTTGTTGTCGCTGCTGCTGCCGCTGCTGCTGTTGTTTTTTTTTTTTTTTTTTTTTTTTTTTAATATTATAGGTCACGTGCAAAGTATAATTTCTGGACCCCTCCCCGTCTCGGGTACGGCCTTGAATCGCTTGTAGCCGCGCATATTTTCAAAATTTCCCAGACTATTCTAGAGAGGGTCTATTAATCTTTTATTCTCACTTCAAGGTCAACCTGATTTTTCTAATGTATACTTTTTATTGCATATTTAAATTCTTCAATGATAAAATGCAAATTACATATTAAAACGAACAACATATAGTTAGACATAATTAATTTATAATTGGACGATGGATAAAAATAGAAAATTTGGAAAAACAACAATCTATATATATAAAAGTGAATGTCTGTTTGTTTGTTCGCTTATAACTTACGAACTACAGCTCGGAATTGCACGAAATTTTGCACACTTATTTGTTTTTACCCGGGGAAGGTTATAGGCACGGTATTGTCCGGCCATTTTAGTTACGGCCGATTTTATGGCCGATTTTCCAATTTCTTGCTCAAAATTTTCCGAATTTAGGCCAATATCTTAAGATTTGTCTCGACAACATATCAATTCAAAGCGAGAAAGATTTAGGTAACATCTTTATCCTTCATTTAGGACATATTTTGCAAAATTGTGACTAGCCATTCGAGGGTTACAAGTTCGAATCCGGGATCGGGCACAATAAAATTATCACAGTTAAAAAATATCCAACCGTTTTCGAGGCCGATTTTCCGATTTTTGTATGGGAAATCATAGNGATAACTCTCGAACGCCTTGTGTCCAATTTTAATAAAACTTGGTATTGACATATATTATGTTTGTACCACGATAACTCTCGAACGCCTTGTGCTTGTCCTATTTGTATGAAATTTGTTATTGACATGTATTAAATTAGTACCACGATAACTCTCGAACGCCTTGTGTCCAATTTTAATAAAACTTGGTATTGACATATATTATGTTTGTACCACGATAACTCTCGAACGCCTTGTGCTTGTCCTATTTGTATGAAATTTGTTATTGACATGTATTAAATTAGTACCACGATAACTCTCGAACGCCTTGTGTCCAATTTTAATAAAACTTGGTATTGACATATATTATGTTTGTACCACGATAACTCTCGAACGCCTTGTGCTTGTCCTATTTGTATGAAATTTGTTATTGACATGTATTAAATTAGTACCACGATAACTCTCGAACGCCTTGTGTCCAATTTTAATAAAACTTGGTATTGACATATATTATGTTTGTACCACGATAACTCTCGAACGCCTTGTGCTTGTCCTATTTGTATGAAATTTGTTATTGACATGTATTAAATTAGTACCACGATAACTCTCGAACGCCTTGTGTCCAATTTTAATAAAACTTGGTATTGACATATATTATGTTTGTACCACGATAACTTTCGAACGCCTTGTCCTATTTGTATGAAATTCGGTATTGAACATTTATTATTTACCTACATGTAGGACTTACAAATTCCTCAAGAACATCCCTCTGGGGGGTCTTTCAGACTTTTTATAGTTTTAAAACCTATGGGACTATGTTCTGTTATTAAAGTTTATAATGGGACTGTTATTAAGATAACTTACATGCCGGTCGTAAAAGGCGACTAAGGGCAGGGTCGGAAATGACATTTTTTCTATTACCAATGCAGAAAGCAATGAGAAGCTACAGCTTTATCCGTAGGGATTCTTTAGAATCAACAACTCATGACGAGTGTTTGCAAACCAGCCCCTGATGATGATAATATAAGAGAAATTATCCAAAAACATTTGTTTTGAGATTTTTAGGGTTACGATGATTTTCTTAATATATTTTACAATTTTGGCCGTGTGACTTCTTGTTCACCCTGTAGAATGTATCGTGGGAACCCCCTGTAGTCGGATAGTTTGTGTCTTGCCACTGAAATCTAAACTCTGTTTGATCTAAAGACAATTATAAATTTTCTCTCTAATGAAGTTTGCACTGATTTTCTTAATATATTTTACTCTTTGGGCCGTGTGATTTTCACACTATTTGACTTCTTGCTCACCCTGTAGAATGTATCGTGGGAACCCCCTGTAGTCGGATAGTTTGTGTCTTGCCACTGAAATCTAAATTCTGTTAGATCTACAAGACAATTATAAATTTTCTCTCTAATGAAGTTTGCACTGATTTTCTTAATATATTTTACTATTTGGGCCGTGTGATTTTCACACTATTTGACTTCTTGCTCACCCTTTAGTATGTATCGTGGGAACCCCCTGTAGTCGGATAGTTTGTGTCTTGCCACTGAAATCTAAACTCTGTTTGATCTACAAGACAATTATAAATTTTCTCTCTAATGAAGTTTGCACTGATTTTCTTAACATATTTTACTATTTGGGCCGTGTGATTTTCACACTATTTGACTTCCTGCTCACCCTATAGTATGTATCGTGGGAACCCCCTGTAGTCGGATAGTTTGTGTCTTGCCACTGAAATCTAAACTCTGTTTGATCTACAAGACAATTATAAATTTTCTCTATAATGAAGCATGCATTGTTGGTCAGGATACAGCCATACGGCCTTGACTACGAAACAGTTACAGGTCACGCTAATTTGTTTGTTCTCAGAACAAAATCAATACCTACTTACTCAAATTATGCTGATTGCTGATATCTCTGGAACAATATGTGATAAATATAGTTTACTGATAGTAAAAATAATGTACGATCTGTTGTGTCTTAACATCTTATTACTCAAATTATGCTGATTGCTGATATCTTGGAATAATATGTGATAAATATAGTTTACTGATAGTGAAAATAATGTACGATCTGTTGTGTCTTAACATCTTATTACTCAAATTGTGCTGATTGCTGATATCTCTGGAACAATATGTGATAAATATATTTTACCGGTAGTGAAAATAATGTACGATCTGTTGTGTCTTTCATCTTATCTTTTTCACTTTCGCATAGTGAAAATAATGTACTTTTGTGTTTTACATCTTATCTTTTTCACTTTCGCAACATATAAATATATTTTACTGATAGTGAAAATAATGTACGATCTATTGTGTCTTTCATCTTATCTTTTTCACTTTCGCATAGTNAATTATTTAGGGACCCTTGAAAGAATGTTGGCGGGGGGGGGGGGCAAAATGACTTGCGCCAGCAATGTCGCCCTCGGTATTATACGAGTAACTGCATTTAATTATACTTTTTTTTAGAAAAAACATATTTATTTTATGTAATAATTATTTAGATTATATCAAAATGCAAACTGAATCCAACTGTTATTAAAAAGTATCGGCTTACCTAATGCTATCATAATATGTTCAATTGTAAGGAAATAAATAATCTGTGCTCGATTCCAATTCCATTTGTCATTGGTTGCTTGAACCAGTTCCGTATTCTACTGAGTATCTCCACTGGGGTTCGATTCCAATTCCATTGGTCATTGATTGCTTGAACCAGTTTCGTATTCTACTGAGTATCTCCACTAACAGGTAGAATGGGGTTCGATTCCAATTCCATTGGTCATTGATTGCTTTAACCAGTTTCCTTATTCTACTGAGTATATCCACTATCAGGTAGAATGGGGTTCGATTCCAATTCCATTGGTCATTGATTGCTAGAACCAGTTCCGTATTCTACTGAGTATCTCCACTATCAGGTAGAATGGGGTTCGATTCCAATATTATTGGTCATTGATTGCTCTAACCACTTTCCTTATTCTACTGAGTATATCCACTATCAGGTAGAATGGGGTTCGATTCCAATTCCATTGGTCATTGATTGCTAAAACCAGTTTTCGTATTCTACTGAGTATTTCCACTATCAGGTTCGACATGCTAAGCTAAATTGTTGTTCGCAGTATTTTGTCAAAAAGTACATTAAGAGAAAGGCTGATCCATCACAGCCATTGGCACACTGATCCCTATTAGTATGTAGGTGCGTAATAAGAAAGAAAACTTTTTGCAATTTTTTTGTGGGAAAACAAAAGGAGATAAGGAAAAATGCCGAGAATGGANTAATGAAAAATGACCGAGAATAGACCCCCCAAAAGTAGTATATAAGGATCCCATAAAAATATAAACTTTACAAATTTTCGGTTTCTCTCCCATTTATGGACGGTTTTCACCACCAAAAAATCGGAATTGAGAAGTATCACTTTGGGATGAGCGAGAAAGCTGAAATTAAATAAGAAGGTGCTCCGCAGTACAAAAAGTAATATCTTTGAGTAATATATTGAATTTTCTAAATAGGAGCCATGTTCACGCTGGGGGTCGGTTCCTCCAAAAAATCTAAAATTGAGAAACTTTAATTGTAGTTGAATTTCGTAACCGTAGCGAAGCACGAGAAAACAGCTAGTATTTATATAACTAGGTGTGTCCGTGGACAAAAACGGGCAGAGCCATCCGTTTCACCTCGAATTTTCGGGCACCACATAAACTTTAGCATATTGCTTCATTATTCCGTTAAAACAAGATTTTTTGAGAATACCGCACCTTTCTTGATTGCATCATGCCGTTGAGTAG
>CM022885.1:37841493-37853219 GCA_012654025.1 Pachypsylla venusta | reverse complement strand
CTTTTGACAGTGTTTACACACACTTATTTCTTGCAGGTGATACATTTTAGACACTTTAGACAATTTATGGTAGCTTTAGATAATCAATGTATTGGTTACATGCATTGTATAAAGTACCCGCGCCCAAGCTTGGCTTCAATATCATCCCTTAGAAGGCTTAGAACATACATATTATTATATACTATGATGGAAAATATTGTTTGTGACAATTATTAAAGGTCTCATTAAAATAAGTATCATAATTTGATTACTAATAAGCTTTTTGCTAAAACGCGGGTACTTTGTACCCCCCTCCCCCCATTGGCAATGCTAGGGTTAATATTAAAAATAGATTTTTAAGGAACCGGATATGATTTTTTAACATGCTGAGGAAATACCACGTTTTAATACATGGCCAGTAAAGTAACATTAATAATGCAGTTTAGTTGATTTGTGTACCTGATGTATGTTTAATGTCGAGGTTAGGTTGCTTGTTGAGTATCTGTGAGATCTCTATTCATTTTTGTATTTTCCCATCCGTGTGAAAATTGTTGCCAATTGAAAAGACTAACCAATTTATATTGTTTCTGGTCTCGTGTCACTCATTATTCAGTTTCAATGTTATTGGCATAGCTAATGGTTTTAATGGGAGGTTATTATGAGTATCTGTAGCTGAATGAAAATAGTATGATTTATCAAGACAGGCAGAAGACTAATGAGCGAGTTTTATAATTATAAGCATATACACGGTTGGCCAAAAGTCACTATGGCATTTAAAAATTTAATAACTTTTTCGATAATATATACTTATAAAACGCAAAGCCCAGTTGGTATACTGACTGACTGATAATAAACGTAGCTCCACGATGGCTAAACCTAGAGACTAGAACTTTGGCACACTGTTTTCTTCCAGTATGTAGGTAATAAGAAAGGAAAAATAAATAAAGTTCAAGTGGGAGCAAGTTACCGCCAAAAATGACGCTATTTAGCGGGTCTATTTGCAATTTTTTTTCTGGGCAAACTAAAAGAGATAACGAAAAATTACCGAGAATAGACCCTCCGAAACAGTATATAAGGAACCCATAAAAAATATAAAATTTGAAAATACCCGATTTCTCCCCGATTTATGGACGGTTTTCACAACCAAAAAATAGGAATTGAGAATTACCACTTTGGGATGAGCGAGAAAGCTGAAATTTTATACGAAGGTGTTCCGCAGTGCAAAAAGTAATATACTTGAGTAAAATATTGAATTCTCTAACTAGAAGCCATGAGGGGGCCCCGCTCTGTGAAAGTGCTACGGGCCCCGCGGAAAGTTAATCCGGCCTTAACTGAGGGGTCAGTTCCACCAAAAACCCATAATTGAGAAGTATCACATCGGGATGAGCGAGAAAACAGATCCTTGAATTCTCTAAATAGGAGCCATGCGCACTCTCGGGGTCGGTTCCACCAAAAATATAAAATTGAGAAGATTTTTTTTCGCGATCTCGAAATTGTTATTGAATTTTGTAACCGTAGCGAAGAACGGGAAAACAGCTAGTATACGAGTATATATAGATTATATAAATAACACCTTGAAAATAAATAATATAGAGATTCACATCTGGACAAAGAACCAGAATAATAGAATTGTATTATTTAAATCAGCGATCAATATTATCTTCGAAGGCAAATTTTTAAAGAGCGAATCATTTTCAAAAATTAATTGGCCAGCGCTTTCGCCAAATTTGTCAGCACTCGACTATTTTCTTTGGGGGTTATTTGAAGGAGCGAGTATATGTGAACAAGCTCGAGACAATCCTTGAACTCAAGGCCAACATTTTTGGAGAAATTCGAAAGCTACAGCCACAAATTTTCAAAGATGTTATGGAAAAATTTAAAACGAGCTCATCATTGCGAAACTGAAAACGGAGGTCATTTAAATGACATTATTTTCCATAATTAGTGTAAAAAAATTCCCATTTGGTGTATTTTATAATCAGAAGAAGAAAAAAAATGTAAACGAAAAAGTTATTAAATTTTTAAACCCCATGGTGACTTTTTTTGGCCCACCCTGTACTACACAGAGTGCGGCTTATATGTATGCAGATGACTTTAGATGTATTTATACAATAGGTGGAACCTCTGTGTTACACGTGAAGACAATTGAGAATTATAATTACCTTTGGCCCACCCTGTACTACACAGAGTGCGGCTTATATGTATGCAGCTGACTTTAGATGTATTTATACAATAGGATGGAACCTCTGGGTTACACGTGAAGACAATTGAGAATTATAATTACTTTTGTCCCACCCTGTACTACACAGAGTGCGGCTTATATCTATGCAGATGACTTTAGATGTATTTATACAATAGGATGGAACCTCTGGGTTACACGTGCAGACAATTGAGAATTATAATTACCTTTGGCCCACCCTGTACTACACAGAGTGCGGCTTATATGTATGACTTTAGATGTATTTATACAATAGGATGGAACCTCTGGGTTACACGTGAAGACAATTGAGAACTATAATTACAAATATATACTATACTGCATTACTGCACAGAGGGCGGATTATATCATGCTGACGATTTTAAACATATTTATGTACCTACAGGATAGATAGAATAGGGAACTTCACAGATGTAAGATGTGATTTGAAATTTCTCATAATTTAAGATTTAAACCTCCCCCAAAGAAACAANAAAAAAAAAAAAAAAAAAAAAAAAAAAAAAAAAAAAAAAAAATAATAATAAAAAGAAATCTAGGTATATTTTCAACAAATAGAGAAAATTGTACAATTTTATTTATTTATTTTTTTTATCAAAAAATAGCAAAAACTGATTTTTCCATGTCAAATTCGAAAACAGAAAAAAATGTAGGATTAGTTTGCTGAAATATTTCAGGAGTGATAAAAAAAGAGAATTTACAAATGTTAGAGTTACGACCATCCTTGTAAAACAGTCAAAAATTTGAATTTGGTGAACACATTTCGATTTTTTTTTTTACAAAAATGCCGACAATTTGAGGTATAAGCATCAGGGCTGTAGACAGAAAATCCGGGCTGGGGGGAAAATTTTACGGGCCCCTCTATTATTCTTTCATCTAAAATCATCGTAAGGGCAGTAATAAAAGTAAAAGTCGGCAATTCACTTAGTTGATGTGAAAAGGTGTTTACGTTTCTTCTTGGCAATAAATAATTCGATTATCAGATGTTAATGTTTACGAAATATACCAATATTTATGATTGCTGTACAAGCTGAAAGGTCGCACTATATTTTAAAATAAGTGTCCTGCAATAGACATTGTCCCTTATATTTTTCAAAACTTTTAAGTTGATTTATTTATTATTCAGAAAAAAAAACATGAAAAAATTCATTATTTTCTCACCGGGCCTCTTAGTTGATTTATTTATTATTCAGAAAAAAACATGAAAAAATTCATTATTTTCTCACCGGGCCTCTTATACCGCCTGGGGGGATTCCCCCATTCCCCCCCCCCCTCTCGTCGTGTCTGGATATAGGTACTGCGAGGATTGAAGGCCAATGAATAGAAAGTGGAAAGATTGCACATGTTTCTCCTATATATTAAACAAATTTTTGGAATTATAATCAAGAATAAAATTATTTTTCCCCTATCTTTATCTAATACCTGTAAGTATTCAAGATAAGGTAAAAATATTTCGGTACATATTCTATTCTATTTGATAAAGCTAATAACCTCTCCTGAAGCGGAGAAAGTTCTAGCCAAGTATGTATCTATCTACAAGTATCTTTATCTTTAGAGTGTCTGTTAAATAACACAAACATTCCCAACTCTCGACTTGAAGAAATAGAAGGTAGACCATCTCAATGTAAACTAGTAGCGAATGGTTCACAATTTCAAATTGAATATTATAGTCAGCAACCTTCCCATGTTGAATAAATCAGTTCTCGTCAAGCCAGTAAAGTTAAACAACTTCGAGCGAGGATAAGGGTGGTCGTCAGAATACAAGGAGTTATTGAGTTGTAATGTTAATGTACACAGGGTGTCCATAAAGTCTCACCCCACCCCTCATATCTCGAGAATGGCTTAAAATATAAGAAAACGCGAAAACATGTATCCCTTTGATTTTAGGGGGATTAATTTTAGACTAAAAAATGTTTGGCCTCGGCTAACTCATTTCTAGGCATTTTTACGTACCATTTCGGTGCGGCCGCAAAGGGAATGGGTCACATGTTCCACCCCGCAAATGAACGGTAGATCCTAGAGAGCTCTGGTTTTCTGTAATGAAATCGTATTAACCGAGACCTCTAAAACAAGGTGTCATTTGATATACCTTCTCATTTAAGATTTTGAAGCCAGTCGGTGCCCAGCCTAAAGGGCTGGCCGAGGCCAAACATTTTTTAGTCTAAAATTAATCCCCCTAAAATTTAAGGGATGCGTGTTTTTGCGTTTTCTTATATTTTCAGCCATTCTTGAAATACGGGGGGTGGGGTGAGACTTTATGGACACTCTGTATATAAACAACTTCGAGCGAGGATAAGGGTAATCGTCAGAATATAAGGAGGTATTGAGGTGTAATGTTAATGTATATACAGTAAAGTTAAACAACTTCGAGTGAGGATAAGGGTAATCGTCAGAATATAAGGAGGTATTGAGTATAGCAATGTTAATGCATGTGTATATCACAATTTTAGCATTACAAGGTATTTTCTATAAAGTTCTATAAAATTGATTTAAAACCAACATACGTACCCAAATAATCATGAAACCATACCTACCCAAATAATCATAAAAAAATAAATTAATAATAAAAAATAATAATACACAACATGTACTTTCTCAGTTTACAATAATTTTACAGTAAATTAAAATAATCCATTACCATCTTAATATAGAGATTTTTAAATGTTGTGTAAATGTAGCTGCTAATAGTACAACACTGATTAAACCATACCTTGACCAGAACACTTTATAACAAAATATTACAGCCAACAATATTAACCACGTTGAAATTTCTCGAATTTCTCGTCAGACGTAGAAATGAGTATCGTCAGCATATTCTATTATGGTTTTATGGCAAGGCCGTATTTAAGGGGACTGAAAAAAATATAGAAATTATTATTGTTATTTTTGATGTTGTTGTTGTTTACATCATAATTATTATATGTATAGAAGTGACCCAATTAGGGATGGGTTAGTCATCCACGAGTCGATTCATGACTCGACTCACTCATGAGTCGACTCATCTTTTNCCCCCCCCTAGGCCAGATGCTGGCTACGCCCTTGCTTAATTACCTTTGGTTTCGGCCAGCCTAGCTCCTCCCTCCCTCCCCCTTCAAAGCAAAATCCTAGTTGCGGCATTGTTTTATAAGTTATCAGAGAAAGACTTAGATGAAAATATTTCCCTTGTATCAAAGAAAGTAATTCTATATAAAAATATTTCGTTCTAAAGACCAATAGTAAAGCTCATCAATGCCATCTCAGAAGGAGACTTGATGTTGACATAACATATATGTACTCTCACAGTTCACACTTAACAATGATTGTACAGTAAATTAGAATATTAGGTAATACAGAGAGATTAAAGTACAGATTACGATCATGTCAACTTTAATTTTGTTTTAAAATTAAATTATTTTGTTATTTAATATTAACTAGTTCTTATTAAATTAATACGATCATGCCAACTTGAATTTTGTTTTAAAATTAAATTATTTTGTTATTTAATATTAACTAGTTCTTATTAAATTATTAATTTTATTTATTAGTATTTTTAGAAAAGTTTTTCAACAATATTTTTTTCATCAATTCATCATCATTAAAAAAAAAAAAAAAAAAAAAAAAAATTACGAAAATTCTAATGAAGTCCCTTGTAGATAGGGGGACATAAAAAGAATACTTCCAAGGCACCCAAGTCAATGCCAGTCGTAAAATGCGACTAAGGAAAGGTTCGGAAACGATATTCTTTCCATCACCCATGCAGAAAGCAAGGAAAAGTTACTGCATTATATTCTTCTTATGTCCCCTGTGGATAGGGGGACTTAAAAAAATACATCCAAGGCACTCAGGTCCATGCCAGTCGTAAAATGCGACTAAGGGAAGGGTCGGAAACGATATTCTTTCCATCACCCATGCAGAAAGCAAGGAAAAGTTACTGCATTATATTCTTCTTATGTTCCCTGTGGATAGGGGGACTTAAAAAAAATACATCCAAGGCACTCAGGTCCATGCCAGTCGTAAAATGCGACTAAGGGGAAGGTCGGAAACGATATTCTTTCCATTACCCATGCAGAAAGCAAGGAAAAGTTACTGCATTATATTCTTCCTATGTCCCCTGTGGATAGGGGGACTTAAAAAAAATACATCCAAGGCACTCAGGTCCATGCCAGTCGTAAAATGCGACTAAGGGAAGGGTCGGAAACGATATTCTTTCCATCACCCATGCAGAAACCAAGGAGAAGCTACTGCATTATCCGTAAGGATTTTCAAGTATCAACAACTCATGGCGAATTGTTGCAAACAACTTCACGGCTGTTAACCTATGATCATCATCATAGGTTATGAGTCATACATTTTTTACAGTAATTTTATCTACAGAGGTGAAATGGTGAGGAAGTCAAACTGTGTGTTCCCATGTTCAGGCCACCATAGGTTACTAACATTTCACGACTCTAAACAAACTGACTGAAAATAATTTAATGAAATGGATTTATTAGAAGGTTAGTCTGTAACCATGAACACCACAATATGAGCTAAATTGTTTCAGCCGTTACCAAGATAATAAAAGGTGTTGAGAAATACATGCGCATGAGAAAAAATTTGGGGAAATTCGAAGAAATTGGTCTCGGAGAGCTCGTTTCTGACAATGTCGGATAATTTTATCAAAATAGGATGAAAATTTACTACAGACGGACTTGACGGAAACAGGTCCTTAGAGCTCTATTTTTATGTGGTCAAATACTCAAATTAATAAAAAAAAAATTCTGCCTCTGCTGGGGATTGAACCCACGCCCTCCTGTTTACCAGGCAAGCGCTTAATACAAAGCGATGAAATATTTTTCTAAAAATGCCAATAAATTTTAGTTGCTAAAGAGCTTCATATTAAATCAAAAACTAATAATTTAATTCTTTTATTTTCAGCCATACAAACATTAAATCTAATTAAAAATGTTTTTTAAATAGTGAAATTTTTTAATTCTTTTTTTTTTATGAATACTTTATTCATTTTGTTTTCTTCTTTACGAATTCGTCAAAATCAATAATCAGTATAATGAAGATGCAAAACGGACGTGGCAAGTTATGTGCAAAACTGACCAGCAGCTTTTTGAGGAAGTGGTGTAAGTATATTTTTTTCCTTGTTGGATTTTTTTATATTTTTTTTTGTGCATTCTTAGGCCGGCCATGAACGCACCGATAAGTCTGTGCAGACTTATCTGCACAGACAAGTCCGTCGTGTATGGCAGGATCTGCACAGATTTTGTTTGAAAATCAGATACGAAATATGTGCTGATCCTGCCATACACGTCAGACTTGTCTGTGCAGATAAGTCTGTACAGACAAGTCTACACAGACCTATCCGTGCGTGTATGGCCGGCCTTACATTAAAGGCCGGCTTTCAACTACAAGAAAAGGCATCGCAGCATCTAATGCACGTTCAATTTGACTGCGTCAAGTATTAAATTCCATAATGCAAAATTTTGTGTCAATGCCGCGTTGACCGATCTCAATTTGACGGAGCCTTTAGTGTATGAATACTAACTTTCATTAATGGCATGTTTGATGTTATAAGGTGTTTTTGGGTTTATTATTTTCAATAATGAACCTTTGGAATCGTCACGGAAAAAAAATACCCCCCCTCAAAATTTGATATTATACGTTTCAAGGTATGTAGAATCCAAAAGTCGAATAAAAAAAAAATCCGTTTGTCCGTCGTCCGCCGTGATGGGCACTTTTGCCACTTAGCGTTGACCGATTTGCATGAAATTTGGTATATAGGTCCCAAATGACGATTTCATTCAGGTATAATTTGTAATATATTAAGAGAACCTTGATTGTTAATTGTACCTTAATAAAAAAAAAAAAAAAAAAAAAAANAAAAAAAAAAAAAAAAAAAAAAAAAAAAAAAAAAAAAAATTAGATATGAAATGAAATGGTGAGGAAGCTATGTATCTCCTACCGTGTATTATGCATATCATGATAATGACCAACAAAGAATTAGTCAATCTTTCATGTGCCGGATAGAAAATTACTTTGCTAATCAGTAATTACAGTCAAATCATGAACACAGATTACGATTTACTTATTATCAGTCTCGTATATAGTAATTATAGTCAAATTATGAACCCAGATTAGGATGAGCTTATTATCAGTCTCGTAGTAATTTTTTCGGCACTCTTGGTGTAGACCACCAAGCTGTCCTAGATGGACAATTATTTTTAAGAGCGGACTGTAAGGTAGGGGTGGTTCGGGATGTCGAAAACTGAGCGAATTTCAAAGGCAATATAAATAACAATTTTAACATGTTTGGTTTGGGTATCAGTTCTCTCAATATAAATTTAATATATTAAGGGTGGATCATGATATGGCCTTAATAGTAATTACAGTCAAATCATGAACACAGATTACGATTTACTTATTATCAGTCTCGTATATAGTAATTACAGTCAAATCATGAACCCAGATTACGATTTGCTTATTATCAGTCTCGTATATAGTAATTAAAGTCAAATCATGAGCACAATTACGATTTGCTTATTATCAGTCTCGTAGTTATTACAGTCAAATCATGAACCCAGATTACGATTTGCTTATTATCAGTCTCGTAGTTATTACAATCAAATCATGAGCACAGATTACGATTTGCTTATTATCAGTCTCGTAGTAAGAGCCACATTTTCATATTAAAATAGATACAAGCCATTCTTTTTTTTCCTCATCTAGTACATCCGTTCCCGCCAAATCAGTGAAGTTAGGCAACGTCAGGAAAAAATAAGACTGATTGTTCGCATATCAGACAGCCGCTTACTTACTTATCTTATAGCATATCACTTTTTTGACATACAACAAATAATAGGTACCTACCTAATTGACGTCCGTTCTTTGATTTTTTAAAAAAATAATATTTCTTATTGGTAAAAAAAAAATAATTAAAAACAAAAATAAACATTATAGTCCAGTCAATGAATGATCAAAATAGGGGTGTAGAGTGCGTTGGCTGGAAACTAAGGAATTTTTGCAGAAGTTTGTTTGGTGTGGTCAGGAGATAAACATACTAAAAGTCCTGGGACCTGGGGGGTGAGCCAAATGCAGGTAACTTTTTTTAAGTTTTCCCCTGTATCTTGAAAACGGTTACTTGTAGGGTGCAAAGTATTCTCGGTAAAATTGGAGCCATCTAAATTTCCTACAAGTTTGCTTCTATTCATTTTTTTCCACCCCTAATAGTTTTCGAGATATCTTCCCACCCCCCACCGCATATTTTTGGGAAAATGCAAATTTACCCCATTTTTCGTTAAATTTTGGTCTGTAGCACACCAATGCTTCGTTTCACAGCAATAACCCGGGTAAAGAAGTTATAGAGGATCAAATTTGCTTTTAAAAATATTCCTTTTTTACATTTTATTATTAGCTCTTCAAAAAATACAGCCCCTTTTATGGCATTTGGTAATAATATAGATTTTGCCAAAAAAACTGTTCGTTTCAGTTTTCCACAGCTGTCACCCTTTATATAACCAGTTAGATGGCTCAAATTTTACCGAGAATACTTTGCACCCTACAAGTAACCGTTTTCGAGATATAAGGGAAAACTTAAAAAAAGTGACCTTTGCCACGCCCCCTGCATTTGGCTCACTCCCCAAGTCCCAGGACTTTTAGTATGTTTATCTCCTGACCACACCAAACAAACTTCTGAAAAAAATNGATTATCTCGAGAACGGTAACGGTACAAACGAAAATATTTTGGTACAAATCGGTACAAACGTAGTACAAACGATAGCACCCACCAAAACAACGAAATTCCACCGTGGACGGGCCAACTTAATGGACCTTGAAAAATACGGTACGGAAAACAAAAAAGTAGGTAAAGGTATTATCGAGAATATTGGACGGAAGAGAAAAACGACCAAAATTATTTTTTTGGTATTAACATTATTATCAAATTATCATCAGTATTATGATTTTTGTTTATTATTTTCAATAATGAACCTTGGAATCGTAGAATCCAAAAATCGAATAAAAAAAAATACGTTTGTCCACCGCGCCGTCCGCCGTACGCCGTGATGGGCACTTTTGCCACTTTGCGTTGACCGATTTGGATGAAATTTGGTACATATGTCCCATCTGTGCTTTTATTGTGCCCCAAAACTTTTGGGTGCAATCGAATACACCCTTGGCGATTTTTGCCGCTTTTTAGAGGTTTTCAGTATCGCTGTCTAAAACGAGAATGGTAAGAGCTGGAAATTTTAAATTTTGTACGTATGTCATATTTGGGGTCTCAGCTAGCTTCAAAACTTTTGGGTTCAATCAAATATACCGCTGGCGGTTTTTACCGCTTTAAAGCGGTTTTCATTAATCCTGTCTAAAAAGAGAATCGTAAGAGCCAGAAACTTCAAATTTGGTAGGTATGTCAAATTTAGGGTCTAATTACGCCCCAGATTTGGAATCATAACGATAACCCCCCTGAAAATTTTTTGGGGGGTACCCTCCCAAAAAAATGATTATTGTTTGCCTGAAAAATAATAAACCTAGGTGTCACATTGGCAGAGTTTTTTTTATGTTTGGTGTACGTTACCACAGGTGTTCGCAAATTACCAAATTTCGACCTTATCATCCCCTGAGACAATATTTCGACCTTCTTCTGCCCCTGAGACAATATTTCGACCTTCTTCAGCCCCTGAGACAATATTTCGACCTTCTTCATCCCCTGAGACAATATTACGACCTTCTTCAGCCCCTGAGACAATATTTCGACCTTCTTCGTCCCGTAACAGTGATAAACGCGCAATCTCATATGCCAGTTGTCATGAACGTGACAGAAAAATGTTATTCTTAGCCTTGACCAAAAAAATTGGTCAATATCCTGTCAGGTGAATTATTCTAGAGTGGATACTAAGTATCTGCCAAGGAAGAGAGAGAGAGAGAGGGAGGGAGAGAGAGAGAGAGAGAGAGAGAGAGAAGGTGAAGAAAGTTGTAATCACTCGGACAGTGATTTATTATTTAATATTCAGAGCATATGGATGAATCAAGTGGTTGGTTTAAAACCAATAGAATATTTTCAATTGATTTTAATGAAATGAATCGATTTCAAGTTCGATCAATCGGATGATTGATGTTTTTGTAATCTGAGTGTCCTTTAGCTTGAGGGCGACAGTTCGTTGGAATTTTTTTTCCTTATTTTGCTCTTGAGTTATCATCCCATGAACACAGTTTTTATGTGTATATTGTATGAGGTAAAATTTGATAATTTGGCCGAAAAAGCCGTTTGTGACATCTCTTATTCGATTGATTCCTTCGTCCTTATGACATAAATTTCAGTTATTTTCAATATTTTTTGGGTTCGACTGAGTTGACAAAAGTGTCCACTTATAGGCGTCTTGGTCGATTGGCTCCGTATTGGCTGTGGCATTGCAAATCAAATTGCACAGGTTTTATTCGTGTTTTTTTTTTTNTTTATTTTTTTTTTTTTTTTTTAGATAAATTTTGATCTGATCTCAAAAAAACTGTAGAGAGATAACTCGTCCGGTCTAACAACCAAAGGTTTTGTAACATGGGGGTAGGAAGG
>CM022885.1:37799204-37811948 GCA_012654025.1 Pachypsylla venusta | reverse complement strand
GCAACGTCGAAAACAAGCGTTCGCACTCGATTTTTTTCTACAATCCATGTCATATGACTATGCTTCGATTTTACAGATTATGAACCAATACTTAATACAATGCAATACAGAGTATTCCCAAGGAATAAGAACTATATATATAGTTACCCATTTACTGGAAACATAGCACTAAATAGTCAAGTACGCGAGTATACCATCATTGACAACATGATATTTGCCGGTCGTCCATATTGTTCATTCTTAGAAACAACTGAGAAATATAAAATCCTTGAACACGGAAAATATTTGTTCAAAAGAGATGAGCTGGGAAACGATTTAGGCGGTGTGTCTTTCTCTGTTGCACACGGGATAGTCCGTGAGCAGCGAACCTTTCGACCATTGAGAATCAAATCAAATTTTACTAGTATTGCTTTGCACGTCCATGTAGCAGGTATTGAGAACAATGAGGTTTCTGTTTCTACTGCAGATATAATCAGTCATATAACGAGGAATCAGGTAAATTTTAAGGTTATTGAGTACGAATAGGGATGAAATTAGAGGGGGTTGCAATCACGGCGGTTGCCCCGGGTGCGAGGTTTTTGGGGCGCCAAATCGCCGTACTTGGGGCGTTAAATTATTACTTTATGATAGATAACAAGGGCAGACGAACTTGACGAGTGACGGGCACGGGCGCCGAGAAGTATGAGTCACCAAGAAGTTCTCCTCCAACGCCTCTTATGCTACTGTAGACACTTGTGCATTTTGTCACCCTTTTATTCAAGTTTAAAAAAGTACAGAATAAATTACTGCTTTCAGACAGTTCACGGGGGCAGACAAACTGGGCGAGTGACGGGAGCGGTTGGAGGAGGATAAGTCACCAGGAAGATTCCCTCCAACGCCCCTTGTGTTACTGTAGACAATAGTTGATAAATATCACTGCCGCCCGGAATAGGGATGGGCAGGAGCATTGCTTATTCCGGGTGCTGACCAACCGAGTTACGTCCCTGTACGAATTTTGTGCTAGAGTAATTGAACTATATTATGAACCACTGATAATATCGAACTGTAGAAGGGCCAAGGGGTCTGACCTAACAATTACTTTTTGTAGGACCATATTCAATTAATGAAGAAAATTAGGACCATGACACTAAACTGAGGAAGAAACAAAGTTTTTAAAAAGGGACATACTAAAAATTCGGTTCTCTAACAATTACTTTTTGTAGGACCATATTCGATTAATGAAGAAAATCAGAACCATGACACCAAACTGGGGGAAGAAACAAAGTTTTTAAAAGGGGACATACTAAAAATTCGGTTCCTTAAAATGAACACACTCGTAAAAATCGAATTTTCTGATTTTATGATAACCAATAATATACCTGTATTAGACTTTAATTTAGAAATGGTATTTAGGATGTTTGTAGTCATTATGAAATATAAATTTCAATAAAATATTGTGTATCAACTACAAATAATAAGGCGAGTCACGAGCGCTTTCGTCTGTTACGACATTCTCAAGTTGACAGTCAACTTTATACTGTATTAGACTGCAACGTCGAAAACAAGCTTCTGCTTTATAATAAGGTCTTAAATCATAATCAATCGTCACCATAAAAANATTTCTCCCTTTATTATCTCTACTCGTAAGTCGACTCTTTGAAATGTCGACTCATTTCAAAAAGATGATTCTACTCGTGAATGACTAGCCCATCCCTAGTGTATTATGTAATCAAAAAACATTTCTGATGATTTTAATAGAATTTGTTTTTGTATTCATATTTCAGGGGTTGAGTCAAGAAGTAAGAATTGTCATTACCGCACTTAGTCATCTGTTTAATTACAATGAAAACTTTATCCTATATTATTTAAAACAAATAACAGATATGTTAGGAGATACTGATTTCATATATGATGTAGTAACGTTTAATGTAGAAACTCTTCAGTGGCATCAGCCAAATCAGCCAAATGTATGAGACAGCAGCTACATCTGTCAATTATGACATTCTCTGTAATATAATTACTTCACCCTGTCCCAATTATGTTTTTGGAGTTGGCGTTGTTTTCCTTAATTCTATCATGTGACAATTTTCTGTTCTGTGCCTAATTTCTTTCGCTGTAACTCTTTTCTGGCACGGTAAGGCTGGATTGCTTCTCACAGTATCCACAGTAGAAACTCGTTTTTGCTGATGATCTCTCATCATTGGAATTTTATTGTTAAGACTGGATGCCCTGTCTAACACCAAACATTCTATATTTATATGGGCTTAGGACCGTCTCCCAATTAAGCTTGCTTGCTCCCCTCGGTGTCTATCTGTCTATATTGATTGATGTTGAACTATTGCTCCCAAATAAAATTATTTCTTTACTGACATAAGAAAAATAGGTAATATATAGATAATGCAACAAATAAATAAAGGCTGCAGGACATTGGTAAAAAAAAACATAGATGTGTGTATCTACTTTCAATACGTTACGTCAAAAAAAAGAAAAAAGAAAAAAGATGGTCGATCCAGTGTCTCCACTTTCAATACTAAAGTGAATGAAGCATCAGCTCTAATATTGTGATTCTGATGTAAACAATCTGTATATGGAATATTATGTAAACATCCCGTATATATCCAGTGTCTCTACTTTCAATACGTTACGTCAAAAAAAAAAAAAAAAAAAAAAAAAAAAAAAAAAAAAAACATAGATGGAAAAAGGAAAAGAAAAAACATAGATGGTCGATCCAGTGTCTCTTCTTTCAATACTGAAGGGAATAAAGCATCAGCTCTAATATTGTGATTCTGATGTAAACAATCTGTATGTGGAATATTATGTAAACATCCTGTATATAGACCGCGACGCTTCTCCTTTCTATTTTTGATTTCTCTTTCTGTGAGATTTTGTTTACGTAGAATTACTCGAGTCTTGTAGGAGGGGGTCGGGGTGAAGGGGAGAATGTGTACTGCGTTTTTACTTTCCCATTCGAGAACATGTAGAAAGATATAGAAAAATCTATTATTCCAGAACGTTTTGTTTACGTAAACAAAAAGAATATTTATAGAACGCAAAGTTTGTTTACTGAAGGGTTGTGTACTAGATCGTTCTGGAAATCGTTAAGAATGTATAAATTGGGGGCCACGAGTAGAAACCGAGTTAGTCTTAGTTGAGTGATAAGTGAAGTCAGTCTAGTTTGGAAAGCGAATTCAGGCAGTGCGTTTTAAAAATGATTAATTTTTCGTGTGTTTTGAATACGGTATTTGCGAGGTTACAGTAAACGAATTTTTGTTACGTTTTTTTTGTTTTTTGTTTTTTTTATTGTAATTTCTTTCTTTAATAAATTGTTTTGAGTTTCTTTTTTTACTTTTATTAAAAGTTAGTTAACGCGTTTTTAATCCACGACTACTTAATCCTCGAACCCTATGTCTACAACAATACGTTACGTCAAAAAAGAAAAAGAAAAAAATCATCGGTGGTCGATCCAGTGTCTCTACTTTGAATGGCTTGGCTGTCAATCCTTCGTCTGGCTTGACTGTCAATCCTTCCACACCCCCCCCCCCCCATATATGAAGTTAAAATAGCAAATTATCAATGTTATACTGATTTTCAAAAATATCGGGGGGACACTTAGAACCCTGGCCCGGAATACAGCCATGATTAGATGTATGATGACAATTCAAAAATGAAAAGAACAATTTCTTTAGAGCTGTCGGTCTCATATGTCCGACTACCATCGAAACGATGATACCACAAGATTGCTGTGCAGGTATATTCCCACATACTGATCAAGTGTAAAGTCGGTATTACTTTAAGAGAATTGAGACACAAGAACGTGCAATAATAAATTTAAGTGCAGGATATACAGCATCAACAATAAACTTGGCCCCAATAGTAGATATCACTATACGAGGTGTGGCTATTAAGTTCGTAGACTCTTCCCATAAAACGATGTGTTCAACTTACACAACTTTAGTACTTCTCCCCTTCAATGTACTCCCCTTCCTCTATCCCTACAACGCTCCAGGCGAATTTTCCATTGATCGAAACAGTGGTGGAGGTCATTTTTTTTTTTCATCCTCGGAGATTTTGGGCTCTTCCAATGCATGGACTGGTTCATAGGTAAAAAACCATGATTCATCGCATGTAATGACTCTTTTTAAGAAGTTGGGGTCACTTTCGATCTGATTTAGGGCGTCTGTAGAGAGAGATTTGCAAAACTTATGGGGCGTCTGTAGAGAGATTTTTGCAAACTACAAATATGTACAGGGTGGGACAAAAGTAATGACCCCATATAAAGTGTATTACACTTATGTACAGGGTGGGTCAAAAGTAATGATCCTCTTTGTTTTCTCTTTAATTGTTTAAGGTAACAATTAACCTTTCATTCTAAGTTTGAAGTTTGTGATCTAAACACTTAAAGAATTTGTATAGACAAAATCTGGGTACACTACATTTCTCAGGAATCGGGACTAATTTTGACAATGTTTTTGACAAATAATCGTTCATTCTGATTTTTAAGAGAAAATCATCCTCATTGCAGACGAGTTATATCGAGACTAATTGTGACAATGTTTTTGACAAATGTATATATAGACAAATTATAGAAAAATAATTTTTTATGTAATAGTTCCATATTTTATTGTAATCGTCTATAATTATAAATAGTTTATTTGTTCACCCTTTATTGAAATCATGAATTATTTATTTAATTAATAATTCCATATATTATCGTAATCGTCAATAAATAAATTATGTAATAATTCCATATTTTATTGTAATCGTCTATAATTATAAATAGTTTATTTGTTCACCCTTTATTGAAATCATGAATTATTTATTTAATTAATAATTCCATATATTATTGTAATCGTCTGTAATTAAAAATAGTTTATTTATTTTAACTAGTAAAACATGATTTGCTAGTTGTTGTTAATGTACTCATTTATGCAAATATCATTATAATGCTTGTTGATGTTAAAATCATGATAAGCGAACGAGCTAAGTAGCCACCTAATGAGGAAAATATTTAAACTGATTTTATCTTAAATATAGAGTTTCTTTGTGGTGGCCCAACGGCCATTTCACAAATTTTTTGGCTATCACAGCATGCCTCATGTACAAATAATTTCTTCAATTTTCTACCAAATCTATAATGACACTAATCGCTACACATATTAAAGTAGCTGCTCAAGAGTTCTCAGTGCAGGCTGAGTGCACAGTGCACTCTTAAAATCACAAGCACCCAGTCGAAATGTTTCCGACCACGTCTAGAATTGAACCTGGATACTCCACTCAGGGCCGTAGATAGAAACCCCTCTATTATTATTTCATCTAAAGTCACCGTATGGGCAGTAATAAAAGTAAAAGTAAGCAATTCACTCAGTTGATGTGAAAAGGCGTGTACGCTTCTTCTTGGCAATAAATAATTCGATTATCAGATGTTATTGTTCTGAGCGCACGGCAGTGCGCCAGGCCAAGTTCCAGAAAGCACCAGTGTATCTTTACACGAAGCAATTCACCGGGTTTTTCACACCTACAGATATCCGGTTCCGGGCGGGAGATAGTTAATTTCAAAGTTTGCACTTTTGGATACTCACATTACTCACTGACTGACTGACATATTGACTGTTTCACTCATCATCAAAAGTTTCAGGCACTTCCCGTATACCTAGCGCGCTGAATTTTGCATGAAGGTAGCAATTGACATCCAAGTAAAGGGAAAAATCCAAAAATTTCAACTTTTTAACTCTAAGTGCTCCAAAACGGTGTCGCTTTAGGGAAGACAATACAACGTATTGTAATGTAGTTTTAACTGATAAAACACTGAAATATTGCATAAAGTTAGATATTTACATGCAATTAAGAGGGAAGTATTTATATTCGGATTCTTTCACACCCGGTGCTCCTAAAGGGTTCCGCTTTCGGGAAGGAGATGCACGAAAATTTTAAACTGGTAGGACGCTGAAATCTTGCATGAAGGAATATGTTTTCATTCAATTAAATGGAAAATAATTATACTAATTCTTTGGCTACGAGCTACGAGTGCTCTAAATCAGTTCCGCTTCATCGAAGAAAATGGTCGAAATCTAGTTTCAACTGCTAAGGCGCTGAAATCTTGCATGAAAGTAGAGAGACTTAAATTCAAATGAATCCGCAAGAACTCTCTGACTATGCGGTAAGAGGAGTATTTTTTTGAGCAAGAAAAATAATAAAGCCACAAGTAGGGATGTCGCATCGGATCAAGAATATCGATATTCCCGATATCGATACTATCGGAAGCGTAATATCGATGTCCGATATATCGCATGTTTCGATATTTCCATAGCTAAACTTTTAGGTTGATTTATTTATTATTCAGAAAAAAAGAACTTGAAAAATTTCATTATGATAATTTTCTCACCGGGCCTCTTAGGATACCCCGAGACTGGGGTTTCCCCCATTCCATTGCCCATTAGTGTAGGACTGTAGGTAGGTAGGTGTAGGTGTAGGTGTAGGTCTGTAGGTACATGTATGAATTCTAAGTCGATTGTTATTCCTCCTACCTTTAGGTTTAGCGTTTAGGAATTCCTTTGGTCTTGCCACTTGCGTTTACATTAAAATGAACTGAAGGTGAGGGAATTTTTTCAAATTTTTGGAAAAATTCCCTCACCTTCGACAAAAAATTTCACATAAAAAAACCCTAATCCTGTGTTAAAAATTTAAAATAATAAAATCTAAAGAGGGGAAAAAATCAGAAACATCTTGCTATTCGATACCGATATTTTTATCCGATATAAAGATAAATATCGAAAGAGTAATATCGATGAAAAATATCGATATTCCAAAATATCGATATAATATCGACATCCCTACCCACAAGTGTTACATTGGCAGAGTGTTTAAGTAGATGTGTTGTCTTTTTAATGGCTGAAAAAAATTGCGTTTACTTTTTTTGGTCAATTGCGTTTGAAATTTGATTTTCGTATATAGGAATATGTGGCTAACGGAAAATTTGGTTTTCGTATATAATATACGTGCTGTATTTTCATTGGTCGTAAGAACATCTGTTTCTAGATCAGACATTATGTTTTATTTTTTTGTCTTGTCACACAATAGTTCAGTAACAATTTAGCTATGAAAATCTCATCTTCATCATGTTGTATCTTTATGATACTAGGGATATCGTTTCTTGCGGACCTTGGTGAGTTTAAAATATTTTTCAAATTTTGTTCTCATAAAAAATAAACTTTTTTTTTCTCTCTTAACTTTTTTTTTATTAACAGGCTCTTGGACGACACCATCTTCAATATCTGGGGGGGGGGGGNGGGAGTTGATCCCCTTAAAATCCTGTTCTGGAAACGCCCTAATCGTAGTGATTGATCAAATGAAAATTTATTCAGCCCCTCTTCGGTCCAATAAAACTGTGGAGATATTTAACTAATTTAGTTAAAAAAAAAATACAGGGTGTATCATAATTCTATGTCACTCCGTTAGCCACATATTCCTAAGACTAAAATAAGATGATTTCTTTTCACTGTATAAAGCCATGTCCTAAAGTGATTCCCCTACAAGTTACAGAGCCACGGAGCCAATTTGAACATTTCTAAATTTTGGAATCGTCACGAAAAAAAAATCCCACCCCCCTCAAAATTTGATATTTTCGTTTCAACATACGTAGATTCCAAAAATCGAATAAAAACCGTTTGTCCGGCATACGCCATGATGACCGAATTACATGAAATTTGGTATATAAGTTGTGTTTGGGATCTTATTGTGGCCCGAAACTTTTGGGTCAACCTCCATCTTTCAACTCGACTAGACTGATGATGAATCGAATGATTCGAAACCAGTTTCTTCATAAATAATTATAAATAGTATTATTGGTAAGTGTTTATAAATAGAGTTTTTGGTGTTTTGTTTTAATTTATTTAAAAGTTAATATATTTTAACACTTACAATTAACATGGTATTCAAATATACATTGACGTTTTTTTTTTTTTTACTTTCCTTATCCGATAAAAAGGAAAGTATTGTAATGGGCTGACATTTTCGATGTCGAGTTTTCAATGCAAAACACGTTTTGGGATCCCCAGAACCCAAATCTCGAATTTCAGCCATGGTCCGTGCCGTCCGTGTGTGTTTCTGTCTGTCTGTCTGTCTGTGAACAAGATATCTCAAGAACGGCAAGTGCTAGAGAATTGAAATTTGGTATGTTTGTCAGTTTTATGCCATGAACGGCCAAATAAGCTTTTAGTGAAAATGGAATACACCGTTGTCGTTTTTATGCCGCTTTTTAGCGGTTTTCACATACTCGTATCCTGCCCTTAAAATAAGAACGGTAATAGCTAGAATTACGATGATGTTGAAAATTTCCTTCAGTAAGTTATCTATTTATCTGTGTCCGCGGTAGTTTTTAGCTAATATAATACCAGTTTAAATAAGAAGACCCATGTTGATAATTAACTTTCAAAATAAACTTTCAAAGAAATTAAACTCTTTTTTTGAAATTATGGACTTGAAACAACAAAAAAAGTACCTAATAGGAGAAAAAAACTTGATCTTCAAAAATCACCTTTAACATGAGTTTGGCGACTGATTGATTTTTTTCTGCTGACATTTTTTTATCAGTATGGCCAAAAACGTCAGCAGAGTACATTTTAAAAGGCACAATTTATTTTTACAGAGATACACTGAGGTGGAAAACAAAAAGTGTAAATTTTGTTACTAAATTTTTTGTACCAAGTAAGGGCAAAAATTGCCAGCGCTCCAGGAAAAATGATTTTTTCACGTTTTTTTGTAGAAGGGGTTATGCCATTACCATATTTACCATAATAAAGAAATCATATCTTTGACAATCAGTTTGAATATCAAGCCCCTGATACCAAATTTAGGCTTTCATTCAAACTACGGCAAATTTTGCCCCCTCCCTCGTCATTCTAGGGTTAATGGTCTATCCAAGTTGAGAAAATAGACATCAGAGGAAAGAGGGGAATAAGTTTCTTTGGGACAAATTCTACCAACTCTCGTGGCAGTTGAAAGTGAACGGCCCTCAGAGTATGATTATTTGAACTTTTTTCACGTAACTTTCAACAGCTCTCAGCAGTGGCGGCCCGTGAATATTTAGCCTGGGGGGCTACATGCCCCCCAGGCATTGCTAAAAATGCAATAGAAGTTGATTTTGTGGCTTACCTGACTAATATATCGAAATTTGAGTCATATTTAGATTTGGTTTCCATTTAATTCCTCTTCCAATGATAGGCTTCGGAATTTGCATGGTAAAAGGTTAGGTATTTATTGAGGCACAATCTAAATAATTACCTATATAATTTATTGTCAAGGAAATATTGCTAAATTAAATGAATGCCATTATTTTCCAACAGAATTTAAATTAATAAACACTTTTTATTTAATTAGGGTTATTTCCAAATAGGAAAAAAGTGGAAATTGGTTGCAAAAAATAGATTTTCTATAAAATAAAAAACAATTTTGATAAGAATTAACATAATCAAGCAAACTCGTTAACTTTGTTTATAATTTTGAATTTTGCAGATTTGTTATCACAGTGCCATATTTTAAATATTGTTTGCTGATGGTAGATCAAATATTATTTGAGTCGTAAAACTCTAATATAAAAATAAAATTAAAGATAATGCATTATCTATCTACCTACCATGAAAATTGTTTGAATTAATTTTTTAATTTGAATTCCAGCCTAATTTGGAGCCCTAAGCAAGTCGTGGGTTCGATGAATATTTTTTTTATAAATTTGCATTCCTCCCTCTATGCTTTATTACTACTGTGGGTTTCTCCGAAACGTTTGGCAACATCGATTTTTTTCTTTCAAAAGAAACGTACCCCTGTTTGAGAGGAGAGAAAATAAATCGCGAAAAAATGGAATATTATAATACATTTTGGGAACCAAAAATTTTTGAGCAGGCCCAATTTCTATGTAAATAGGATGGATAATTCCTCTCTTATTTTGAAATTAGCGGGAAAAGATCCGAAATTACAAAGGAAATTTTCTAGAATTTTGGAGCTATAAGCATTACGCCCGTTATATTATATACTGACTGTGAGACATGGTGAACATACGATATTTTTCGCAAGTGAACAGCAGATATTTTAAGCAACTCGCGAGTTATAGAAAATAAACGGATATATTTTTTCAAGTGTTTTTCCTTTTTGGGGAAAGAAGAATTCTTTTGTAGATATAAAATTAAATATTTTTATGCTTTATTTTCTGTAATTTTTTGGGGGGCCGTGCCCTTTTGCCCTTAAGGAGCAGCCGCCACTGGCTCTCAGAGAACATTTGAAACATCTTTGAATTTATAATTTTTATTATTTAATCAATGTTCTAATTATATTAGATATTAATATTACATTCTAACCAAGGAATTATTTAATTCTTTAACCTTAACAGAGGTCCACTTATCCTTGAATTCTAAGGCGAATGTTGGAGTCAAAATTTTGACCTTCGAATCCACAAAATGATTCACCAACGACTTTTGTTTTAGAAGTCTCCCAACTTCTTAGGATTTCGTCAGCTTTGAGTTAGGCCCAATCTTCCAAACTTTACCCAAATGATTTTTTTTTTTTCGAGACCCTTTCAAAACACATTAAACATATCTCTGTCGGCTCAGTTATTACCCAAACAGGCAACAACTGACGATTATTCTGAAAGGTAAAGCAAGGCCGTACCCAGAGGGGTGGTCTACGGGTTCCAGATTCAAAAATTCCATTTTTGGGTACAAGTCCCGGCTCTTATCATTCTCTTTTTCGACAGGATTAATGAAAACCGGTAAAAACCGCCAGCGGTATATTTAATTGTGCCCACATCTTACTTAAATATGACATACATACCAAATTTCAAATCTCTAGCTTTTACCATTTTTCTTTTTAGACAGCAATACTGAAAACCGCTAAAGCGTAAAAAACCGCCAGGGGTATATTCGATTGCACCAAAAAGTTTCGGGGCACAATTCTAACCCACCAAATTTAATCCGAATCATCGGTCAACGCTAAGTGGCAAAAGTGCCCATCACGGCGAACAAACTGATTTTTTTTTTTTTCAACTCTGAGGTCCTTCTTGTTTTTGGTACATTTTTGCTTACGATGTGCATCTGATATGTCCCTCCACAGCATCCAACGATATAGTCTGCCATCATTGTCGTGTCCCATTTTCCTTGGTATATTCTCTCCAGCTCCTTGATATCTTAGTTAAAACGTCCTCCTTGTTCTTCGCGCACAGCCCCCAAATTATCAGGTAGAGAAAATATACCTTATCCCATAAATCAATCCAGGCCTTGAAAGGACTATAACATTTTTTTTACCAATTTTCTTTTAGTCAGGATTTTTATTACTGTCCAGAAATTTATCAACATCCTTGAATGAAAACCATCCTTCTCTCTGAAGATATTTCATGGTGTTAGCAAAATCTTGATTCGTCAGAAGTGTCCCGATGCAGACATCGGGAGACTTCTCTCGAATCAAGAGTTTGCTAACACCATGATATTTGTTAGACCAGAGTCCAACAAATACTACTTTTCTTCAGTTTATCCTCTGACAGGCGTGGAAATTTCCAAGTACATAACTGAAACTTGCTCCGTATTTTGGAAGTGATTACAAACTGCTTCATGGGGCCAAGTTTTATAATTATGAGGAGGGGGGTGTAGATTTTTTTCTGATGGTACCAAGTTTTTGCCAAGAACATTGTTTTGCTCAAAGCGTCCTTGGCTGCCTAGTCTCCTCAGACTAGTGATTTCGGTCTGAACTGTCCCTTAAGTATGAGAAACGAGGATATATTTGGTTTGTGGACCAAGAACCATACACAAAATCTACGAATCACACATTTGCCAACCATGATCTTCATATTTTAGTTTCTGAACAATCACTTACAATTTATCACAGGTCTCTTTTGAAAACATAGAATTTTCAACAGGGATAAAAACGTAGAAGTCACAGTGGTGAAGTAAAACTTCCTTGAAACTCCGCTTTAATGAATCAATGAACAAACGCCATTGAGTGGAATCGATGTCTACAATAAACCAAATTTTCCTTCCGGTTAAAATAGGGCAGGAATCACATGAACGGTTGTCAATTTTCCCCTGCTGGACACTGCATTGAACATGTTTTTGCAGGGCATTACGCGGTGTTCAATACATCTCAATCAAAATAATATTGTCCATTGAGTATATGTATTGTGTATTTATCTTATCTATTTATTTATTCAGTTTTATCCGGGAAATACGTTTTAAAAATGCATTACACACCCATAAATCGTAGCTAATTATAGGAAAAATGGGTCAAAATTTTATTTACATTTTGTCAAAATCCTGATGTGATACAGCAAAACGGAGTTCATTTTCGGATTCACCGCATCAAAATACATATAAATCAGTTAAAAACAGCAAAACAGCTTTTTGGTCGCAGACCTGTGTAATAAACCAAAAAGTAAAACAAAATGCTAGCGACAACTGTTGCTAAATGTGTGGAGTCTTTCTTCTTAAAACTGATTCATTTTTATCTTTTAGAGTTTACAATGACTATTTTGAACAAGATATGTCATTTCAATATTTTTATCCGAATTATAAAGTACCGTATGTACCAGGTGCGACAGCAGGTTCTTTAGCTATAGAAGTTATGGATAGAATCACTCGGGAAATGAACGCGATTTATCAACAAGATACAGGGATTGACAATAGTTGCTATTTAGCTTTAGTAGTGAATAATGTAGACAAGAATGGATTTGATATAATAAATCAAGAGAGTTATATAGACATTGAGCCATTAGAAGTATATTCGTTA
>CM022885.1:37780751-37797106 GCA_012654025.1 Pachypsylla venusta | reverse complement strand
CTCACACAAGTTTACATCTCCTTGAGAACTCATGAGAATTAGGAGAAAATAGAAATGAGAGGAAATTGAAATTGTCCACAGGAAGTAGGGTAGGTAGGTACCTAGTCAGATCAGAGAAAGAAAACTTTTGGAATCTGCTCTGCAGACATAAGTATCCAAACTTAAGAAGAAGTATTGAAATGTTACATTCATTCTTTGGCTCAACCTACCAATGTGAATCCGTTTATTCTTACATGAAGTTGATCAAAAATAAAAACCGATCGAGTTTAACCGACGAACACACCGAGCAATGCCTGAGCCGAGCATATCGTCCTACTCACCAAACTTGTAAATGAGATGCAAAGTCAAACTTCTCATTAGATAACTATTATTTGTTGATCGTTTGAAATTATTCTGAACCTTTTTAAGAAACCCTTCGACAAATAAAGATAAAATTTTATGTTCATTCTAATTGTGTTCAAAAGTGGGGGGGGGCGAGAGGGTGTCGATCGCTGCGATTATCTGAGATTTTATAGCAGATCTTCTTCTGTAAAGGTTGGGCACCCCTAAGTGGGGGGGGCGAGAGGGTGTCGATCGCTGCGATTGAGACTTTATAGCAGATCTTCTTCTGTAAAGGTTGGGCACCCCTAAGTGGGGGGGGGGGGGGGNGTCGATCGCTGCGATTATCTGAGACTTTATAGCAGATCTTCTTCTGGAAAGGTTGGGCAACCCTAAGTGGGGGGGGGCGAGAGGGTGTCGATCGCTGCGATTATCTGAGACTTTATAGCAGATCTTCTTCTGTAAAGGTTGGGCACCCCTAAGTGGGGGGGGCGAGAGGGTGTCGACGCTGCGATTATCTGAAATTTTATAGCAGATATGCTTCTGTGGGCACCCCTGGTATAGACTTTCGATGAGAAATTTAAATGGAATAATGTTATAAATATTTTTTATTTAATTGAATTAAAAACCATTTTTCCTTTTATTTTTTCAATCTCCTACCCGGGTAAACATTAACTCTTGAAGTATAACACTATACTTCGGAATGAATGTTCAAAATTTCAATGACCTATCCCTTGTAGAATCGGATATGTATCGGTGTGAAAACCCGGTGAATTGTTTCTTGTAAAGATACACTGGGGCTTTCCTGAACTTGGCCTGGCGCACTGAGCTGCGCTCAGATAAAGATTATGATAACAGTACAGAAACGGTCATGCCTCTAAGACACTAAGGAAAGGAACGCAAATTGTCAGTTAGATTTTAAAACAAAACACGTGCCGCATATAATGACTCTCCAACCTGCTTGAAGGACCCCAATAACTTATTTTTCCTCACAGTGTTACAAAAACATCTGCAACCTACAAAACTAGATAATAAACTAAAACATTTGCTGATATAATGAGATCCATTGATATCCTCACACAAGATACATTTAATGTGTGAAAACAATTAATATTTGGGGAGCATAACGCAGGAAAATGGGGTTCTGTGTGCAACTTAATGAAGGATCTAAGTGGGTTATATCATTCGATCAGGAAAGTGGTGGAGATCAACAATATCTTGGATGCCACTCTCGCAACTGATTCAGACGGCTGTAATGGCGAATCCAAAATGACCGCCACACCAAAATAAGTATACTACCATATCTTCGCCGATTTTCACTCGATTTAGATTTTTTTTCTTGCCTCTTATTTTGATGTCAAGGAGAAAAATAAATGTTCCCAGCACAAGTACTGTGGGAAACCAATACTGTTGGTGCTATTGGGCTCCAAGTGTTTGCAAAAAAAAAAAAATTCCTTTTATTTTTTCAAAAAATTAATCAGGGCGGGGCTATTTGAAGTCTAGTCTAAGTTGTCAAAGCGCGGGGCCCGTAGCACGTGCTACAAATGCTACTATTGTTAATCCGGCCCTGTACTCACTCTCCAATTGAGTAGGGCATTGCAATCAAAGATGAGAGGCTGTTTCCTCTTCTTCCCCACATAGTGTACACAATGGGTTTTCTCTAAAAATTCCCATATTGTGTAGGTGTTTTCTGAGACCACAATGTCCCGTTATTAGTCCAGTGAGAAGTCTCATTTGTTTCCGACTTAAGCGAAGGAGATCAGCAGTTTNTTTGATTAAGATAGCATTCAGCAACACCCATACCCATTCATAATTTATAATGTAAAGGGGAGGGGGGCGTGAGAGGCTTTTATTTCAAGAAAGGGGGAAGAGTCGACTCATTTCAAAAAGATGATTCGACTCGTGAGTGAGTCGATTCATGTTTCAACTCGTGGATGACTAGCCCAAACCTACTACAGACAGACACAGAACCAATACCCCCCCCCTTGATTTCTGAACCAGATTTTGGGGACGAATTTAAACCTCTACATCAGGGGTTCCCAAACTTTTTGGTACCGCTGCCCCCTTTGTTGAAATGAAAGCCTCCCACGCCCCCCTTCCCTTTTATAAATTATGAATGGGTATGGGTATTGCTGAATGCTATCTCATTCAAAACGCTAATGTGTTGCTGAATGCTATATTATTCAAAAAGCTAATGTGTTGCTGAATGCTATCCTCATTCAAAACGCTAATGTGTTGCTGAATGCTATTTTATTCAAAACGCTAATGTGTTGCTAAATGCTATTTTATTCAAAACCCTAATGTGTTGCTGAATGCTATCTCAAACAAAACGCTAATGTGTTGCCGAATATTATTTTATTCAAAACGCTAATGTGTTGCTGAATGATATCATATTCAAAACGCTAAGGAGTTGCTGAATCCTATCACATTCAAATTTTCTAAAATAAAATTACCTTTGTAAAAAAATTGTGTACGTTTATATTTTAACTAAATGATAATAACTCAACTGGTCTTGCGCCCCCTTGACTTGCCTTCACGCCCCCCCCCCAGTTTGGGAACCTCTGCTCTACATGAATACAAAGCTTGCCTACTTTCGTCATTTCGGAAGCAAATAATGCGAGAACTTTTAGATGAAACTTGGCAGAATAGCTTTGTGTCACGCAGGTATCTGCTTAGTAACTATCTTGTGTTACATAAATTACAGATAATGATATTCATTACTGGTAGGAAGCTTATTAGAAATCTCATTAGCTACGGAATGAGAAGTTACACAATGTTCGGAACAAATTTTCTTCTTCCTATAATAATCTTCTATACTTATAAAACGCAAAGCCCTGCTGACTGACCAAGGGCGTAGCCAGCATTTGGCATAGGGGGGGCAGGTGAGATCTTCATGTCGGGAGGGAGGGGGTGGGGGTCGATAAAGTAAATCGGTAATTATTTAATAATAAACCCCCAGGGGTAACTGTTTTCTGTCCGATTTATGGACGGTTTTCACCATCAAAAAATCGGAATTGAGAAGTACCACTTCGGGATGAGCGAGAAAGCTGAAATTTGATAAAAAGGTATTCCGAAGTACAAAAAGTCATGTCCTTGAATAAAATATTGAATTTTCTAACTAAGAGCAGTGCTCACTCTGGGGGTCAGTTCCCCCAAAAACCATAGTTAAGAAGTATCACTTCGGGATAAGCGAGAAAGCTGAAATTTTATACGAAGGTGTTCCGCAGTGCAGAAAGTAATATCTTTGAGGGGTCGGTTCCACCAAAAATCTAAAATTGAGTTGTTGAATTTTGCAACCGTAGCGAAGCACGGGAAAACAGCTAGTTTATTATAATTATTTAAATTTGTCTATCTATACAAAGTCCAGTTGGTATACTGACTGACAGGACTTTTTTGTCTTGGGGGGGGGGGGCGAAGCATTAACAGCCAAGCCAGGACTAACACCTGAAAATGATTATCATGGAAGGTGATGATGCTATTTTTGTTGTTGCTGCTGTTATTGTTGTTAATGGTGTTGCTGCTGCTGTTGATGTTGTTCTTGCTGTTGCTGCTGCTGCTGCTGTTGTTGTTGCTGTTGATGTTGTTGTTGCTGCTGAAGTTGTTTTTGCTGTTGTTGTTGACGCTGTTGTTGGTGTTGCTGCGGTTTTTTTAATATTATAGGTTACGTGCAAAGTAGAGTATTTTCATTAACAAAAAAAAAAGATTGACATTTCGGGGGGGGGGGTCAGGACTGACGTAACTCTATGATGGCTAAAACTAGACCCCTTAAAACCCTGGCATGGATACGCTCATGATTAGATGTATGATGACAAGATTAGATGTATGATGACAATTCAAAAATGAAAAGAACAATTTGTTTCGAGCTGTCGGTCTCATATATCCGACTACCATCGAAACGAGGATACCACAAGATTGATGTGCAGGTATATTCCCATAGTCCTCCTGGCCTGGTGCGCATTAGGCCGGCCATACACGCACCGATAAGTCTGTGCAGACTTGTCTGTACAGACTTATCTGCGCAGACAAGTCTGTTGTGTATGGCAGGATCTGCACAGATTTTGTCTGAAAATCGGAGACAAAATCTGTGCAGATCCTGCCATACACGTCAGACTTGTCTGCGCAGATAAGTCTGTACAGACAAGTCTGCACAGACTTATCGGTGCGTGTATGGCCGGCCTTACACGTGGGAGATCCAGGTACAATTCTGGGCGGGGTCGTAAACATTTCGACTGGGTGCTTGTGATTTTGAGGGTGCACTGAGTCTCGTGAGGACGCTAGAGTAGCTACTTTAATATGTGTTGCGAATAGTGGCATTATAGATTTGGTTAGGGCCGTAGAAAGATTTACGGGCCCCTCTATTATTCTTTCATTTAAAATCACCGTATGGTAAAAAGTAAAAGTAGGCAATTCACTTAGTTGATGTGAAAAGGCGTGCACGCTTCTTCTTGGCAACAAATAATTCGATTATCAGATGTTTACGAAATATACCAATATTTATGATTGCTGTACAAGCTGAAAGGTCGCACTATATTTTAAAATCAGTGTCCTGCAATAGCCATTGTCCCATATTAGCCCACTATCGCTAAACTTTTAGGTAGATTTATTTATTATTCAGAAGAAAAAAAATTGAAAAATTTCATTATGATAATTTTCTCACCGGGCCTCTTAGGAAACCCCGAGACTCGGGTTTCCCCATTCCATTGCCCATTGGTGTAGGACTGTAGGTAGGTAATTATAGGTGTAGGACTGTAGGTAGGTAGGTGTAGGTATAGGTCTGTAGGTACATGTATAAATTCTAAGTCGATTGTGATTCCTCCTACCTTTAGGTTTAGCGTTTAGGTTCATCTTAAGGCAAGTATTTTTGCCTTGCTATTCACGGCCACCAAATCAAATCAGCCCCTTGAATTCTTTCGGTCTTGCCACTTGCGTTTACATTAAAATGAACTGAAGGTGAGGGATTTTTTTTCAAATTTTTGGAAAAATTCCCTCACCTTCGAAAAAAAATTTCACATAAAAAACCCTAATCCTGTGTTAAAAATTTAAAATAATAAAATCTAAAGGGGGGAAAAATCAGAAAAATCTTGCTATTCGATACCGATATTTTTTTCCGATAAATTGATAAATATCGAAAGAGTAATATCGATATTCCAAAATATCGATATAATATCGAAATCCCTACCCACAAGTGTTACATTGGCAGAGTGAAGTAGGTACATGTGTTGTTTTTTTAATGGCTGTCGGAAAATTTGGTTTTCGTATATAATATACGTGCTGTATGTTCAATGGTAGTAAGAACATCTGTGTTCTAGATTATGTATTATGTTTTATTTTTTTGTCTTGTCACACAATAGTTCAGTAACAATTTAGCTATGAAAATCCCACCTTCATCAAGTTGTATCTTTATGATACTAGGGATATCGCTTCTTGCGAACCTTGGTGAGTTTAAAATATATTTCAAATTTTGTTCTCATCTAAAAAAAAAAAAAAAAAAAAAANAAAAAAAAAAAAAAAAAAAAAAAAAAAAAAAAAAAAAAAATCGTTTTTTTTTTTCTCTCTTAACTTTTTTTTTACCATCTTCAGTATCTGGTGGTATGATTTTTCCAAGTAGTAAACGCAGGCCCGTATCCAGGATTTTATTTCGGGAAGAGGGGGGGCGTTTCATGTAAAGGGAGTTTTACCATATAGGGATTATAGGAAAAATCAAACCTTTTCAAAAATTTCTGGTGGGGGGGGGGGAGTTGATCCCCTTAAAATCCTGTTCTGGAAACGCCCTAATCGTATTGATTGATCAAATGAAAATTTATTCAGCCCCTCTTCGTCCAACAAGACTGTGGAGATATTTAACTAATTTAGTTTAAAAAAATACAGGGTGTATCATAATTCACCCAGAACCCAAATCTCGAATTTCAGCCATTGGTCCGTGCCGTCCGTGTGTGTTTCTGTCTGCCTGTCTGTGAACAAGATATCTCAAGAACGGCAAGTGCTAGAGACTTGAAATTTGGTATGTATGTCAGTTTTATGCCATGAACGGCAAAATAAGCTTTTAATGGAAGTGGAATACACCGTTGTCGGTTTTATGCCGCTTTTTAGCGGTTTTCACATATCCTGCCCTTAAAATATAAATTTCATACAAGAAATTGAAAAATACAACTTAGTTTGAAGTGTAATTAATATATTGTTGCCCGCTCATTAGCCGTTGAAAGCCGCTTTATAAAAATACAACTTAGGTTCAAGTGTAATATATCAAGAAGTGTAATATATAATTGAATTTCCGCTCTGGGGACTTCAAAACGTGTTTTGGCATTGAAAACTCGACATCGAAAATTTCAGCCCATTACAATACTTTCTTNTTGTTTTTTTTTTTTTTTTTTTTTTCAAATCTCCAGATATTTTTAGTGTGTCTCAAATATCTTCAAATTTAATATTATTTTTGGTGTACTTTCTAGTAAATTCAAGAAAACATGGCTGCGACTATGAAAACGACAGATATGCAATGAGCAGAGGTCCCAATGGGGGGATGGTATTTGGTGAAGCAAGGGCGGCATTTAACTTTTCCAATTACCGACAAGTAGCAAGGTTCTATACAAGGGCTATAGAAATCAATAACCAAGTTATTGGACAATACAACTACGATGATGTTGAAAATTTCCTTCAGTAAGTTATCTATTTATCTGTGATCATTGATCTGGGTCTTGTCACAAGAGACACCCAATATGTATTTAGATACCACGTGTTAACCCTAGAATGACCAAGGTATTTTTTGTCACAAGTAAGACCAGGGGGGGGCAAAAAGTGCCCGCGGTAGTTTTTTAGCTATAAAACCAGTTTATATAAGAAAAACCATGTTGATAATTAACTTACAAAGAAATTAATTAACTTACAAAGAAATTAAACTCTTTTTTTGAAATTATGGACTTGAAACAACAAAAAAGTACCTAATAGGGGAAAAAAACTTGATCTTCAAAAGTCATCTTTAACATGAGTTTGGCGACTGATTGACTTTTTTCTGCTGATATTTTTTTATCAGTATGGCCAAAAAAGTCAGCAGAGTACATTTTAAAAGGCACAATTTATTTTTACAGAGATACACTGAGGTGGAAAACAAAAAGTGTAAATTTTTTTATTAAATTTTTTGTACCAAGTAAGGGCAAAAATTGACCGCGCTCCAGGATTTTTTTTTTTTCTTGATATCCAAACAATTAGTTTGGATATCAAGCCCCTGGTAACAAATTTAGACTTTCATTCAAACCGCGGGCAAATTTTGCCCCCCCCCCTCGTCATTCCAGGGTTAATGGTCTATCCAAGTTGAGAAAATAGACATCAGAGGAAAGAGGGGAATAAGTTTCTTTGGGACAAATTCTACCAACTCTCGTGGCAGTTGAAAGTGAGCGGTTCTCCGAGTATAATTATTTGAACTTTTTTCACGTAACTTTCAACAGCTCTCAGAGAACATTTGAAATATCTTTGAATTTAATTTTTATTATTTAATAAAAGTTCTAATTATTAGATATTAATATTACATTCTAACCAAGGAATTATTTAATTATTTAACCTTAGCAGAGGTCCACTTATCCTTGAATTCTAAGGCGAATGTTGGAGTCAAAATTGGGAACTTCGAATCCAAAAAATGATTCACCAACGACTATTGTTTTAGAAGTCTCCCAACTTCTTAGGATTTCGTCAGCTTTGAGTTAGGCCCAATCTTCCAAACTTTACCCAAATGATTTATTTTTTCGAGACCCTTTCAAGACACATTGAACATATCTCTGTCGGCTCAGTTATTACCCAAACAGACAACAACTGATGATTATTCTGAAAGGTAAAGCAAGGCCGTACCCAGGGGGGGTGGTCTACGGGTTCGAGATCCAAAAATTTCATTTTTGGGTACAAGTCCCCGGCTCTTATCATTCTCTTTTTTGACAGGATTAATGAAAACCGGTAAAAACCGCCAGCGGTTTAATTGTACCCAAATCTTACTTAAATATGACATACATACCAAATTTCAAATCTCTAGCTTTTACCATTCTCTTTTTAGAATTTTCCTTAAATATGACATACCAGCGGTATATTTAATTGTACCCAAATCTTACTTAAATATGACATACATACCAAATTTCAAATCTCTAGCTTTTACCATTCTCTTTTTAGATTCTTCCTTAAATATGACATACCAGCGGTATATTTAATTGTACCCAAATCTTACTTAAATATGACATACCAGCGGTATATTTAATTGTACCCAAATCTTACTTAAATATGACATACATACCAAATTTCAAATCTCTAGCTTTTACCATTTTCTTTTTAGACAGCAATACCGCCAGGGGTATATTCGATTGCACCAAAAAGTTTCGGGGCACAGTTAGAACCCACCAAATTTAATCCGAATCATCGGCCAACACTAAATGCCCATCGCGGAGGACAAACTGATTTTTTTTATTATATTTTTGGATTCTACGTACCTTGAAACGTAAAATATCAAATTGTGAGGGGGGTTATTATTTTTTTTTTCTCTCGTGACAATTCCAAAGGTTTGTTATTGAAAATAATAAACCAAAAAGTAAAGCAAAATGCTAGCGACTGTTGCTAAACGTGTGGAGTCTTTCTTCTTAAAACTGATTCATTTTTATCTTTTAGAGTTTACAATGACTATAACGGACAAAATATGTCATTTCGATATTTCTATCCGTATTATAAAGTACAATATGTAGCAGGTGCGACAGCAGGTTCTTTAGCTATAGAAGTTATGGATAGAATCACTGTGCAAATGAAGAAGATTTATAAACAAGATACAGGGATTGCCGATAGTTGCTATTTAGCTTTAGTAGTGAAAAATGTAAACAAGTTTGCATTTGATGAAATAAATCAAGAGAGTTATATAGGCTACGAGCCATCACTAGCATATTCGTTACATGTTGTAGGTAAGATTCTAAGTATATATATGATGAAATAAATCAAGAGAGTTCTATAGACAGAATGCCATCAGAAATATATTCGTTACATGTTGTAGGTAAGATTCTAAGTATATATGAAGAAATAAATCAAGAGAGTTGTATAGACAGAGTGCCAACAGAAGTATATTCCTTACATGTTGTAGGTAAGATTCTAAGTATATATATGATGAAATAAATCAAGAGAGTTGTATAGACAGAGAGCCATCAGAAATATATTCGTTACATGTTGTAGGTAAGATTCTAAGTATATATATGATGAAATAAATCAAGAGAGTTCTATAGACAGAGAGTCAACAGAAATATATTCGTTACTTGTTGTAGGTAAGATTCTAAGTATATATATGATGAAATAAATCAAGAGAGTTCTATAGACAGAGTGCCATCAGAAATATATTCGTTACATGTTGTAGGTAAGATTCTAAGTACCTATATTCATGGTGTCCACCCCGTATCTCGAGAATAGCTGAAAATATAAGAAAACACAAAAACACGTATCCCTTAGATTTTAGGGGTATTAATTTTAGACTAAAATATTTTTGGCCTCGGCCAGCCGTTTAGGCTGGGCACCGACTGCCTTCAAAATCTTAAATGAGAAGGTATATAAAGTGACACCTTGTTTAAGGTCTCGTTAGTACGAGTTCATTACAGAAAACCAGAGCTATCTAGGATCTACCGTTCACGAATTACGGCGTGGAACATGTGACATGGAACCTTTGCGGCAGCACCGAAATTGTAGGTAAAAATGCCTAGAAATAAATTTTTATGATACTAAATAAGTAATTTAGTAGAAAAGATGGTGGTCCCACCCACTTTAACCGCAGAGATCGAGCCTTCTTAGACCAAACCTATCCAGCTTTTTTGAAAATTTTGGTCTAAGAAAGCTCGAACTCTACAATCGAAGTTCGCGGGACAACCATCTTGTTGGAACATTATTTTTTACTAAATTACTTATTTGCGATCATAACAACTTATTTCTAGGCATTTTTACCTACCATTATGTTGCGGCCTCAAAGGGCTATTGTCACATGTTCCACCCTGCAATTCGTGAATGGTAGATCTAGAATGGTAGATCTGTAATGAACTCGTATTAACGAGACCTTTAAAACAAGGTGTCACTTGATATACTTTCTCATTTAAGATTTTGAAGCCAGTCGGTGCCTAGCCTAAACGGTTGTCCGAGGTCAAAAAATTTTTAGTCCAAAATGAATCCCCCTAAAATCTAAGGGATACGTGTTTTTGCGTTTTCTTACCCTATTTCAAATTTTATATTTTTTATGGGGTCCTTATATACACTTTTTGGGGGGGGGGTCTATTCTCGGTAATATCTTTTAGTTTGCCCAGAAAAAAATTGCAAAAAGACCCGCTAAATAGCGTCATTTTTGGCGGTAACTTGCTCCCACTTGTTTATCAGTCAGTCAGTATACCAACTGGGCTTTGCGCTTTATAAGTATAGATAAATATTGTAAACCTATCATCAAGAACATCTCAACGTTCAATCAGGTATGGCGCCGTGCCATTGTCCCTTCGCAAAACGTGCGACTGAATTTCATTTCATTTCTATGAACAGTTGACATTGCTCAGTTCCGCGGAAAATATATTGTAGTATCAACATAAATCTTTAATACACATTATAATCTCTATCATTTTCAGGACTCTTGCGTATCGAAGTTGAGAGCAGACTTGGTTATGTCGTGTTTGATCCTCAATCACATGTTTCTCCACCACAGCTTATCATGGATGACGGGTTTTTGCCATACGATCGTAAGTGAAAAGAAAACTTGTCTTTGTATGATGACCAGGGCCGGATTAACTGTTAGACAGAATAAGTAGTTGCCTGGGGCCCCCGATTTTAGGGGGCCCCTGAAAAATGAAAAAAACTTTGAAATGAAACAGTTCCAAACTTACGTTAAATCCAGATACACTGATCCACAAAAAACTCATAGTTATTTGTATAAGATTCTCATGAAAGATCAATTAGCAGATGTATTTCCTAACACAGAAATAGCTCTTCGGATTTTTTTAACATTGATGATCACAAATTGTTCTGCCGAACGATCCTTCTCGCAATTAAAAAGAATCAAAGCTGCTGAAAGAGCTACAACGCGACAAGAGCGACTAGACATGTTAGGTATACTTTGCATTGAGTCAGATTTATTGAAGAAAATTGATATTGATAATATAATTGATGAATTTGCCGAAAACAAATGTAGAAAACGACATTTTTAAAATGTAGATGGTAATTTTATTGATATTATAACGTTTGACAGTAAATTTTTTATGAAAGCTATAAGTTTTATCGAAAAAAAAGGGCACGGACGTGAAAAAAAGGGCCCCCAAATTGATGGTTGCTTAGGGCCCCGTTGAGGGTTAATCCGGCCCTGATGATGACAGAAAAAAACCCTCAAAGGAGATAATACTAGTTATTAATAAATATCGAATTGTTAATTTTCTTCCAATGCATTTCTTCTTCAACTTCACCCTTTCCCAATTCTTTTTGGGATCGAAGTTTCTTTCCTTAATTCTACCATGCCACAACATTTTGTTCTGTGCCTAATTTCTTTTGCTGTACCCTTTCCTGGCAAGGTAAACTTCGCTTGCTCCTCACAGTTTACATAGAAACTGCATTTTGGTGATGTCATCATTGGATAGAAGCAGAGTTTTATTTACAGGCTGGATGCCATTCCTAACACCAAACCTTCTGTATTTACACGGGCTTAGTACCGTCACCTAATGACGCTGGTTTGCCCTCCTCGCTGGCTACATTTTCTAACACCAAACCTTCTGTATTTACACGGGCTTAGTACCGTCACCTAATGACGCTGGTTTGCTCTCCTCGCTGGCTACATTTTCTAACACCAAACCTTCTGTATTTACACGGGCTTAGTACCGTCACCTAATGACGCTGGTTTGCTCTCCTCGCTGGCTACATTTTCTAACACCAAACCTTCTGTATTTACACGGGCTTAGTACCGTCACCTAATGACGCTGGTTTGCTCTCCTCGCTGGCTACATTTTCTAACACCAAACCTTCTGTATTTACACGGGCTTAGTACCGTCACCTAATGACGCTGGTTTGCTCTCCTCGCTGGCTACATTTTCTAACACCAAACCTTCTGTATTTACACGGGCTTAGTACCGTCACCTAATGACGCTGGTTTGCTCTCCTCGCTGGCTACATTTTCTAACACCAAACCTTCTGTATTTACACGGGCTTAGTACCGTCACCTAATGACGCTGGTTTGCTCTCCTCGCTGGCTACATTTTCTAACACCAAACCTTCTGTATTTACACGGGCTTAGTACCGTCACCTAATGACGCTGGTTTGCTCTCCTCGCTGGCTACATTTTCTAACACCAAACCTTCTGTATTTACACGGGCTTAGTACCGTCACCTAATGACGCTGGTTTGCTCTCCTCGCTGGCTACATTTTCTAACACCAAACCTTCTGTATTTACACGGGCTTAGTACCGTCACCTAATGACGCTGGTTTGCTCTCCTCGCTGGCTACATTTTCTAACACCAAACCTTCTGTATTTACACGGGCTTAGTACCGTCACCTAATGACGCTGGTTTGCTCTCCTCGCTGGCTACATTTTCTAACACCAAACCTTCTGTATTTACACGGGCTTAGTACCGTCACCTAATGACGCTGGTTTGCTCTCCTCGCTGGCTACATTTTCTAACACCAAACCTTCTGTATTTACACGGGCTTAGTACCGTCACCTAATGACGCTGGTTTGCTCTCCTCGCTGGCTACATTTTCTAACACCAAACCTTCTGTATTTACACGAACTTAGGACCGTCACCTAATAAAGCTTGCTTGCTCCCCTCGCTGGCTACATTTCCTAACACCAAACCTTCTGTATTTACACGGGCTTAGTACCGTCACCTAATGAAGCTGGCTTGCTCCCCTCGCCGGCTACATTTCCTAACACCAAATCTTCTGTATTTACACGAACTTAGGACCGTCACCTAATGAAGCTGGCTTGCTCCCCTCGCCGGCTACATTTCCTAGCACCAAACCTTCTGTATTTACACGAACTTAGGACCGTCACCTAATGAAGCTGGCTTGCTCCCCTCGCCGGCTACATTTCCTAACACCAAATCTTCTGTATTTACACGGGCTTAGGACCGTCACCTAATAAAGCTTGCTTGCTCCCCTCGCTGGCTACATTTCCTAACACCAAACCTTCAAATGCATTTATGACTTGTTAACTTTCCACTAGGAAACTTAAATAATACTTGGAATTGTATACCAAGCTGTACAGGCTGACAGATGGCCGGCAGCACAAAACTAACACTATCAGAAAAGGTTGAGTAATTTGTTTGAATGGTCTCGTTGAGAGGATTTCGTATCAAATAGTTTCATCTTGCTACCAATTACGGTTCTTGCGATACAGGATGAAAAATAAATTAACATTTTTTAGAACGGCCACCTGCATATCTCGAGAACGCTAAATCGTAGAGTGGTGGATTTTGTTCAAGTAAACTTCTCTTTTTATTCCCTTTAAAATGTATCATCGCTCGATAGGAGATCTCATTTTTGAGCTTGTCCCCGCCCAGCCTAAACTTCCGGTCGCGGTCGAATTTTTGTTAGCCCAAAATTAATCCTCCCAAAAATGAGGTGACCCGTATTTTACCGCTTGTCTATTTCTTAAATGGTTCTCGGGATATTGAGGGTGGACTGAGACTTATGACTCACCCTGTATACGTACATTTTTATTTACTGATGTTGAATCCAAAATTTTTACCTAAAAAATACTATCAAATCCGGACCAAGGAACCATAAAATTGGGTAGCAAATAAAAAACATGATTACAATAATAATAGTCCCTTATTTATAGTGCCCGTTTTTTGGGTGCTATTATTATGTGGTAAATATCTCAAATTTATGAGGATAAAATTCCATGGGTTGGCTGGGTTTGAACCCACGCCCAACTGTTTACCAGTGAAGCGTCTGCACCACCAACCCAATTGAACCTCTGATTTCAGAAAGGGGCTCATGTCCATAAATCTTGGAAATTATTTTTTTTTTAAAGAAAATCCATCTTTAAACATAAAATATTATTAGTTAGGAAATTTTGAGAGGCTCTACCGTTTTCAGAAAATATAGAAGTACCTTTTTTTGGTTTAACTTTTTTTCCTACAATTTTTCCATTTTTAGTTATAAGGCTATTCTTTAGTTATAAGGCTAAATTTTGTGAACATAACCCCTTTCTGCAATCAGGGATACAAATATCTTCTGGCAGGGCCGTACCCAAGATTTTTTTTAGGGGGGGGGGGGCGAAGCATTGACAGCNTTGGGGGTCCGAAGCATTGACAGCCAAGCCAGGACTAACACCTGAAAATGATTATCATGGAATAATTTCATGGTGATGTTGTTTTTGTTGCTGTTGTTGTTTTTGTTGCTGCTGTTGTTTTTGTTGCTGCTGTTGTTTTTTTAATATAAGTCACGTGCAAAGTAGAGTATTTTCATTAAAAAAAACTAACTAAGTATCCGAACTTCGTTTCGAGAAGATGATAGAGAAAAAATAAATAAATAAATCACTTTTACATTAGAAATCATATCACCGAGGTACAATCTTTTAAACGCGATCAGAGCATACCACACATAGATTACATATCACCTACCCGTTTGTTATCCTATGTGGAACATGGGGTGTAGTAACGGGTTGTTAAGCTGCGCAGAACGTGTTGGGAGTAGTATTGGGTTAGGTTCCAAAAACATTAAAAAGCTTGTTGAAGGCTTCAACACGCATTTTGATTTTTTTGGAACCTAACCCAATACTACTCCCAACAGGTTCTACCCAACAAACTGGTGTTCAATTCTATTAAATTATATCGGCACCCCTTTTGAACAAAATTTTATTTAAATCGGACAAAATTGTGCAAAAATTTGAATTTCCTTTCAAAACTCGGCCGTACTCGAAAAACGGCTGGAAAGTTCTGGTGTCCCAGTCTTTGGTTTTCTGGTTTCTCAGTCTTTGGTTTGGGGGGGGGGTCCATTCGCATCACTCGGTGTAGCTTAACATTAGAGGGATGGGACCTAGACAAAAATCTTCCCAACTTTCTCGCTTTGAGTTGATGGGTTGTCGCGACTAATTTCGAGAAAAAATGTCATTTAGGTCGAAAAACGTGAACTTTTTTGCTGTCACTCATCCATTGTTTGTCCCTAGTCGGTGTAGCTTAACATTAGAGGAATGGGACCTAGACAAAAATCTTCCCAACTTTCTCGCCTTGAGTTAATAGGTCGTCGCGAAAATTTCGAGAAAAAATATCATTTAGTTCAAAAAACGTTAACTTTTTTGCTGTCACCCATTCATTGTTTGTCCCTACTCGGTGTAGCTTAACATTAGAGTTGCAAAATATGTCCTAAATGAAGGAGTAAGATGTCACCTAAAACTTTCTCGCTTTCAGTTGATAGGCCGCCGCGACAAATTTCGATAAAAAATGCCATTTAGGTCGAAAAAGATGAACTTTTTTGCTGTCACCCATACATTGTTTGTCCCTACTCGGTGTAGCTTAACATTAGAGTTTCAAAATATGTCCTAAATGAAGGAGTAAGATGTCACCTAAAACTTTCTCGTTTTCAGTTGATAGGCCGTCGCGACAAATTTCGATAAAAAATGTCATTTAGGTCGAAAAATGTGAACTTTTTTTGCTCTCACCCATACATTGTTTGTCGCTTCTCGGTGTAGCTTAACATTAGAGGGTAAGACAAAAATCTTCCCAGGAATGCACCCATCAACTGTGCCAAATTTCATTGCAATCGGATAAGTAGTTTTGGAATGCATACAGTTTTGTTGGTGAAACAAACGCGTCGTGGTGGAAAAAAATCTCCCGCGTTACAGAAAAATAAAATTTCACTCTCATCATTTTTTCAAACGCGCCTAAAGAAGTATAACATCAAAAAAACGATTGAAATTTCTGGTGGTGGGGGGGTCTGGACCCCCTGACCCCCCTGGGTACGGCCTTGTTTTCTGGTACCAAGACTTGATTCAATGCAATACATTAAAAATTTATTTTCAATAATGATTGGAATCGTCACGGAAAAAAAAAAAAATTACCCCCCCTCAAAATTTG
>CM022885.1:37754288-37770735 GCA_012654025.1 Pachypsylla venusta | reverse complement strand
CATACACACTCCTCATTCACTATCTCATACACACTCCTCATTCACTATCTCTCGTACTCAGCACACACTACACACTCATCATTCTCTAGCTCTCATACACACTCATAACTCACAATCTCTCGTACGCACCCACCATTCACTATCTTTCATTTCTCATTCATACCTCCACCCACACTCATTTTTTACTCACTCACACATCACACCCAGCGTCAGTTATTGCTCTACACTACTTGTAATATATAAGTAGACGACTTTAAAAAAAAAAATAATAATAAGAATTAACTGAAATGATTTTGAGAGGCAGCCTCTCAAATGTAATGAATATCTTCCGGATCATCCTGGTGCCTAAAATCTCCCATCATTATTTGTATATACCTGGTTTATATTAGTCGAATTTTATTTATTGGAATAAAGGACTATTCGAATTCACTTCGCATTTTATTTCGCGAATAATTTGGAAGAAAAATGACGGAAGGTGACACAAATCCGCCATTTTTTTCTTCACTTTTATTCCAATTCTGATTGGCTGTTCGGATTCATGTTTTTTTGTTTTGAATTTTTTTTACCTCTGTTTACTTTTGTAGAGTCTAACCTCATTTCTGTCACATTGAAGGTTCTGAAACCGGGGAGGAGTGTCTGGCCAATTTTTGTAACCAATTTTAATCCAATTAGAGGGGTTAGGAAACGTTTTAACTGCCATGCCTGTATGTAAAAAAGGTTGTTTTTTTTTTAAAAAAAAATCTAAATTTCTTGAGAAGGTTTGCCAGACACTCCTCCCCTGTTCCAGACCCGTCTTTTGAGGTGAGAAAACTCATAGTGGTCAAATTGGTAAATGAAAACATGAATAATCAGCTGTTTTTTTCAAATTTTATTTATTACTGAATGCAATGGAAGAAAAGTGACCAAACGTGAAGAGGAATAAAATTTTGTTCAACAAATAAAATTCGGCTATTGTGTTCAATGGTAACCAGATGTGTAACACCAATTAAACATCTAAAATTCTATGTGGTACCAATAAACCAAAAGTAATAGGAATAGTTATGGGCTTGTAATTTGTTTGGCTATATAAAAAAAATATTAATTACCAGTCTTGCATTTGTATATTGTAGAGTTTCGTTATACAAATTACAAGTACAAGACTAGTAACAAATTTTTTTAAAAAAAATCTATTCGTGTACTGTAATTAAAATTTATTTTACTAGTTCGCAACATAAATTACAAGACTAGTAACAAACTAAAAGTAATCTTGTGCTTGTAATTTGTTTCGCTACACAAATTACATGTGCAAAACTATAGTAACAAACTAAAAGTAATATTAATATTCTTGTACATGTAATTTGCAGTTTCACTAATTACAAGTGCACGATTACTAAAAAATTAAAAGTAATATTACTAGTCTTGACTTGTAAGTTGTTTTCCTATACAAATTACAAGTACAAAAAGGGTAACAATCTAAGAGTAATATTGCATTTATAAATTGTAGTTTATTGATAACTAAGCCAAAGTATTTAACTGTCATATCACAACCTAATAACGTAAAGGCGACTGTAATTTACAGTTTTTAAAAAATTATCATTCGAAAAGTATTTGGCTGTCACAACCTAATAACGTAAAGGCCACTGTAATTTACNCTTCTAGTTACGCAAAATTTCTTTCGAAAAAATTGCCCTCGAAACGAACACTTTTCGAACAAGTGTTCAACCATATACCCTGTATAATTCACAACCTGTAATGTTCAATGAAATGAAATTAGACATTTTAAAATAAAAAAAATAAAATAGAAGGGTAACACCAGGCTAATGTGTGTGCAGTAAGCGTAAAAACACGAAGACATGTGTCCCCTGGGAATCTTTGCATGAAGAAAAACAAACCGTTGTCGTGAAGGTAAACAAATCATAAATAAAAAAAACAACCAATAATGTGCAAACAAATGGGAGGAATATTAACCTAACTATTTGGCTCTTGATATATAATTGTGAACGTTAGTGAACTCCACTCTTGACCAAGGGCGTAGCCAGCATCTCGCCTAAGGGGGAGCAGGTGAGATCTTCATGTCGGGAGGGAGGGGGTGGGGGTCGATAAAGTAAATCGTTACTTATTTAATAATAAACCCCCAGGGGTAACTGATGATTAGGTTATTGGGGGGGGGGCGACTCCAGGGCCCGAGCAAGTGGTTGATGATCCCTGGATAGTTACAAGTATCAGTAACGTCACAGGAAGTAGTGTGGTAACATTTTAATACCGCATGAACATCAACTGCGATCTCCCAATGGAGAAAAAAGGATTTTTATTCAGACCTCTGAAAAACGCTACCTCCTGGGGGCACTAAGGCACCTCTGGAGCCACCGCTAGAAGTGACAGCACGCAAGCCGGTAGTGATCGCAGGGAGACAAGAAGAACGCGGCAGACTGCGACCGCGATACCCGAAAACAATCAAAATGCGGACACAAATGTTAACAGTCCAATCGATACGACAAGGTTGCCACAGTTACATTTGATTGTTCACAGTAGTGCTGTTGGATTAGGGACAAAATTCGGCATTTATCGTATTTCGGTGCTTAATGACTGTTTTGCTTCCAAAAAACATTTTATCTAGTGTAAATTTAAGTTGTCCCTTCCGTGCTGCATACTCTTGGGAATTTCTAGGGGGGCAGCTGCCCCCAGCTGCCCCCCCCCTTCCTACGCCCATGCTCTTGACCCCGGTATAACATCCCGAAATGCACTTGTATATGGGTATGTATGTATGTTACGCGATACACAAGCCACACTTTTCATCCGATTTTGACGAAATTTGCTATACATGTTTAGGTTATAAATTTGCTGTATAGTTTTTGGGGGCCCTGGTCCCCTTAGGGCCCCAGGGGGCACACTATTGTGTTTTTTTAAAATGATTTTTATCTCTTTAGTGATTTGTTGTAGAAACGTAAAAATTTGATATGTAATAGCCGGTGTTAAGGGCTTTTAAATTTTCAAAATTTTGGACCCCTCCAAAATTTGGGGGGACAGGGGGCAATTTTTTTTTTAAATGATTTTTTTAAATTTGATCTTTTTTTTATAGATATTTTTCTTCTATTAATAACTACAACACTAACGTGAACACCTGATCATCTTGATCCACTAGTATTAGATCCAATGTAAAATTTTATATCGAAAAATAAGACCTTGATAAAGAGAATTTTTTTTTTAGATCTAACAAAACGGTAAAGGCCTTTTTTTTTACAAAAACATCTTTGAAGAAATAAAGAAAAAGAGCCCGAAACGAGAAAATTCGATCAGCAAATTTTCTTTCTGGGCGGGATTCAAACCCACAATGCAACAATCTGGTTTGGTGTGTTATTTGACGATAAAAAATTACTCGTACTTCTCAATCTACTGGTTCACTCATTTCAAAATAGAATTTTTAGTTTGACGTATGGTGAAAAGCCATTCACTAAATGAATATTGAATAAATTCTTCCAATGAATTTTTTCTTCTTCTTTCAACTGTATTTAAATATTTCTCTTTTTGAATGTCGACTTTTAAAAATAAATAAATATAAACTTATTTACCCTGAACTTGCTGTAATCGTCTTGGATCGATCACCAATCGTTGCTGTACAGGAGAATTTCTTTCACTTTGACCACTTGGACCTGGATGCATATTGGTTACATTAATACTTTCACCTCCATTCTCGATAAGAGTCCACGAATACTCCATGTCACAAAGATTCATGTAGATTCGTTTAAAGTCATTTTTATTGTCAATTATAGTGTCTTATTTAATTTAGGAATAATTTACATTTTTTTTTTTAAAAAAAATATTAAATGTGTTTCCAATAATAATTAGTAATTTAAGATTAAAAAACACCGCTGTGAAGAATTTCTACAAAAAATGTTGATATGTTCAGAGTTGATTATTTTTCAACGAATTTAGTAGTTTGGTTTGTTAGAATTAAGAAATCTGAGATATCTAAAATGAGTCAGATATAGTAGCTACAACCAGTCGTCACCGCTTAGGATAGCCAACCCATATCCTACAGAGGGGGGAGGGTTGGGAAGGCAATCTGGAGGTTACTGGGAAATGTGGACGCCAAAAGTTGATTAATAATTTAAGATAAAAAAAAACACAGTTGTGAAGAATTTCTACAAAAAATGTTGATATGTTCAGAGTTGATTATTTTTCAACGAATTTAGTAGTTTGGTTTGTCAGAATTAAGAAATCTGTGATATCTAAAATGAGTCAGATATAGTAGCTACAACCAGACGTCACCGCATAGGATAGCCAACCCATATCCTGCAGAGGGGGGAGGGTTGGGAAGAAAATCTGGAGGTTACTGGGAAATGTGGACGCCAAGGGTTGGGAGTATCGGAAAAGGAGATATTGAAGAGTGTGGTCTGTTGATGAGACTAAAGTAAATAAGTGAGTAGTGTTTTATTGGTTTTAAATATTTTTTTCCACTTCCTGTGCAGAGAATAAAAAAAAATCTAATACCTATTGGATTGATTTCTTAAGTAAAACAATCATCTTAGGAAGCCATAAATTCTTGAAATTCATGAATGATGTATACAATTCAATGAACAAGTTGGTGTTATAAAATAGATCATACCTATACTTGAGAAACCACCAGAATGGCCTGAACTAGCACTAAATTGAATTTTAATGGCTCTTCAAAAACTGACATTGCTGTTCAGCCATTTTGTATATTCGTATATTCGTGAGCTAAGTTCCTCTATGGGGCTATGTAAGACCCTGCANCCAGAACTAGCATTAAATTGAGTTTTAATGGCTCTTTAAAAACTGTCATTGCTGTGTCAGCCATTTTATAAGATATCGATAGTCAAACTATTTATTTTTTTCGGACACATATCAAAAAAGCTCCACAAGAATCGCCTTTTTAGGGTTCCGTACCCTAGAGGACAGAAAAAACTCAATACTTTAAAACAGAAATTGTCACAGGATTTCATCTTAGAAACATCAATTCGAAATTTGAAATTTTACACACGCTTCTGTAAGAACATTGGTTTTAATTATTTCGACCAAATTAAAAATGGTTTACTAACTCAAGATTCTACAAAAGATGTGATAATGTGTTTTTCTAACTGTTCTTAAAATATTAAGACAGACAAAACACTGTGATAAAGAGTTTTAAAAATCTGTTCCTCTCTGAAGATCAGCGCTACAGTTTTAAAAATCTGTTCCTCTCTAAAGATCGCAATAGAGTTTTAACAATCTGTTCCTCTCTAAAGATAGCTATAGAGTTTTAAAAATCTGTTCCTCTCTAAAGATCGCAATAGAGTTTTAAAAATCTGTTCCTCTCTAAAGATAAAAATCTGTTCCTCCCTCTATGACGGGGGACCTAGTCTTGGTAGGTGTATTTATTAATGATGCATAGCTTTTTTTCATCGTAAGATATTAGTTGAGAAGATATTCAAGATTATTTGTTTAAAAAATACTGAAATACTGAATCTTCACCTCCAACAACTCACATTCAAATCGAATATGAGTGGCTTTTTCTTCTACCAGAACACACAGTCCACAGTGAACCTGTTCCTCCCTCTATGACGGGACCTAGTCTTGGTAGGTGTATTTATTAATGATGCATAGCTTTTTTTCATCGTAAGATATTAGTTGAGAAGATATTCAAGATTATTTGTTTCAAAAATACTGAAACACTGAATCTTCGCCTCCAACAAACTCACATTCAAATCGAATGTGAGTGGCTTTTTCTTCTACCAGACCACACAGCCTATATTCAACCTGTTTCTTTCTCTATGGCGGGACCTAGTCTTGGAAGGTGTATTTATTAATCATGAATAGCTTTTTTTCATCGTAAGAATGTCACTCTCAAGTAACTTCTCACAATCTCAAATATGATTCATTTTTCCTCATGGCAATTAGCAAGTCATAAATAAATTAGAACATTAATCTCTAGTGGACCCACGTCTGTTCAGATGTTTTCTTATTTAAAAAACACCTAATCACAAAATAACTGACAAAAATAAAACAGTTGAAATTAGTGGACCCAAGTCTTTTAGATGATAGAATGTTTTACTAGTTCAATTTCAAATCATTTATCTCCTTAATAAAACAGTTCTTAGATTCTTGAATTTTAAAATCAAAGAAAATTAATTAACTCTCTATAAGAATTCTAGAAGATAAAAATGATTTTAAGCACACACGAACGCATAAACTTCGGATCAAACTATCTCACAGTAAAGAAAAATGAATTAACTCTCTATAAGAATTCTAGAAGATAAAAATGATTTTAAGCACACACGAACGCATAAACTTCGGAGCAAGCTATCTCACAGTAAAGATAGTTAAAAAATAGATATCCTAAAACGGAATTTAACTTTTGTAACGTGTAAATGTATCGCAAGTACAGAGTGAAAAGGTCACAACGAAGAAAAAAAAATACAAACAACATGAAAGAAAAAAAATCTTTTTAAAAAAAAAAAAAATTAAACTTACATTTTTGACTGACAATAAAATGAATATAATGTATCTATATTTCTTTACAGATACAAGAGGTAGAGGGGCAATCAACCAATGGAAAAAAAGTTTTCCAAAATATCCCCTCCTACTGAAGGGTAAATATAGAAAGTTTTGAAAAAGACAGTGGCGTGGCGTCGAGTGGAAACAAACAGGAGGTAATTGACGTAATATTAAACAAACAGGAGGTAATTGACGTAATATTAAACAAACAGGAGGCAATTGACGTAATATTAAACAAACAGGAGGCAATTGACGTAATATTAAAAATTCTTAATGGCCAATTAGAGGAAAACGTAAAAATGAATTTTGAAGTTAATTATATTTGGGGGGATATTTTCTATTTTTTCAGAATTTCGATTTTTTTTTTCCTGATATTTGAAATATTTCTGTTTTTTTTTAAACTCAGGTTTTCCCTAAGTCCTCCAAAATGAATCAATTGAAAATTTCAAAAAAACTTTTTATTTTGGCAAGAAATATATTTAAAAAAAGAAATTTTCCGGTTCGAGGGAACTTCATTCTCAATAATTTTTTTGATATCTCTTATAAGTTTGAGCCGTATAATATTAGTGCTTGTAAGCGTATCTTTTGGCGATAATTACACTTATAGTAAATGCCATTATGTATTTAATATTCTGAACGTAAGAAATTCGAAATTTCTTATTTTTTATTTACAAAAGGAAAACTATTCCTTCTTACAATTTGAAAATAAATTAAAAATTTTAGCTTGAATTGAAAATAAGTTTGTAACATAAATCGCCTATTACAAACGTAAATATTTCCTCTTTTCGAATAGGAATGGACTAAATGAAACCCAAGATTTAAATGTGACACATTAAACTCTCGAATTACGGTTGTAAAAATAAGATGCTTCGCAACGCTGTTCAAAAAAAGAATTTCTGCTTCCTAGACACAAAATCATTCGGAAAAAATCGACAAAAATCACATTTTTAAAAAAAAAATCATTAACTTTTCACACAACTTTAATGATGGATTAAAAGAATTCGCTGTTTTTTTTACTCAAAATTATACGGAAAAACTCGACAAAGATTTAAAAAAAAAAAATCATTAACTTTTCACAGACTTAAGTATAATCTATTTATTTTGTCAACTTTACTGATGAATTAAAAGAATTTGCTTTTTCCTTGACTCAAAATTATTCGGAAAAACTCGTCAAAGATTTAAAAAAAAAAATCATTAACTTTTCACAAACTTTATAAGTATAAACTATTTATTTTGTCAACTATTTATTTTGTAAACTGATGGTTTAAAAGAATTTTCTGTTTCCTTGACACAGAATTCTTCGGTTCTCGAAAAAAAAGATCGAAAAAGATCAGAAAATTAAATTGAAAAAGATAAAATGAAGAGTAACTAATCTGCGTTCGAGACAATTTTCTTTCACAAATACGCCACTGTAAACAAAATCAAATGTAAAAGAGCACGCCAGTATTTCAACCAACCAGCAGCTTTAAAGTTGAACTTTATTTTAGATATGTTCTAGAAAACTCTTTCATATCATAAACAAACAATGTAAAATGGAATATTGATAGGTGGACCCCTGGAAATTGAACAACACACATCGAATGGAAACTAGATATCATCAGCATAATCTAAAGAATATTGATAGGTGGACCCCTGGAAATTGAACAACACACATCGAATGGAAACTAGATATCATCAGCATATAACAACACACATCGAATGGAAACTAGATATCATCAGCATATACCAACACACATCGAATGGAAACTAGATATCATCAGCATAATCTAAATAATATTGATAGGTGAACTCCTGGAAATTGAACAACACACATCGAATGGAAACTAGCATATCATCAACATAATCGGAACTTTCTAAAGGCCCTTATCGTTTCAGTCAAAGTGGACTCCTGGAAATTGAACAACACACATCGAATGGAAACTAGCATATCATCAGCATAACCTAAACTTTCTAAAGGCCCTTACCGTTTCAGTCAACGTGGACCCCTGGAAATTGAACAACACACATCGAATGGAAACTAGCAAATTATTCCTACAATAATTAGACAACATAATTACTTTACAACGTGCAACATTATTCCTACAATAAGTGGAAAACACAATTACTTTACAACGCGCAGCATTATTCCTATAATGCAGCATTATTCCTACAATAATCAAACAACACAATTATTTTACAACGTGCACCATTATTCCTACTATGCAGCATTATTCCTACAATAATTAGACAACACAATTACTGTACAACGTGCAGCATTATTCCTACAATAATTAGACAACATAATTACTTTACAACGTGCAGCATTATTCCTACTATGCAGCATTATTCCTACAATAATCAAACAACACAATTACTTTACAACCTGCAGCACTTTTCCTACAATAATCAGACAATTACTTTACAACATGCAGCATTATTTTTCCAATAATCAAAAGACACAATTACTTTACAACGTGCAGCATTATTCCTACAATAATCAGACAATTACTTTACAATGTGCAGTTTTATTACTACAATAATCAGACGACACAATTAGTTTACAACGTGCAGCATTATTCCTACAATAATCAGACGACACAATTACTTTACAACGTGCAGCATTATTCCTACAATAATCAGACAATTACTTAACAACACACGAGGAACGAGCAACATGCAGCATTATTTCTCCAATAATCAGACGACACAATTTACAATTACTACTCAACTACTATCTTAGATGATGGATACCGCTGCACGGTTTAATAGTTGCAATGTGCATTCATAGTGCATAATATGTGCATTCATAGTGCATCGGGTGAAGGTTACGTCTCTCATAAGGGAACCTTTTCACCTTAGACAGTTCCAAGTATTGTTACGTGGGGTGAATTTAACATAAATATTTGTAAAGTTTAACAGCTTGACTGCAATGCATTCTGATTAAGGATCTCGTTTATCTTTTACAAATAGTCCAACCAATGTTGGCATTCATCAAAGCCACGATATTTTTTTTCTCGAGGAAAGTATATATGATAACCTATCGATACCAAGAGTAGAAGATATGCATATACGAATATGATTCGTCCGCATACAGTAGAGGAAGTTGGCCTCTTCATCCGCAGACAGTAGGGGAAGTTGGCCTCTTCATCCGCATACATTAGGGGAAGTTGGCCTTTTCACGCGATTACATTAGAGGAAGTTGGCCTCTTCATCCGCAGACAGTAGGGGAAGTTGGCCTCTTCATCCGCATACAGTAGCGGAAGTTGGCCTCTTAATCCGCATACATTAGGGGAAGTTGGCCTCTTCATCCGAATACAGTAGGGGAAGTTGGTCTCTCCATCCGCATAAACTACAGGAAGTTGTCCTCTTCATCCTTATACAGTAGAGGAAGTTGGCCTCTTGATCTGCATACACTAGGGGAAGCTTCCTAAGAAATCCTCATGAAATAGAGGAAGCTCACCTTGTCATCTGCATACAGTGGAGGAAGCTTGCCTTTCCGTCTGCGAACGGTAGAGCAAGCTCACCTCCCACATACAGGAGAGGAAGCAGACCTCGTCATCCGCATACAGCATAGGAAGTTGGCCTCTTCATCCGCATACAGTAGGGGCAGCTCCCTAAGACATTCTCATGAAATAGAGGAAGCTCACCTTGTCATCTGCATACAGTGGAGGAAATTTCCCAAGTAATCCTTATACGGTGGAGGAAGCTTGTCTCTCCGTCTGCGAACGATAGAGCAAGCTCAACTTCCGCATACAGGAGAGGAAGGACACCTCGTCATCCGCATAGAAAGTTCGACTTGTCATCTGTAAACAGTAGAGGATGCACGTTCCGTCATCTGCATAAGGGGAGCATCCACACCCCGTAGTCCGAATAGAGGAAAGGAAGCACACCTCGTCATCCGCATAGGAAGTTCGCCTTGTCATCAGCAAACAGATACGACGGGTCGTCCGCATAAGGGGAGCATGCACGTCTCGCCGTCCGCATACAGAAGAGAAAGCTCGCCTCGTCATTCGTTTACAGGAGAGAAAGTTCACCTTGTCATCGAAAAGAGTACGGAAAGCTCTCTTCACAAATATTACTCAAAACCCGCATACCGTAGAGCTTAGTGCATCGTCTTCAACACAGAAGAGGAAGCTCATTTCTGAAAATGATAGGCGACAATGGCGTGTAGTATATATTTGTCTAACTCTGAATTTAACTAATATACCATTACAATGTTAAGGTAAAAGTATTAAATTGAAAATTGATATAAAATTACCTGTAATTGCATAAAAATTACTCAATGTGCATTGTGCATGTACTAAATTTGATCGTACAATTATGAATGGTATTTACTTAATTTCCGTGTCCAATTTAAACACAATCTCTAGTTTGTAAATTCAGAAGAAAAAAAAAGGTAGTTTGAATAGCCATGTCCAAGGCTAAAACAAGGATCTTCGTCACGCAGGGGTTGGTGCTCAAATTCTAAAATTTAGAATGACACCAAATGATTTTTTTGTTTGTGAATAGGAAACTTGTCGAATCCGGCCGAAATTTCTCCATGTTCCCGTCAACCTTTGAAGGCTGACACCTCAACACCTCCCATTTACCAGTCCCCCTTATAAGGGTGACACGAGATAGTTTGCTTTTTGTTCTTGTCCCCCCTCTGTGGGTGAAGATTTAGTGTTATTCTTATGAGATATGTGTTCAGGTGGAACGTATCGAACTTGCTCTTGTCAAAATTTACAAAAATAATTTGTCTATAATGATTTCTGTGACCTTATTACATGACTTAAGTTTTGCTTTAAAAAAATGGGACATGGGGTCATTTTACAAATGGGACATCGGATCATTTTACAAATGGGACATAGGATCATTTTAAAAATGGGACATGGGGTCATTTTAAAAATGGGACATGGGGTCATTTTACAAATGGGACATGGGGTCATTTTACGAATGGGACATGGGATCATTTTAAAAATGGGATATTGGATCATTTTACAAATGGGACATTGGGTCATTTTACAAATGGGACATGGGATCATAGACATGGGATATTTTAAAAATGGGATATGGGGTCATTTTACAAATGGGACATTGGGCCATTTTACAAATGGGACATGGGATCATTTTAAAAATGGGATATTGGATCATTTTACAAATGGGACATGGGGTCATTTTACAAATGGGACATGAGGTCATTTTACAAATGGGACATGGGTCATTTTACAAATGGGACATGGGGTCATTTTACATTAAGAAGCATGGAACACGGAGGACAGGCACTGTCACCCTTATAAGGATATTACGAACGTGTTAAAATGGTTACCATCAGGCCCGACAAGAGGAGGAAGAAATGAGAGGAATCCCCCCAGGCCAGGGATTCCCTAAGAGACCCGGTGAGAAAATTATCATAATGAAATTTTTCAAGTTTTTTCTGAATAATAAATAAATCAACTTGAAAGTTTTGAAAATTTTTCAAACACACAAAATCAGAAGTTTGGCGATAGTGGGCTAATATGGGACAATGGCTATTGCAGGACAATGATTTTAAAATACAGTGCGACCTTTCAGCTTGTACAGCAATCATAAATATTGGTATATTTCGTAAACATTAACATCTGATAATCGAATTATTTGTTGCCAAGAAGAATCAAAGTGAATTGCCTACTTCTACTTTTATTACTGCCCATAACGTGATTTTAAATGAAAGAATAATAGAGGGGCTCGTAAATTTTCCCCCCGGCCCGGATTTTCTGTCTACGGCCCTGGCTACCATACCCCAGGTAGCCCATTTGGGCCAAAAAGTCATCTAATTTAATGAACGCTATGTTTTTACCAAATTTCATCAAAATCGGATGAGGCTCTCGAGAGTAATTGTGTAAAAGACATCCAAACAGATGAAAAATCTTGGTGTCAAATATTTTCATTGGGTGGGTACTTTGCGTTTACACTCGATAAGCCCGATTACGGCGTGCTTTCAGAACAAACAAATCACAAATTCTTTTGTCATTGGATATTGTCAGAGGACTCCACCGACTAACAGTCGTCTAGAACAATATGCTGAATGGAATTACCTGATAATTTTCTAAAAGAAAAAAATTCTATGAAATATTTACTCAAGTCTGATATGAGCAAACTCTTTTAGCTATAGTATGCAAAGAGTTAGGTACAAAGAAGGTGACCCAAGATTGCCGTTCCCAGTAATCATTGATTAATCAACGCCAAATGTTGCTATCACCAATTCCACATTAAAAGATAGTACTATAAGTCATATCGCAATATGTAGCCAGTAGGTATAAGGTGACTCCAGATTGCCGTTATGCCCCGGAACCGTTTTCGCAATACTTCAGGGCACTACTTTTTACAGCCATGCCATTCCGAAAACGAGGAAATTCGATCAGAAAATTTTCGCTCCGGGTGGGATTCGAACCCACAACCTCCGGAGTTTCCGGACCAAGAGTCAATGCTCTTAACATCTCGGCCACGGAGATCGGCAGTAATCATTGATTAATCAACGCCAAATATTGCCATCATCAATTGAATATTAAAAGTAATTCCTATCAAATCAAAAAAGTAATTCCTATCAAAGAATTCCTATCAACGATAACTCGTAGTGTTCGAGCGTTATCTTAGTGTAAGGGAGTTATCACAGTGTTTGAAAGTTATCATAGTGTTCGAGAGTTATCGTAGTGTTTGAGAGTTATCATAGTGTTCGAAAGTTATGTTTTGGTGTTTGGGAGTTAGTGGCTAAAGTTTCTAATCAGGACCAACCTTGACAATAGTAATGCAATATTAGGGTAGCTCCTTCCTTTCTGTTTTTTTTTTCCTTGGTTAAAAACAAAGGAGTAAAAATCAAGACCTCACTTTGTTCGATCAATAAAGTCATTCCACGAAAATTTCAAAATTAATTCCAATTACGTTTAATTTTCATAAACTTGAAACTTTAAATAGAAATCTGTTTCAGAAGTTGAACAGAACTTTGTCAGGTAGCCCCGCCCATCAGCGCCCCCCCCCCCTTCTCGCTCTAGATAGAGTTTATCCTTGACAAAGAGAGGAATTTATTTATTTTCTTTCAAAATGTAGATAATAATATTCTTTACAAGGTTACCTTGGCAACGTAGAAACGTATTGATAAAATAAAGTCAAAAAGCTGAGCAGCCCTTTCTGTCAAAAATATTGGTTTCAAAAATAAGAAAAAGGGGTGAGGAAATGGGAAACATAAACAAAAAGAAAATAGAATGGTAAATAATGATGAAAGCTCAGGGGTGAGGAAATAGGAAACATATAAACAAACAGAAAATAGAATGGTGAATAATGATGAGAGCTCATGGTGAATTTGGCTGAACTTTTTCGTCAATTTGTTTGAATTGGGATACTAAATAGGAAACATAAACCAACAGAAAATAGAATGGTGAATAATGATGAAAGTTCATGTTGAATTTGGCTGAACTTTTTCGTCAATTTTGTTGAATTGGGATACAAAATAGGAAACAAAAACAAACAGAAAATAGAATGGTGAATAATGATGAAAGCTCATGGTGAATTTGGCTGAACTTTTTCGTCAATTTGGTTGAATTGGGATAATAAATAGGAAACATAAACAAACAGAAAATAGAATGGTGAATAATGATGAAAGTTCATGTTGAATTTGGCTGAACTTTTTCGTCAATTTTGTTGAATTGGGATACAAAATAGGAAACAAAAACCAACAGAAAATAGAATGGTGAATAATGATGAAAGCTCATGGTGAATTTGGCTGAACTTTTTCCTCAATTTGGTTGAATTGAGAAACTAAATAGGAAACATAAACAAACAGAAAATAGAATGGTGAATAATGATGAAAGCTCATGTTGAATTTGGCTGAACTTTTTCCTCAATTTTGTTGAATTGGGATACTAAATAGGAAACAAAAACAAACAGAAAATAGAATGGTGAATAATGATGAAAGCTCATGGTGAATTTGGCTGAACTTTTTCCTCAATTTGGTTGAATTGAGATACTAAATAGGAAACATAAACAAACAGAAAATAGAATGGTGAATAATGATGAAAGCTCATGGTGAATTTGGTTGAACTTTTTCGTCAATTTTGTTGAATTGGGATACTATGTCAAGTAAAATTATATTAGGGCAGATAAAATACTTGACTATAAAGGTATAGTATTTTTCAAGTGAAGATATAGTATTTTTCCTCAAATTAACTCATTAGCACCGAACTTCCAATCCATTTATGACTTGCTAACTTTCCATGAGAAAAAGTAAATCATACTTGAGATTGTAAGACGCTACTTGAGGGTGACATCCTCACGGGCCGAGTCCACCTGATCTGATGGTGTAAAATAACACAGAAAGCAACTCTGTAATATCATTATGTTTGCAACTCTTGTATTAGTAAGGTAATTACAGTGATTGTCAGTGATTGTCATGGCTATATATTACAGTGATTGTCATGGCTCTGGGGGCCCATGTCAATTATCAGCCTCCAAGAACAGATGTATGATAACAATTAAAACTTTAGCAGTAGACTACAGCCTATCTGTATCTGCTGTCTTATACATCTGGCTACCACAGGTCACGATGTTGCCACTAATGAATGAATAACTCACTAGGGGCCCATTTCACAATAAATAAAAGTTAATATTACCAGTCTTGTATTTTTAAAGACAAAAATATCTGAGCGCACGGCAGTGCGCCAGGCCAAGTTCCAGAAAGCACCAGTGTATCTTTACACGAAGCAATTCACCAGGTTTTTCACACCGTCAGATATCCGGTTCTACAAGGGATAGATCTTTGAAATTTTGAACATACATTCCGTAGTATNTTTCAATGATAATTTTTTGTGAGATACAAATTACAAGAGTAATATTTAACATGAAATAGTAAAATACGCTCCATTTATGTGAATTTAACCTTATAGACAAAAATCTCGGACCAAAAAAAACTTATTTACTCCAAAATTTTTCCTCTAGATGGTACCCACTAAGGTAAATCAGAAAGTCTGCCAGCAAGATCATGAGATCTTCAAATTACATCTTTGAATAACATGTTAATTATATGTGTTAAAAAATATTAACTATTGTTAAAAAATATAGTGTTTTTGGTAAATTAAATTTACCAAAAACACTATTTATTTTAATGCTTCTTCTTGGCAACAAATAATTCGATTATCAGATGTTAATGTTTACGAAATATACCAATATTTATGATTGCTGTACAAGCTGAAGGTCGCACTATATTTTAAAATCAGTGTCCTGCAAGAGCCATCATTGTCCCTTTATTACACTTACCAAAAACACTATTTATTTTAATTTATGAAGAAACTAGTTTCGAATCATTCATCATCAGTCTAGTGATTGATCGAATGATTCGAAACTAGTTTCTTCATAAATTAAAATAAATACGTGTTTTTGGTGTTTTGTTTAAATTTAATTTATTTTATAGTTAATATCTTCAAATCAGGTAGCGATTTTGAAACAAATGAGTTTAAAGTTTGTGATAAACAAACTTCATGGCCGCCATCTTAGAAAATCGAATGATCTTTGATCCCATACGGATGTAAAAAAAAATGACGTCAAATGTGACTTGATGTTCACTATACCCCCAAAACACAATTTAGATAAAGAAAATTTCATCATCGAATACAAAGTTTAAATTCCAATTTTGAAATCATCCGCGTATAAGCCATTGGTTGTGTCCTATCTTTAGAAGCAATCAGAACGAAAAAAAAAATTGCACGCGTTCAATCTATACTTATAAAACGCAAAACCCAGTTGGTATACTGACTGACTGATAATCAACGTAGCTCCACGATGGCTAAACTTAGATTTGAAACTTGGCACACAGGTCCCTTTTAGTATGTAGGTGCGTAATAAGAAAGGGAAAAAAATAAAGTTTAAGTGGGAGCAAGTTACCGCCAAAAATTACGCTATTTAGCGGGTCTTTCTGCATTTTTCTTTCTGGGCAAACTAAAAGAGATAACTAAAAATGACCAAGAATAGACCCCCCCCCCCCCAA
>CM022885.1:37736998-37747800 GCA_012654025.1 Pachypsylla venusta | reverse complement strand
ACTATAATAGAAATGAGAACAACAAGATGTTAATGTTGAAAATTACTAATGATTAGAATTTACGAAGTTGGTCTTTATTGGAATTCAGGACTTATTATTCAAGAAATATACTGGGTGTGTTTTACGCCCAACACAGTTCTGACGTATGGCACAGAAATGAGAGCCCTAGATGCATAACTTATAATATCCCATGCTCGGGCCGCTAATTCTGACGTATGGCACAGAAATAATATTGTCCAACTTGTATTTTTAGGAAAAATATGTTTCATTCTATATACTAAGAAACAAACAAAAAAATGACTGGTATGTTAAAGAAGAATGCAGAGAAACTTATCAGAAATCAAATTGAAAGATCGTATGTTGCCAGTGTGTTGTGGAAGAAAAAAATGCACAAGGCCAGTCATGCGGCCAGAATGCCTACACTAAAATTGTATAATTCACTCTAGACTAGAGTAGTCTAGAGTGATATCCAGGAGATGGGCATAAAATACACATGTCGCTCGGGATAGATAGGGGCATTGGAAGAGTCAAATTGTACTCAGCTTCAGAGAAATCAGGGCGACCTAGAACGCATACCATCACAGTTCCAGCCAAAGACCATCAAAATCTTTTCGGGAAACTCATATCAATCTGTTTCTACCATTTTAATTAATCATGCATCTATAAATGGGAAGAATGGTTGATTTCGTGAGAAAGTCCGCTACTACAACAAAAACAAAAAATCAATTCAATTATTTTCAAGAACACTAACGCTCTCAATTTGTCCATCAAGAACATTTCGATTCAACGTCTAATCGATGACCATCCTTGCCTAATAGAAATAGCCACTGAGTGTATTCCATACCTGATTGAAAACGACTGTCTGCTCCCATTTATCACCGAAATGAATCCAATACCTTCCCAAGAGTTTGCGAAGAATGATTGAAAACGACTGTCTGCTCGCGTGTATCACCAAAATGAATCCAATGCCTTCCCAAGAGTTTACGAAGAATGATTGAAAACGACTGTCTGTTCGCATTTACCACAAAATGAATCCAATGCCTTCCCGAGAGTTCGCGAATAATGATTGAAAACGACTGTCTGTTCGCATTTATCACCAAAATGAATCCAATGCCTTCCCGAAAGTTCGCAAAGAATGATTGAAAACGACTGTCTGCTCGCATTTATCACCAAAATGAATCCAATGCCTTCCCGAGAGTTCGCGAATAATGATTGAAAACGACTGTCTGTTCGCATTTATCACCGAAATGAATCCAATGCCTTCCCAAGAGTTTGCGAAGAATGATTGAAAACGACTGTCTGCTCGCATTTATCACCAACTCATTTCGTTTGACAGCATCTTCAGTTGACAATACAACTTAACACGCAACAATTCATAAAACTTTTAAATCACTATTTTTCGTGTCTAACTTTCTTTTTGTATAAAAATAAACGTAAATTCGACCCCTGAAAAAACGTCAAACTATTCCTAATGATTTTGAATAAAATTGTATCTTTGCAATATAGATATACTGCAGATGTCTTGTTCTCCGTGGTGTACTCAGGACCACATCATTTTTCCGTCTTACTTATGTGGAGGCTGAACAAGGGCCTAATACATATCTCCGAGATTACATCAAGTGTCAATCCTGAGGCCGTCCATTACCTGTCTTGGGTGTGGGGACTTTTATAACCCTGAGAAAAATTTTATTTTTTAAAAAAATTAGCATTTTTAGGCCCTTTACAGTCAAAAATATTCATCTGTCAGGTAAAAAGATAAAAATGCAAATTGTGTTCCCAAGCATTCATCCATCCAAGTTCTGACGATCTGAATGGCCAAGATCTTAAGAGCTTAGACTCTATAATCTGCATGTTGCTTTGTAAGTTGCTCAGAAAATAAATAACACTATCTGTCTGGTACCCAAATTTCTTGTTCCTGAAATAGCATGCCTGTTAAAGAGGAACTGCCTTGAAAAGATTTATAGCCAGTTCTGGGTAATCATACCCAACGCTGTTTAACTTAAATTAAATTCGGATCAACGTGAAGTAGTCGTTGGCCATTTTCTCAAAAGACCTTGAACCTTGAAAAACGATTCGCTTGTGATACTGGTTCACTTGACTCGACTCATAACGAGGTTCCTCGAGTAATGCGAGCACCACATTTAGGAAATATGACCACCTAATTAGACAAAATAAATTTCAATCTTGAAAAATAACCACAGGTCAATCTTTGACTCGGCCAATTGTACGGAATTGTCCGCCAATTTTACAGAGAAAGGATCTTATATTATACAATACAAAAGAGTTGATTACATTGAAGTCAAAAAACAAATTGCTGCTGCTGTTGTTGTTGTTGTTGTTNTCAGACAAAAGCCTGATCAAGCTTTTTCAGATCTTTGGCCACGGGAATAAACGAAATAGAAGCTCAAATTCCCACAGCTGCTGACACCACACTTGCCCTCCAATGAGTCTCCTCGTCACACGTCCCATGATCAGACAAAAGCCTGATCAAGCTTTTTCAGATCTTTGGCCACGGGAATAAACGAAATAGAAGCTCAAATTCCCACAGCTGCTGACACCACACTTGCCCTCCAATGAGTCTCCTCGTCACACGTCCCATGATCAGACAAAAGCCTGATCAAGCTTTTTCAGATCTTTGGCCACGGGAATAAACGAAATAGAAGCTCAAATTCCCACAGCTGCTGACACCACACTTGCCCTCCAATGAGTCTCCTCGTCACACGTCCCATGATCAGACAAAAGCCTGATCAAGCTTTTTCAGATCTTTGGCCACGGGAATAAACGAAATAGAAGCTCAAATTCCCACAGCTGCTGACACCACACTTGCCCTCCAATGAGTCTCCTCGTCACACGTCCCATGATCAGACAAAAGCCTGATCAAGCTTTTTCAGATCTTTGGCCACGGGAATAAACGAAATAGAAGCTCAAATTCCCACAGCTGCTGACACCACACTTGCCCTCCAATGAGTCTCCTCGTCACACGTCCCATGATCAGACAAAAGCCTGATCAAGCTTTTTCAGATCTTTGGCCACGGGAATAAACGAAATAGAAGCTCAAATTCCCACAGCTGCTGACACCACACTTGCCCTCCAATGAGTCTCCTCGTCACACGTCCCATGATCAGACAAAAGCCTGATCAAGCTTTTTCAGATCTTTGGCCACGGGAATAAACGAAATAGAAGCTCAAATTCCCACAGCTGCTGACACCACACTTGTCCTCCAATGAGGCCTTGTCACACGTCCCATGATCATACAAAAGCCCGATCAAGCTTTCTCATATCTTTTGCCTAGGCTAAACAGTCATACAGGCTACTTTCCAAGCACAAAAAGTCCAATTGAAACTTGGGTGCAAAGGCTTATATACGAATGTGTGTGAACGGAGCATTTAAATGCTCCGTATGCATTTAAACGTATGCATACTGTTTTTTTCTGAAGCTAAATCCGTATGCATTTAAACGGCAGATCCTGGACGAGTCGAAAATTTAATAAAGGTGTTTTCAAATTTTCTACCTGGTCTGGTTGTGATTGGTGGTAACTCAGCCTCCTGAGGACAAGTGGTATCATTATGGGGAAATCGTTAAAGTATAGCTTAGGCTAATAGTGATATTGGAGTGATTGTTGAGAATACCTTGTAATACTATGATGCCCAACAAAATTGTGACATAATAACACAAAGAAATATCCATTTAAAATGACAGTAGTAAATTTGGCTCTATGAGAGCCATAAGGTTGTTTTATATTTCCGAATAATTGTCAATGACCCGCATTTCATTGATCATAGAATGATTGCTAACTGGTACAAAGAATTCACTTGTTTTTTCCCATAATTTAAATGATACTGATACTCTATGCATTGTAAAAAGTGTTGCTTTTACCAAGATACAAGATACTCATCGTTAAACCAGTATTAGAATGTACTTATGTAAATTACGCACTTTATTAATGGGAATGGTATCCTTATCTGTAGTTGATACATTTGTTTTTATTTCTTGCAATGTATCGATAACATTAAGATGGGGATTAGACTAAAACCCATCGGAGTATAGTCAGAGTCGTATCGTAGCTAAAATGTTGGGGGTTGCAGGTTGCTATATAAAAAATTACAACGAGGAAAAACAGAATTTGAAAATGGGTACTGAAGATAATACAAATATATATTGTTGTAGACTTAGGGTTCGAGGATTAAGTAGTCGTTGATTAAAAACGCGTTAACTAACTTTAAAAATAAAATAATCACTCATTAAACGAATTAAGACTCACTTCGCTTTCAAAACTAGACTGACTCGGTTTCTACTCACAGCCTCTATTTATACCCTAACGATTTCTCGAACGATCCAGTACACAACCCTTCTGGAAGTAAACAAACAACCTGCGTAAAAAAAAAAAAACGTAAACAACCTACACTGTAAACAAAACAACAAAACGTTCTCGAAGTAAAACATTTTTCTACATCTCTCTACCTGTTCTCGAATGGGAAAGTAAATCACACGTCGTACATATTCCCCCCCTCACCCCGACCCGCTCCTATAAGACTCGAGTTTCATGTAGAAGGAGAAATAAAAAAAATAGAAAGGAGAAGTGTCGCGGTCTATATACAGGATGTTTACATACATTGTTCACTTTACTATGTAGAATGATCATCCTTGATTTCAAATCGATAAGACAAAAAATACATAGAAGAATTGAAAATTGATAAAGTCAGTACTAGCCACTTGCTTTTTTCTCAAATATGATTTCTCCATGAACATCAAGAGGAATGTAATGATTTTCTGACGTATGGCACAGAAAGGAGAGCCCTAGATGCATAACTCATAATATCAATGAGCGGGCTGCCAGTTGTTGGGTTTAATTTTGTGGGAAACTGGTTTTCCTATGGAAAAGGTTGTTCCCCGTCTATCCATTTCAGAGTTACTATAAACTCTTTCTTAAGATAGACCCCAACCTGAGAGAAAACTATNGAATGAAAATTGAAGATAGAGTTTTTTTCTATCTTTCTCTATCTTCAATTTTTATTCAATTTATTTTTCTAAAGTGAAAAAGTCAATCGACGAAAATTTATTTAAAAAAATCTTTCCTTCATAAAACAAAATTTTATGTATTTAGTTTTGGTAAATTTTCATGTTGACGATTTTTCTAAAAAAAAATCAGATTTATTTTGCTTGATAAAACTCATGAATTCATTAACAGCCTCAGTAGCTCAGTTGGTTGAGGCGGTGGATTCGTCAACAGGAGGCCCTTGGTTCGAATTTAACTTCATCCCCGCCTGCTGGTTACAATAGATCTGACTAAAGCTAGCAGTGATAATTGCAGTCTCAATAGAGACCTGCAAACAGTTTAATAATAATAATGAAAACTCTCCAAGATTTCAACAATGTAAACTCTTTTCGTATCACGGCAATCCATACTAATATATAAATGCGAAAGTAACTCTGTCTGTCTGTATGTATGTGTGTATGTATGTTACGCTTTCACGCTTAAACTACTGAACCGATTTTGATGAAATTTGGTATGGAGATAGACTAAACTTTAGGGGTTGGAACTATAAACGGCCATGCCTCTAAGGCGCCAAGCGAAGCGGGCGTATTCTGCTAGTATGTATATATTTTAATAGGCGCCCTCTTCTAAACATTCTATTTCCAATCTTGTGTCGGGGATGTGGAGTTGGACTCGAACTAACAGCCTCCTCCTGGTTACGAATCCACTGTCTCAACAGACTGAGCTACCTACTGAGGCTAATATCGTTTAATAGAAAGGCAAGAACCACACATTTACGTTAATACTGTCTGAAAATTGATGTATCTTCCCTGGCTGAAATCCGCAACTTCGTATGTGTCTTTTCTCATGGATTCAAATTAGTTTTGGCTTAAATAATATACAGTCTTTATTTGCTAGATACGAATAAAGATAAAGTTGATTTGTATATGTTTTTCCACGAGAATTTGGGGGGATTGCTGTCGCGGTTCTTTTTTTTTATATACAGGGTGTCCCAAAAGTCCGAGACCACCTGAATATCTTTTGAACGGCTTTATGTGGAGTTTTGAAATTTTGCATGGGATTATATCCCAAATTAAACCACCTGATAGTATAACCAATTTTTTTGCCATTTGCAAAGGGGTTTCGCTGCTGAATAGATAAATTGGTGAAGATCTTATCTACTCGTTATGTAATCAAGTTATATAACTGGTAGATCAGATCCCATTGATTGAATTACAAAGATCGACTTGAAATTAATTGGAAACAAATTTTAGCAAAATTAGTATTTTTGGTTTCTCCAAAAACAATTTGTGTTTCGCAAAAATCTCACAAAAATGAGAGAACCAAAAAAACTGATGAGACCACATGATTCAGAAATCAATTGTATAAGACGATAATAAACTGATCTACCCTTGGTCCCAATTAATTCGGAAAATGACCTTCCGTCGAAGAGGACAATTATCTGATCTAACCTTGGTTACAATGAATTCGGAAAATGACCTTCCCTCGAAGACGATAATTACCTGAGCTAATCTTGGTCTCAATTAATTCGGAAAATAACCTTCCGTCGAAGACGTTAATTATCTGATCTACCCTTGTCCCAATGAATTCGGAAAATGACCTTCCGTCAAAAACGATAATTATCTGATCTACCCTTGGTCCCAATTAATTCAGAAAATGACCTTCCCTCGAAGACGATAATAATCTGATCTACCCTTTGTCCCAATTAATTCGGAAAATGACCTTCCGTCGAAGACGATAATTACCTGATCTACCCTTGGTCCCAATTAATTCGGAAAATGACCTTCCGTCGAACACAATAATTATCTGATCTACCCTTGGTCCTAATTAATTCGGAAAATGACCTTCCGTCGAACACAATAATTATCTGATCTACCCTTGGTCCAAATTAATTCGGAAAATGACCTTCCGTCGAAGACGATAATTATCTGATCTACCCTTTGTCCCAATGAATTCGGAAAATGACCTTCCGTCGAAGACGATAATTATCTGATCTACCCTTGGTCCCAATGAATTCGGAAAATGACCTTCCGTCGAAAACGATAATTATCTGATCTACACTTTGTCCCAATGAATTCGAAAAATGACCTTCCGTCGAAGACGATAATTATCTGATCTACCCTTTGTCCCAATGAATTCGGAAAATGACCTTCATTCTACTGTATTCCTTTTTTTTAAAAAATATTTTAGATTTTCAGGACAATTCTTGGAGTCTTTTTTCCCCTGTATGTTTCGACTGAGCGGCTGATACCATTTGGCTTATTCAAAATGATGCTACTTAGATCTAGCATTGAATCAAACCATTAGTACCGGGTACAGTTAGGAGATCATCCATATCACAGTAAAACCATTTATTTGAATGCAGACTTTACCAACCTAGAACATAATATAATATTCTAGAGTATTTCTGTTGGGACTGTGGCCTTCTTTGGTCTGAAAGCAGGGTGAGTGACGTCGAAAGCGGTAACAACAATCAATTTTCATTGGACAAACAAAGCTAAAAAAGGTCCATTTTTCTTTCGTCTGTTTATCTTTTTGTAGAACGATAAATCTCGAACGGCATTTGATTTTGATAACATTTGGTATGGCCATAAATTCTATTTTTACACATTCTCGATTCGGTTTTGGGCCTTACTGAGACGTTATAGACTTAACAACCTATCGATCTTAATTGATCGAACGAGAAGAGGTCTAGTTTTAACTCCACAAGTTTTCTTTAAATATCTGATTGTCTGTTCTTTCCATGATAACTTTCGAACGCCTTGTCCGATTCTGATGAAACTTAATGTGAACATGATGTTGTTGTAATGGTGTTTCCCTAAAAAAAAATCAACGAAAAGGACTGGGTACCATTAGGAGTAACCCATTTGAAATGAGCCCCTCAAGAGACGAAAAACAGCGAACTTTTGACATAGGAATGAAAGGTAGACGATTTTGGCAGGGAAAAAATTCCCCAGTTATTATGAAAAACAAATCGCCTGAGAAATCTTGAAAATTGGTATTGCTATAGACTTAACTACCTATCGATCTTAATTGATCGAACGAGGAGAGGTCTAGTTTTAACTCCACAAGTTTTCTTTAAATATCTGTGTGTCTGTTCTTTCCAAGATAACTCTCGAACGCTTTGTCTGATTTTTATGAAACTAAGGTCATTATTATGTTGTTGTAGCGGTGTTTAGCATTTTGTCGTCAGAACGAAAGGTAGGCTATCTTTGGCCCCAAAAAAATCCCGAGATAATACATAAAATAAATCGCCTGTGAAATCTTGTAAAATTGTTATTGGTATTGTTATAGACTTAACAACCTATCGATCTTAATTGATCGAACGAGAAGAGGTCTAGTTTTAACTCCACAAGTTTTCTTTAAATATCTGTGTGTCTGTTCTTTCCAAGATAACTCTCGAACGCTTTGTCCGATTTTTATGAAACTAAGGTCATTATTATGTTGTTGTAGCGGTGTTCCTCTTAAAATCAACGAAATGAACTGGGTACATAGAACCAAATCCAACATAATATAATTCCGGAATGATCCTGAAAGGACAATGACACCATCCTTAGACTGAAAATCTCGTCGAAAACGTTGCCAGCAACCATTTTCATAGCAAAAAATCTAAAGTAGGTCTTCCGGATCAAATCTTCCTGTAACTTTAGACTTACATTGAATTACGATTATGAAGAGTTTACTTCAAATCTTAAAATTGATTAAAAACCTAAGATATAATTCAAGATACTTACTCAACAGATACAAATCAGGATTGTTGGCCGTACCATCCATAGTTGTAATTTCTCACACATTACACTATCAACGATCTATCTTTTATCTTTCAACACACAACTTTAACAAAACATTATCAAAAAAAAAAAAAAAAAANTAATATATAAACGAATATAATTTAATAAAAATTCATTAATTGAATTTATGAGTTGCGGATAGTTAAGATAATTGAATGATTTCTATTTTGAAAGTTAAGTTAAAGTTTTGTTTTTAATATTTCACTGATTTACTGATACTGAGTTCATCAGTTTCTGAAACCCATTCCCTTCTATTATAATCTACAGGTGGTTAACAGATGAAAAGATAATCTGATCAATGGAAGTTAGCAATGCGTGCGGCATATCACAGAGATACCTGGACACGAACCGAGGGATTTTGCAGACACGCGGGATTTTTCCCATTTTGCGGCTTGCAATTTGCAATATCCCTCCGGCCATCTCTTTTCTTTTGTTTTGTTTTTAACTATTTATGGGTACCAGCAGGGCCGCTCAGAGGGGGGGGACAAAGGGCCCAAAATGTGCCGGGCCCGGGCTCCCCAAGGGGCCCTGACCCAGGGATATTTTTTGCGTTAGGAGGCTTCCGCCTCTCTTCAAATGTTCTGGCCTAATCAACTTCGCTGTTTTCTTGACTAGCTGGAAAGCTTGACTATTAATAATTTCCAAATAAATTTTTAATTTCTATTACCTAATTAACATTGTGATTGATAAATAATTAGTTAGAAGCAATTTTAAAATAATAAACAATTTAATAGTTTTGACTTCTATAGACATTGTGATAACTGTGATACCGTCAATTTTAAAATAATAAACAATTTAATAGTTTTGACNTTTTTTTGAGTGATTAAAAAGGGGAAAAATATTGACGATATCAGGGGGTTAAAAGTGGTGGGATTTTTCTTGAGCACGACACTTTTTTTGAGTGATTAAAAAGGGGAAAAATATTAACGATATCAGGGGGTTAAAAGTGGTGGGATTTTTCTTGAGCACGACACTTTTTTTGAGTGATTAAAAAGGGGAAAAATATTAACGATATCAGGGGGTTAAAAGTGGTGGGATTTTTCTTGAGCACGACACTTTTTTTGAGTGATTAAAAAGGGGAAAAATATTAACGATATCAGGGGGTTAAAAGTGGTGGGATTTTTCTTGAGCACGACACTTTTTTTGAGTGATTAAAAAGGGGAAAAATATTAACGATATCAGGGGGTTAAAAGTGGTGGGATTTTTCTTGAGCACGACACTTTTTTTGAGTGATTAAAAAGGGGAAAAATATTAACGATATCAGGGGGTTAAAAGTGGTGGGATTTTTCTTGAGCACGACACTTTTTTTGAGTGATTAAAAAGGGGAAAAATATTAACGATATCAGGGGGTTAAAAGTGGTGGGATTTTTCTTGAGCACGACACTTTTTTTGAGTGATTAAAAAGGGGAAAAATATTAACGATATCAGGGGGTTAAAAGTGGTGGGATTTTTCTTGAGCACGACACTTTTTTTGAGTGATTAAAAAGGGGAAAAATATTAACGATATCAGGGGGTTAAAAGTGGTGGGATTTTTCTTGAGCACGACACTTTTTTTGAGTGATTAAAAAGGGGAAAAATATTAACGATATCAGGGGGTTAAAAGTGGTGGGATTTTTCTTGAGCACGACACTTTTTTTGAGTGATTAAAAAGGGGAAAAATATTAACGATATCAGGGGGTTAAAAGTGGTGGGATTTTTCTTGAGCACGACACTTTTTTTGAGTGATTAAAAAGGGGAAAAATATTAACGATATCAGGGGGTTAAAAGTGGTGGGATTTTTCTTGTCCAGGATTCTCTGCGATATGCCGCACTCAAACAATATTGAAAATATTTCTTATCAGTGGGGAATTCTTTTTACAGATTAAAAAAATGGGGAAAACCTGAATGGTAGATAAAATACTAAATCTTCGACTAAACAAGCTCTGATGATGTGTACAAAACTAGAAGGAAGGAATTTAGTTGTGTTAAGCCGGGACCAGACAGATACTGTTATTTTTTTTTCTGAGCAACTAACC
>CM022885.1:37692299-37709550 GCA_012654025.1 Pachypsylla venusta | reverse complement strand
TTACTTGCAGTTCTGGGAACTGTGGCCATCATTTGGACCCGGGTGGTCCAGTCGGACGTAGTAAGATTTACAGTGTGTTCACAATGTAAAGAAACGTCTGGATAGTTTTCAATGGTTGTTAATAGAGAATTACTTGCAGCTCTGGGAACTGTGGCCATCATTTGGACCCGAGTGGCCCAGTCGGACGTAGTAAGATTTACAGTGTGTTCACAATGTAAAGAAACGTCTGGATAGTTTTCAATGGTTGTTAATAGAGAATGACTTGCAGTTCTGGGAACTGTAGACATTACACACTTTGGACGTAGTAAGATTTACAGTGTGTTCACAATGTAAAGAAACGTCTGGATAGTTTTCAATGGTTGTTACTAGAGAATTACTTGCAGTTCTGGGAACTGTGGCCATCATTTGGACCGGGTGGCCCAGTCGGACGTAGTAAGATTTACAGTGTGTTAAGAATTACTTGCAGTTCTGGGAACTGTGGCCATCATTTGGACCCGGATGGCCCAATAGGCCCAAATCAAAACAAATTCTATGAAATTTAATGAATGTTCATATCAACTTTCATCTTGGCGTTCGAGAGTTATTGTGGTTCAATTTTTTTTGGTCACCCTGTTGGGTTTTCCCGTAAAAGTAAATAAATGTATATTTGTCTGTGTTAGTATATCACGAATTACTGAGAGGATTTTTCGGCAAAGTCAGTTTTTCCAAATTCGAAGTCTGACTCGTCTTAAAAAATCCTATTGCAACCGATCCGAGACCCCCCCCCCCTCCTATTCAATTCAATACAATGACGACTTCCTTTGCCGACTTGTTAAGGAGCATTGACTCTTGATCCGGAGGTTGTGGGTTCGAATCCCGCCCGGACAAAAAAAAATTTGATCGAATATTAAACTGGTTGCAGTTTTCTATTGAGACTGATTGCAATTATCACTGCGACCTTTATTATTATTATCAAACTGGTTGCAGGTCTCTATTGAGACTAATTGCAATTATCACTGCGACCTTTATTATTATTATCAAACTGGTTGCAGGTCTCTATTGAGACTAATTGCAATTATCACTGCGATCTTTATTATTATTATCATCAAACTGGTTGCAGGTATCTATTGCGACTGATTACAATTATCACTGCGACCTTTATTATTATTATTAAACTGGTTGCAGGTCTCTATTGAGACTGATTGCAATTATCACTGCGACCTTTATTATTATCATCAAACTGGTTGCAGGTATCTATTGAGACTGATTACAATTATCACTGCGACCTTTATTATTACTATTAAACTGGTTGCAGGTCTCTATTGAGACTGATTGCAATTATCACTGCGACCTTTGTTTAGATCTATTGTGATCAGCGGCGAGGATGGAGTTATATTGGAACCAACAACCTCCTGGTAACAAATCCACCGCCTCAACCAACTGACCTACTGAGGCTGTATTAATTTGAAATAGGCTTTCTCGTATTTTCTCCTTCGTATGGAAGAAAGTCGGCCTTCTGAGGACAATTGAGCAGGGATGTTAATTAATAGCAACACGTGTTAGCATTATGAGGTAATTGTTTAAGTTTAGTATGATATTGGAGGGATTGATAAAAAAAAACCTTATAATGCTTTGATGCCCACAAAATTGTGACATAATAAATGTAAATATAAATGTATATTTCTTTGTGTTAATATTATGTCACAATGTTTGTGGACATCATAGCATTACAAGGTATTTTCTACAATCACTCCAATATCACTAAGCGTAAAGCTAAACTTTAACAATTTCCTTATAATGCTACCACTTGTCTCTATTACCAGAGCTACTCAATTGTCCTCAGGAGGTTGAGTTACCCCCAATCACAACCAGACCAAGTAGAAAATTTGAAAAAACCTTTATCAAATTTTAGACCCGCCCAAGGAATCGAACCCGGAACCTCCTTGGTGCAAGCTGAGTATGATGCGCACTCTGCCACGGAGACGTCAATTGTGACATAATAACAGAAAGAAATAGATATACATTCGTCTGATATGAAACTCAATTAATGGTATAATTTTTTGAATACCCTGTAACGTCTTATAATGTAATCTTGAAAATAGAATGTAAACTAATGTCCTTAGAATAGATACAATTCAATGACACACAAATTGTACAGCACAAATAATAATAGGAAATGCAACATCACTACGCTGCGCTGCTCTGTGCTGCATGCTGCACCGTAGTGTAACTTCTCACTATTATTAATATTTCGTAATTTAAAATATACTAATCGTCACGAAGTGGAAGTGTGAGTCAATAGATGGTTGCTAATGCTATTTGTTATGAGTACATATTTATGTTTGGTATCAGTGTAACTTATTGTTATGAGTACATATTTATGTTTGGTATCAGACGTGGAGTGGAAAAGTGCTATTTTGTATTCAATTGGTTTGTCGAAATTGCCGTTTTCAGTTCATAAATTTAGTAACTTTTAAATAAATAAAAACAAAACACTTACCAAAAACACTATTTATAATTATTTATAAAGAAACTGCTTTCGAATCATTCGATTCATCATCAGCCTAGTCGAGTCTAAAGATGGAAGTTAACTCTCTCAACTTCCATCTTTAGACTCGACTAGACTGATGATGAATCGAATGATTCGAAACCAGTTTCTTTATAAATGGATGGTTTCTTTATAAATGGAGGGACACGATTGAGAGAGTCAACTTCCATCTTTAGACTCGACTAGACTGATGATGAATCGAATGATTCGAAACCAGTTTCTTTATAAATAATTATAAATAGTGTTTTTGGTAAGTGTTTTATTTTTATTTATTTAAAAGTCATAAATTTAGCCCTTTTCAGAGGGAAAAAACATCACATTTAGTTTGGTATCAGTTTGCATTAGAGACGTGCAGTGGAAAAGAGGTATTTTGTATTCCAATAGGTTGGCGAAATTGCCGTTTTCGGTTCATAAATTTAGCCCTTTTCAGAGGGAAAAAAGGTCACATTTTTCCTCTAAAAATCAAGGGAAATGCGTATTGAGGAAGTAATTACATCTCATTTCCACTTAACGTGACGATTTTTCTCGTCCATTGGTGACGGCCGGTTGTACCCACTTATAAAAAAAAACGTTCACAATTAATCGGTTTTCTTACAAAAAAATCTCAAAACGTACTGAAAGGAGAGGAAAAGGTGCAATAGGTACATCTCCATTTATTTTAACGTGACGATATTTCTCGTCCATTGGTAACGGACGGCTGTACCCACTTCAATTAATCGGTTTTCTTACAAAAAATCTCAAAACGTACTGAAAGCCATGCCACTGGATCCTCGAACGTTTTTTATGTCGTGATTTTTTTTGTGACGACGGTATTTCAAAAATAAACGTGACGTTTTTTTTAACCCTAAACAGAAAAACGTTCATAGTTGTAACACTCCAATTTAGCAATTTAGATGTAGATACCTAAATACTACAAGGCAAAAAATTTGTCGCGTGTCGCGCGACACGAGTAAAATGTTGCGCGACCTCAGGATTTCAACCCGATGAAAATCGGTCCGAATCAAAGAAATATCGCCCAGCATTGCAAATGGAGACGTGTCGCGCGACTTTTAATTTTTTTTCTTTAGTTTGTTTCCTACATTGAGTATTTTATTCTACAAATTCTCAAAATCACTGGTTGACATTCTAAAGATGTTTGTAAACCTTTTTTTTTAAAAAAAAAAAAAAGTTATGCCCCACAACCGCTTTCGCAATAGTTCAGGGCACTCCTTTTTACAGCCATGGCCATTTCGGAAACAAGGAAATTCGATAAGAAAATTTTCGCTCCGGGCGGGATTCGAACCCACAACCACCGGACCAAGAGTCAATGCTCTTAACAACTCGGCCGCGGAGATCGGCAAGTTTGTAAACCCTGCATTACTTCTGTATTCCGCTAATAAGCCTGTAGTATCGATCAAAATTAAATCCTTGATTAAATCACTTGAACTATACCTTTCACGTCTTTGAAGAGTTGGACGAGCCCAGTATCTACGTTTCCTTACGCCGTTTTGAGTTCGATAAGCCAATTATGATAGCAACTGAAGCTACAGCTGCAACAAGATCGTCGTCACTCATTTTGCAACTTACTCACAAGACTGAAGCTACAGCTGCAACAAGATCGTCGTCACTCATTTTGAAACTTACTCACAAGAAAGGAAAAAAATAACAGCGGGAAAAATACGTGGAAAATTTTCAGATAAATTTTAAAAATGTATTTAATTTATGACTTCACCTTGCTAGAAAATAAACGAGATTGTGAAAGTGGAATCGCAACTTAAGATAATCCAAAGGCATGTGTAATTAAATGGACATTTCTCCACTGAACGTTTAATCTCGTTTCAGTGGAAACTCAGCTTAAGATGATCCAAAGGCATGTGTAATTAAATGGACATTTTTCCACTGAACGTCTGCCTCTCGTTTCAGTGGAAACGCAGATTAAGATGATCCAAAGACATGTGTAATTAAATGGACATTTCTCCACTGAACGTCTGCCTCTCGTTTCAGTGGAAACGCAGATTAAGATGATCCAAAGACATGTGTAATTAAATGGATATTTTTCCACTGAACGTTTGCCTCTCGTTTCAGTGGAAACTCAGCTTAAGATGATCCAAAGGCATGTGTAATTAAATGAAAATTTCTCCACTGAACGTTTGCCTCTCGTTACAGTGGAAACTCAGCTTAAGATGATCCAGTGGAAACTCAGCTTAAGATGATCCAAAGGCATGTGTAATTAAATGGACATTTCTCCACTGAACGTTTGCCTCTCGTTTCAGTACGCTTTGAGATTTTCTAAGAAGACTGATGTTTTTTTTTTCAAGTGGGAACACAACCAACCAACCAACACATTTTTCTCGTTCACGGCAAACAAACATAAAGTGGGAACAAGGTGTTGTTGTTTTCATTGAACACATAAAACGATCTCATAAAGAAATGTGCTCTGAACATGTGTATGACTGAGTTTTCCAATTAGAGGTGATTATTGCATATGACTCAGAGATAACTAGACGTCACGCTGCGTGTCATCAATGAATCTAAGAGACTGTAAACCGTTACTATGTTATCGGCAAATCTGGATATGATTGACTAGCTTCTACTGGGTCATCGATGAATCTACAGATGACTCGATTTTACACTATTGAGTCATGGGAAAAATGATCAATGATTACATGCCAGGGTAGTGTGTCAGACATGAATAATTGATACCATGCTAGTGTTTCGCAAAGTGAAATATGATCTGAGGAGGATATGTCGCGGATAAGTAAACAGCAGGATCCAGGGCCGTAGACAGAAAATCCGGGCCAGGGGGGGAAAATTTACGAGCCCCTCTATTATTCTTTCATCTAAAATCATCGTACGGGCAGTAATAAAAGTTAAAGTAGGCAATTCACTTAGTTGATGTGAAAAGGCGTGTACGCTTCGTCTTGGCCACAAATAATTCGATTATCAGATGTTAATGTTTACGAAATATACCAATATTTATGATTGCTGTACAAGCTGAAAGGTCGCACTATATTTTAAAATCAGTGTCCTGCAATAGCCATTGTCCCATANGAAAATTTTTCAAAACTTATGTTGATTTATTTATTATTATTTAAAAAAAAAAAAAAAAAAACTTGAAAATTCTAACCGAGCCTGGGGGGACCCCCCCCCCCCCCCTCTCGTTGGGCCTGGTAGGATCAACAGGTGCCGTCAGCGACATTTCCTCTACTTCACGTGTAACCCAGACACAGTTGCGATTTCTCGTAGATCTTAAAACGTCAACTCGTTCGAGTTGACTATTTAAGATTTTTTTGTGATGCAATCCCAATCTCGTAGGAAAATAATTTACTCAAATCGTTTGAACTGACCATTGCAGTTTTCAACACCACGGTGGACGTTTTGACATTCAGCATCCGCGCTATATTTATGGACGTTACTTCCGGTATTTATGCTGTTTTATGCGAGTGTTGATGACGACAATGCAGTCACGTTATATTTTCTAGAAGAGTGTTTCTTTACACAGGCCTATCATATCGCAATTTCCTCTACGGTTTTCAAAGGGAAATTCCTTTTTTCTTTGAACACCTTCCTGAGCTGTTTTGATTCCTCGTAGGCCTAATTTCAGAGGATAATTTCCTTTGAAATTTCCCTCCACTGTTATTAAAGGTTTTTAAAAATTTCCTTTAACCCTTTACGTTTTTAAAAATTTCCTTTAACCCTTTACGTTTTTAAAAATTTCCTTTAACCCTTTACGGTTTCAGAAGATTAACACAATTAGTTCCAACCTAGCCAGCAAGGGGTCTTTAATCTTATGAGAATTTCATTTCCTTGGGCCTACTAAGGGAAAACAGTTAGGCGCTTTGTAAGATACGAAAGATATTTAAAAATCCTCCTAGTCTAGTTGGTATCACACTGGCATTGCACTTGGGGGACCCGGGTTCAATCCACGGCGGGTCGGAAAATTTTCGACTTTGTGCTTGTGATTCCGAAGTGCACGCAGCCTCATGAGGACGATTGAGTAGCTATTTTAATGTGAGTAGCACCCAGTGGCGGCATTACCAGAGTAAAATTACCAGAGACTATTCCGCTTTAATGGAGAAGTACAACCTGAACACATTGCAACATCGACGTGATATCTATGATATCATGTTTATCTTAAAACTGTTGCACTCACTTATTCGGTGTTCAGAATTGAAGCAGTTTCTTGTTTTCCTCTCTCTAATCCGAAAACAATAACCTTTTTTCTCTGAAAACTTTTAAGACAAACACTGGGATGAACTGTCCTATGAACAGGTGTATGGCATTGTGCAACATAATCAGCAATGCCCCACACAATTTAGACCTTAGAAATCCATCCATTGAGTCCACCAAACAAAGGTTGCTCTCCCTCTCAGGAATTCTTTAAATTTGATGTTCTGCAGGTGACACTTTTCCTTGCTTTGTTTTGTCATTGTCTAATTTTTTATTATTTAATTTATTGTTTTGAATGAAAACAAAAAAGTAGGGAACATGTAATATTATGGGTATTTCCCGTTGGAATATGTAAAATAAAAAAATAAAAAAGGATTAGATAATTGAAGAGATTATTAGCGCAGGAGGCTTTTAATTCTGTGATACCCACAAAACTTGTGAAAAGGCGATTGGGCCTTAGCACAAAGATCTACATTTTACACTTTTCAAATTTGAGAATATTATTTACCTGTACATGTTCTACGAAAGCGCTGATTGAGTAAGATTTGAACCTACAAAACTTGTAAAAAGGCGATTGGGCCTTAGCACAAAGATCTACATTTTACACTTTTCATATTTGAGAATATTATTTAACTGTACATGTTCTACGAAAGTGCTGATTAAGATTTGAACCCACAAAACTTGTGAAAAGGCGATTGGGCCTTAGCACAAAGATCTACATTTTACACTTTTCATATTTGAGAATATTATTTATCTGTACATGTTCTACGAAAGTGCTGATTGAGTAAGATTTCAAGCTACAAAACTTGTGAAAAGGCGATTGGGCCTTAGCACAAAGATCTACATTTTACACTTTTCATACTTGAGAATATCATTTACCTGTACATGTTCTACGAAAGTGCTGATTGAGTAAGATTTGATATTTGAGAATATTATTTACCTGTACATGTTCTACGAAAGTGCTGATTAAGATTTGAACCCACAAAACTTGTGAAAAGGCGATTGGGCCTTAGCACAAAGATCTACATTTTACACTTTTCATATTTGAGAATATTATTTACCTGTACATGTTCTACGAAAGTGCTGATTGAGTAAGATTTGAAGCTACAAAACTTGTGAAAAGGCGATTGGGCCTTAGCACAAAGATCTACATTTTACACTTTTCATATTTGAGAATATTATTTACCTGTACATGTTCTACGAAAGTGCTGATTGAGTAAGATTTGAAGCTACAAAACTTGTGAAAAGGCGATTGGGCCTTAGCACAAAGATCTACATTTTACACTTTTCATATTTGAGAATATCATTTACCTGTACATGTTCTACGAAAGTGCTGATTGAGTAAGATTTGAAGCTACAAAACTTGTGAAAAGGCGATTGGGCCTTAGCACAAAGATCTACATTTTACACTTTTCATACTTGAGAATATCATTTACCTGTACATGTTCTACGAAAGTGCTGATTGAGTAAGATTTGAAGCTACAAAACTTGTGAAAAGGCGATTGGGCCTTAGCACAAAGATCTACATTTTACACTTTTCATACTTGAGAATATCATTTACCTGTACATGTTCTACGAAAGTGCTGATTGAGTAAGATTTGAAGCTACAAAACTTGTGAAAAGGCGATTGGGCCTTAGCACAAAGATCTACATTTTACACTTTTCATACTTGAGAATATCATTTACCTGTACATGTTCTACGAAAGTGCTGATTGAGTAAGATTTGAAGCTACAATTTTCCCATTTACATACAAAATTTGCTTGACTATACATTGTACTAGGAGCCGGAAATCGGATTTGAGATGAAGTTGTGTTTGATGAGGCACTATCGGATATGACACAAGTTCTGCTTCCAATAGAATTATCTTGAGATTCGATAGCGCTAGGTATACTTTGACTTGACACGGAGTCTCCCGTTTCGGCACTCTGAAATAAAAAACAATCAAAAGGGATGATTACTCTAGTGCACGGGTCGGCAATAGACGGACCGCGGTCCGGATCCGGACCGCGGACATATTTCTATTTGTTTGAAAAAAAATCAATATTTTCTTTCTCCTTCTAGATTTTTTTTTTTTTTTTTTTTTTTTTTTTTTTTTTTTTTTTTNATTTTTTTTCTGTGGCAATATTTTTTCAAATGATATTGTTTCAAAATTAATCCAACTGTAGAAAAATAAACTATTTCAGGTAGGTACATGAGAAATATACTCACCTTGTTTATACTGAAACTGAGTAACTCAGAAGGAGGGGGGGAGGGAGGGGAGGGAGAGAGAGAGATAGCAGAGATAATGAAGAAACAAAGGACGAGTAAATAGCCAGGATTCCAATTTTAGTTTGGTAAAAGGTACCTACGTTAATTTTTACTTTTTTTTATATTACAACACTTATCCCTATTTTATTGTCATTTGGTACCAAATACATTTAATAAAAGTCATTTTCTCAAATCATTTAAAAGGTGTTTTCTTTAGCTTTTTTTTTATTTGGTTCTTATGTCGAACCCACTATCTCAGTCTTTTCAAATCCAAGCTATTGAAAGAATGTATTTTTTGAGGTGGTGGTATTGTTGCTGTTGTTGAATCACCGCCGGTAATCAAACCCGGGACTCCCATGTACAAGACGAGTGCATGAAGCAGTGTGTCATGAGAGCCGGTACTATAATATAAAATATTAAAAAAAATATGTCCGGACCGCGATGATTTTTTTTGTTGGTTCATCCGGACCCCGCTAAACATTAATTGCCGACCCCTGCTCTAGTGTAATGCAGCCAATTCCTGTTAGAGGGAACCCCAAGAAAATATATCAACCTCAAATTACATTTCTGCCAATTCACTCCATAGGTTCTTGTGGAGCCTTCACTCGGTTTCTCTAAAATAAAAATCGACCGAAAAGTTTTACCAACGGACACGCCATCAAAATGACTTTTTCCTTGGATTTTTTGCAACAGATTCTGAACAGTGATTTCGATTTTTAGTTTTTAGACAATGAGTAGTATACATATAACGAAGCAAGTGTTTTTACTATAGCATCTGCTATAGCAAATGTTTTAGTAAGACCTATGATTTAGTATGCATAAAAACTAAGCAAGTGTTTTTACTATAGCATCTGCTATAGCAAATGTTTTAGTAAGATCTATGATTTAGTATGCATAAAAACTAAGCAAGTGTTTTTACTATAGCATCTGCTATAGCAAATGTTTTGGTAAGACCTATGATTTAGTATGCATAAAAACTAAGCAAGTGTTTTTACTATAGCATCTGCTATAGCAAATGTTCTAGTAAGACCTATGCTTTAGTATGCATAAAAACGAAGCAAGTGTTTTTACTATAGCAAATGCTTTAGTAAGACCTATGCTTTAGTATGCATAAAAACTAAGCAAGTGTTTCTACTATAGCATCTGCTATTTAGTATGCATAAAAATTAAGCCAATGTTTTTACTATAACAGATGCTATATTAAAAGCATTTAGATAGCGTCTATGGCACGTTGAATACACCAGTTCCCGATAGATCACTGAAGTTAAGCAACGGCCAGCGAGGTTGTGCCATGTGGGTGTCCACGTGGGTTCGCGCCCTCGTGATGTTGGCTATTTTTCCGGCCCAACCGAGGCTGGGTGAGTTCAATGTGGGTAGCTGGTTTGCAAGTTTCCAGCGAATGAAGGGTGAAACCCCCGTCTTGAATGACCAATAGATATTAAAGAGACGTTAAGCGAAATGCTTCGTTATATGCAGACTACTCAATATGTTTGTTAGTGAACTCTGCATAGCATGTTGCAGGCTGTGATTACATTTGATACTAAACATCGCAATTTGCAACATTGTGAAGCTCTACGTGGTAAAATGTTGTTCGCAGTGGAATCCCAGCCATATCCTTGTCATCCTTTGGAAGCGACTACATGCTATAAGGAGTCAACAACTAGAGTTTGTCGCTTGAAATAGAGTGTAGTCGCAAGTAATATCGCCAATTGGCTTACAAAGGACAAATCACCTTTAGAAGATATTTCTCAAATGGAAAAATAAAAAAATATGTTTACCCTTTTTGAAAATTGGTCAAAACCTAAATCGAGCATATTTGCAAATTTGGAAGCAGACGATATGAACAAATAAGTTCGTAATTTTAAATTAGAAAATTAATTTTAACCACTTTGCAGCAATTCAATTTCAGACATTGTAACATAACAAAACCATTTTAATTTTATAATAAATGTAATAGAATTAATTATGTGTAATATAAATTCATATATAATTTAATTTTATTAATATTGTTTTCTGAAATAGTAAATATTGTTATATAATAATATGTAATCTGCGTATATGTACAATGTACATTGGACGTGTTAATTAATTAATTAATTATAATTAACATGTTCATTCAAGTGAATCTAATTTTACTTCCTCATTCTCATTGATTGTTTCAGTATGGAATCTTTGCGTTTCCTACACAGCACAAACAATAATTAAACTCATTTATTTTATTTCAATGCAAGCTTTAAATAGGTAGTTTACAATGATTTAAAAACAGTAAATTTTATTGGGGGATATTATTGGGCATGTCTTGTGTTTTTAAAAAAAAAAAAATTGTATCAACTACAATTAAATAACTTTACGAGCGTTTTTGTACATTACAACGAACAGACGGAAACGCTTTAATAAATAATTTTATAACACTTTTGTATTATTTATATATATATATTTAAAAAAAAACAGCCCTTTTCGAGCCATTTTACAAACACTAAGGGTCAAAAAATTAACGAATAATATTATTTGTATTTGAAAGAAACAAAATTAAAACTGACATGAAAAATTATCTTTATAAATAAATTAAGAAGTTGAATTTTTTAGCAGGCTAATTCATAACTCTTCTGTATTTTTTTAAAAAACAAAGGCAGTCGTTTAAGCGCCAAGCACTAATGGGCAAAAATTTAACTAAATATATATTTTTATTTTAANTGGGCAAAAATTTAATAAATACATATTTTTATTTTAAAAGAAAGAAACGGACATAAAGAACTATCTTTACAAAATAATTAAGTTGTTAAATATTTTAGCAGGCTAATTTATAACACTTTTTTTTTTCCAAGAAGTTGAATTTTTTAGCAGGCTAATTTATAACTCTTCTGTATTTTTTAAAAAAAAAAAACAAAAACAGTCGTTTAAGCGCCAAAAACTGCTGGCCAAAATTTAACTATATATATATTTTTATTTTAAAACAAAGAAAATTAAAACGGACATAAAGAACTATCTTTTACAAAATAATTAAAATGTTAAATATTTTAGCAGACTAATTTATAACACTTTTTTTAAAAAAAGAGGGAGCCGTTTAAGCGCCTTTTTAAAATAATAATGATCAAAAAATTAACTAAATAAATATTTTTATTTTAATAGAAACAATATTAAAATTGGCTAAAGAAATAATATAAGATGTTCAAATTTTATGCAGCCGAAATTTTCCCCGAAAATCTCTTTTTTCTCTGAAATTTCGCATTTTCAAAAAATATAAAATAAAATTGTTAGCTATAACTCACACCCACTAGTTAAAACATAATAAGGAGATATGACATAAGGAATTGATTGAAAGTAAATCAGGGCTTGAGTTATAAAAGAAAATACCTGCTCAAAAATTTTAAAAATAGAACAATGTGAGACAGTTAACCAGCCCCCAAAATAAAAAAAGAACACCATAATAGATAACAAAAGATCGTGTGGTTGGGTTTTGGGTTCCTTCAATATTATAGGTCAAAGTCCTTTTAGGTTTCAAGAGAAATCATTTATTAAAATTAGTTTTGTAAACAAAGGTCTGAGATGTTATATCAGGGCCGAAGCAAGAATTATCGGCATACTGCCTATACTTGTTGATCGAACAAAGTGAGATCTAGTAATGAAACCCCGATTTATCTTTGGTTGGGTTCTTTTTGTTGGGTTTTGGGTTCCCTCAGTATTATAGGTCAAAGTCCTAACTATATTAGGTTTCAAGAGAAAATCATTTATTAAAATTAGTTTTGTAAACTAATTTTAATAAATGTAAAATTAGTTTTGTAAACAAAGAATTATCGGCATACTGCCTATACTTGTTGATCAAACGAAGTGAGATCTAGTAATGAAACCCCGATTTATCTTTGGTTGGGTTCGTTTTGTTGGGTTTTGGGTTCCTTCAATATTTTAGGTCAAAGTCCTAACTATATTAGGTTTCAAGAGAAACCATTTATTAAAATTATAGTTTTGTAAACAAAGGTCTGAGATGTTATATCAGGGCCGAAGCAAGAATTATTGGCATACTATACTTGTTGATCAAATGAAATAAGATCTAATAATAAAACCCCATTTATCTTTGGGCGTCTGTCTGTCCACAATAAGTATCGCACGCTAAAAATTAATTGGACAAACATAAGTATTTATAGCTTCTCATGGAAAATCGATATCGTCCGATTTAGACACTAAACCGGTTCATGAATCCAGAACTGTTTGCTATGAAAACAGATTTATTCGGTTGAAATTTTTTTTGAAAAAACTATATCATCCGATTTTGACAGTAAACCGGATCATGAGTCTAGAACCGTTTATCATGGAAACAGATTTATTTGGTTGAATATTATCATGGAAAAGTTATCATAGCTTAACAGCCGCGGGGCTGGTTGGCAACAACTCGCCATGAGTTGTTGGATACTTGAGAATCCTTACGGATAATGCAGTAGCTTCTCCTTGCTTTCTGTACCCCTATCCACAGGAGACTAAGATATTTTATAGAAAACTAGACGTTTGCCCTTCGCTACAGATACGAAATTCAACAACAATTTCGAGATTGCGACATTAAATCTTCTCAAGTTTTTGGATTTTTGGTGGAACCGACCCCCCAGGGACAGCACGGCTCCTATTTAGAAAATTCAATATTTTACCCAAGGATATTACTTTTATTGTATTGCGGAACACCTCCGTATTAAATTTTAGATTTCTCGCTCATACCGAAGTGGTAATTCTCAATTCCGATTTTTCGGTGGTGAAAACCGGCCCATAAATCGGGCAGAAACCGGGAAATTTCATTTTTTATATTTTTTATGGGGTCCTTATATACTATTTCCATTCTCGTTCATTTTTCGTTATCTCCTTTAGTTTGCCCAGAAAAAAATTGCAAAGACACCCGCAAAAAAGGGCCAGTTTTGGCAATAATTTGCTTCCACTTGAACTTTGAATTTTTTCCTTTCTTATTAAGCACCTGCATACTAAAAAGGATCTGTGTGCCAAGTTTCAAGACTCTAGGTTTAGCCATCGTGGAGCTTCGTTAAATTTTCTATTTTTGTACTGAAAAACATATCAGAGCGAGAATGGCCATTTCTCTAGAGCACCAAGAAAAGCAGGTGAAGCTTGCAAGATTAATTATAAAATACCAAGCTGTCAGACCTATTTCCCGCTCACACAACAATTTTGGTGTTCTTTTTTTCCTTCTGCCGTAGAAGATAGTCGATAAAAAAACGGTCTGAAGGAAAATGTACTGTGTCTACTCTACTGACCAGAGACAGGTCGTTGAAGATATAATATCTGTGTGAGCTTACAGAGACTTTCTTACGGTGGATATTCCTGCCGCAGAAGATAGTCGATAAAAAACAGTCTGAAGGAAAATGTTCATTTCTGTGTCTACTCTACTGACCAGAGACAGGTCATTGAAGATATAATATCTGTGTGAGCTTACAGAGACTTTCTTACGGTGGATATTCCTGCCGCAGAAGATAGTTGATAAAAAACGGTCTGAAGGGAAAATGTTCATTTCACTTCTGAACAATTGCTTTGTTTCGAACTATAATATTTTGCAATAAACAATCTAAGTACGTGGGACGTCCAAAGCATATCTGTTTCATCATACTTTCGATCAAAAGCAAACTTTCTGAGATCTTCCATTGACCATTCTTGATATGGAGGTAGTGAGAGTTGACGTAAATGATATTGAATTTCATCTTCACTTGGAAAATCCATACTCGAAGATGAGGCAATATCTGAACCGGATGGATCAGAGATATCAGATAGATCATAGTCTACGGAACTTGCATCCTCACTAACACTTGTCACTACGCCACTGAAAACAAAATCGCAATCTGGTTTCTGGTTAAATGAACACACTGTATATTACCTGTAAATCCGAGCTAGGTGAGGGCGTATCGCAATCTGGTTAAATGAACACACTGTATATTACCTGTGAATCCAAGCTAGGTGAGGGCGTATCGCAATCTGGTTTCTGGTTAAATGAACACACTGTATATTACATGTAAATCCGAGCTAGGTGAGGGCGTATCGCAATCTGGTTAAATGAACACACTGTATATTACCTGTGAATCCGNAAAATCAGTTTATGTGTTTGGGATTATAATATCCATCCATACCCAATTTTAGCTTTCTACCTCTTCTCTAAGTGCTCTAAATTTCAGATCCCACCTTCTATAAAATCAGTTTATGTGTTTGGGATTATAATATCCATACCAAATTTTAGCTTTCTACCTCTTCTTTAGAGAAGAGGTAGAAAACTAAAATTTGGCACTTAGGTGCTCTAAATTTCAGATCCCATCTCCTATTTTGAAATCTCTTTTTTCTTTCGGCACGAAAAAAAATGAATTTTCATAATTTTCTGTTGTTACCAAATCCATACCCCAAGGATTTGGTATGGAGAGGTATTTTACTTCTCCATACAGATTTCTAAGAGATTTCTAAAACTTCTGTAAGTGCTCCTAAGTTTCAGATCCCACCTTCTATAAAATATATTCTTTCTCCGGAACGAAGCAAATTTTCTTGGTGTTTTGGGGTTAAAATACACCTCCATACCGAATTTCTGTTTTCGACCACTTCTCTGAGTGCTCTAAAATTTTAGAGTCCACCTCCTATAAAATATATATCTTCTCAGAAACGAAACAAAATTTTAAAATTTTCAGAATTTTCTTGTTGTCCTGGTCTTTAAATAGGTACCCCTTTACACCAAATTTTGAGTTACCTACCTCTTCTGTAAGTGCTCTTAAATTTTAGATTCCACCTCCTATAAAATTTCTTATATCTCCGAACAATTTTTTTTTTTTAAAAAAANCTGTATATTACCTGTGAATCCGAGCTAGGTGAGGGCGTATCGCAATCTGGTTCGCTAATACGAGTTGAGGTGCTTCCTTTGCAATCACAATTGCCCGAGTCCGGTGAACTGCTTGTCTGCAAAATAAAACATAAAAGTCAAAACGGGACTTTATTATTGGTATGGACACTGCTTCGGTAGCTCAGTGGTTAAGCGCTCGCCTGGTAAACAGAAGGACGTGGGTTCAATTCTCAGCAGAGGCAAGCTTTTTTCCTCATTAATTTGAGTATTTTACCACATAAAAATAGATCTCTAAGGAATTCGTTATATTGGGATACTATGTCAAGTAAAACCATATTGAAGGTTAAAAGTACTATATCTTCACTTGACTAAATTTTTAGTCAAGTGAAGATATAGTAACTTTTAACCTTCAAAAGATCTCTAACGGTTAGGTGGTAGAAAATGCCTCAGGCATTAACCTCGCCTAGTGTAAACCTTTCACTCAAGAGTCTATTTTTTTTAATACACATAGTTTGATTAGTTTTTGGGCCCTATTAGGTCAACTGGGGGGGGGGGGGGGNCGCCTAGTGATAACCTTTCACTCAAGAGTCTTTTTTTTCTTCTTTAATATACATAGTTTGATTAGTTTTTGGGCCCTATTAGGTCAACTGGGGGGGGAGGGGGGCAAATGGTAGCCATTTTAAATTAGTGAGGTCTACAGTCCACAGAGATGACTGTCTGCAGTGTTTAACATTTATTGGTGACAAGAATAAAGGACTTGAAAAATACCAAAGATATTTACAAGTATCGTTCATTCAGTGATACGGGTCCTCTATCTTGTGGACGGTAAGAAATAGTTTGTTAACCTAGCACTATCAAGAATTGAAACTGATAAAAAAAAAAAAAACAGTTTATGTTCTACAAAGTCAAGATATTATTCGATACGCGTATTTTACTCCATTATCAAAAAAGAACATGTTTACTCCATTATCAAGAATGCTCATTCTTCATAATGGAGTAAAATCCAAAATACGCGTATCGAATAATATATTTAAACTAGCTGAGTACCCGAACTTCGTTTCGAGAAGATGAGAGAACATGGGGAGTAGTAACGGGTTGTTAAGCTGTGTAGAACGTGTTGGGAGTAGTATTGGGTTAGGTTCCAAAAAAAAGAAAATCGTGTTGAAGTCTGCTGTAACCTTGCACAAACTTCAACAAGCATTTTTTTTTTTTATTTTTTTTTTTTGGGACCTAACCCATACTCCCAACACGTTCTAATTAATAGAATAAGTAGATCTGTGAACTATAGACCTCATTCCAATTTCGGGCCACCCTTTAGCTCGGTGTGGACTTAGAAGACAAGACAGTGAAACGGAAGTTGAAAGAATAATCGTGGTGTTTAAAACTAGACCTCATTTTTCATTTCTTATATCCTGATGGGATTCATTTTTCCTGTCAAGAAAAACAAACCGTTCTCCTTTCTACCTTCCTTATCTCTTCGATTTCAGTATAAATAGCCAATAGATAGTAGTTGATACAATGA
>CM022885.1:37669534-37689199 GCA_012654025.1 Pachypsylla venusta | reverse complement strand
CCAGATGCTGGCTACGCCCTTGAACCTTGTGGTTTTTTACTTTCCTTATCCTATAAAAAGGAAAGTATTGTAATGGGCAGAAATTTTCGATGTCGAGTTTTCAATGCCAAAACACGGCATTGGGGTCACCAGATCCCAAATATCGAGTTTCAATCATTGGTCCGTGTGTGTGTCTGTCTGTGGACAAGATTTCTCAAGAACGGCAACTGCTCGAGACTTGAAATTTGGTATGTGTGTCAGTTTTATACTTATCAACATATCATGGAATGTGAATAGTAAAAAATGGCGACAGTTAAAGTATTGAGTTGGGTTTGAAATATATATCCCACAATATTACAAGATAGGAATTTACCTACCTCTAACTCAGTCAGGTAGGTATTACCTACTTCTGACCTAGTATAATTTAGAATTATTTGTTTGAACATATCATGACATGTGGATAGTAAAAAATGGTGACAGTTAAAGTATTGAGTTAGGTTTGAAATAAAAGTATTGAGTTACGTTTGAAATATATAACCCACAATATTACAAGATAGGAAGTTACCTACCTCTAACTCAGTCAGGTAGGTATAACCTACTTCTAACCCAGTCTATTTTACAATGATTTGTATCATGGAATGTGAATAGTAAAAAATGGTGACAGTTAAAGTATTTAGTTAGGTTTGAAATATATATCCCACCACATTCAAGATAGGAAGTTACCTACCTCTAACTCAGTCAGGTAGGTATTACCTACTTCTAACCCAGTCTATTTTAGAATGATTTGTATAAAAATAGAAAGTTACCACGGAGTGCACTTGGCTAGCTATGCAACTGAATGAGTACATGCGTTTGTATGCAACTGGGAATAGATCATAGCTCATAGCGTAACTGTCATGATCAACAGGGGGTCTCATCATCATGCGTTTGTACGCAACTGGGAATAGATCATAACTCATAGCGTAACTGACATGATCAACAGGGTGTCTCATCATCATGCGTTTGTATGCAACTGGGAATAGCTCATAGCGTAACTGTCATGATCAACCGGGTGTCTCATCATCATGCGTTTGTACGCAACTGGGAATAGATCATAGCTCATAGCGTAACTGACATGATCAAATTGTATGCAACTGGGAATAGATCATAGCTCATAGCGTAACTGACATATCTTCTTGTGTCCCTGTAGAAGCAATCAGTGGTGCATCGTAGGGAATAATAGGGGGCGGGGCTTATTGAGAAGGTTGAACTGATGATCCAATCGTCACTGTTATTTTCTTGTATACCTGTATAAGGAATCAGTGGTGCTTCGAAGGGAATAATAGGGGGCGCGGCTTATTGAAAATGCGACTAAAGGCAGGGTCGAAAACGATATCCTTTCCATTACCCATGCAGAAAGCAAGAAGAAGCTACTGCATTATATCCTTCCTATGTCCCCTGTGGATAGGGAGACTGAAAAAAATACTTCCAAGGCACCCAAGTCCATGCCAGTCGTAAAAGGCGACTAAAGGAAGGGTCGAAAACGATATCCTTTCCATTACCCATGCAGAAAGCAAGGAGAAGCTACTGCATTATATCCTTCCTATGTCCCCTGTGGATAGGGAGACTCAAAAAAATACTTCCAAGGCACCCAAGTCCATGCCAGTCGTAAAAGGCGACTAAGGAAAGGGTCGGAAACGATATCTTTTCCATTACCGTGCAGAAAGCAAGGAGAAGCTACTGCATTATCCGTAAGGATTCTTCAGTATCAACAACTCATGGCGAGTTGTTGCAAATCAGCCCCACGACTGTTAACCTATGATGATGATAATTTTCTGGATCAATATTGTCCTTCGAAATAATTTAATTAAAATTTAATATCACTATACATTTATAGTGATGGCATATCGTTCAAAAATATATCGATATACAAATATATCGATATATGAGAAATATATCGATATATCGACGATATATATCGGTTTATTAGAAATTAGAATTTTACGAAGTGAATTTGTTGAAATGTCGTCTCCTCTCTGTACTTTCCTAACCTGACCCTCCCCTACTTTCCAGTTTCCACCAATGACCAGTTTCAAAGGGACAAGTAGGATCCCCCTAAAATAGAATAACTTCGAGTAAAAAAAAAATAGATAACTTCAAATTTTATCGCTATATTAAGAACATTGAAAAAAACCTAAATTAGTGTACATATTATATATCGATTTTCGATAAATCGTGCCATCCCTATACATTTACCACATACTGAATGCTACCCGTCGTTTTATTGGGCGGAGCGAAGCGTAGCCTTATACTCCCTACAAAGTGCAAACTTTTGTTACCCTACTCCTCCGAAACTACTCAACCGNCGGATGGCTCCGCCCGTTTTTGTCCACGGACACACCTAGTTTCATTTTGGATCCACCGGTCTGTGGAGCCATACCTCTATCGGATGGAGACGCCACTGAGATGTAATTAATATCATTTTAAAAGATACATGTTTTATTACCAATTAGGATCCACCGGTCTGTGGAGCCATGCCTCTATCGGATGGAGACGCCACTGAGATGGAGACGCCACTGGGATATACTTAATATCATTTTAAAAAATACACATTTTATTACCCATTATTTTGTATAGTAATAAAACTAGATGCTGCCCTACTCCATCTCATATGCAGTGCAGCATATAGGACCTCGCCTGTTACAAAACATACCCATCTCCTAGTGAGATCCACATCTGATGAGTGAAAAGAACAGAATGAGTCAATATAGGATGAACAAAAAGTAATGGGACCGCCTGTTACAAAACATACCCATCTCCTAGTGAGATCTACATCTGATGAGTGAAAAGAACAGAATGAGTCAATATAGGATGAACAAAAAGTAATGGGACCGCCTGTTACAAAACATACCCATCTCCTAGTGAGATGCACATCTGATGAGTGAAAAGAACAGAATACTGAGTCAATATAGGATGAACAAAAAGTAATGGGACCGCCTGTTACAAAACATACCCATCTCCTAGTGAGATGCACATCTGATGAGTGAAAAGAATAGAATACTGAGTCAATATAGGACGAACAAAAAGTTATGGGATCACTGAATTGAGCTTTAGAAAATCTAACCTCTGTGGACTTCAAGCTCAAGCTACTACGAGCGACTATACGCTACAAGCTTCAAATACTTCTATTAAAGTTGGATTTCATCAAATTTCGATAAGTTTTTTTGAAATACAGTCAAGCCTGGATAAACTGGAAAAAAGTCGTGTCCCTTAATTTTTGAAACCTCTTTCAACAGGAAATACTTTTTTCTTGTGATTCATGAGTCCGCGTTCTGAAGCCTCTGTAAGCTAGAATGTTTTTTTCTGCTAAACCTCTGTACAAGGCCATACCCAGGGGGGGGTCCAGACCCCCCACCCCCCGAAATTTCAATCGGTTTTGTTTTAATGAAAATACTCCACTGTGCACGTGATATTAAAAAAACAACAACAAAAACAAAAAAACAACAACTGCAACAACATCAACAAAAAACAACATCACCTTCCATCGTCATCATTTTCAGGTGTTAGTCCTCAAAATGATGGCTTGGCTGTCAATGCTTCGCCCCCCCCCCCACCGAAAAAAAATCTTGGGTGCGGTCCTGCCTCTGTTAAGACCAGCTGTATTTTATCGAAGTCCGCGGTCTGAAGCCTCTGGAATCAAGAATGACTATTTTCTGCTGACTTACGAATCCGCGGTCTGAAGCCTCTGGAAACAAGAATGACTATTTTCTGCTGACTTACGAATCCGCGGTCTGAAGCCTCTGGAAACAAGAATGACTATTTTCTGCTGACTTACGAATCCGCGGTCTGAAGCCTCTGGAAACAAGAATGACTATTTTCTGCTGACTTACGAATCCGCGGTCTGAAGCCTCTGGAAACAAGAATGACTATTTTCTGCTGACTTACGAATCCGCGGTCTGAAGCCTCTGGAAACAAGAATGACTATTTTCTGCTGACTTACGTATCCGCGGTCTGAAGCCTCTGGAAACAAGAATGTTGTTTTTGCTGGACCTCTGTAAGTAGGAATTTGTTGACTTGTTGTATTTTGTCGCAGTCTGAAACCTCTGGACCGCAGTCTGAAGCCTCTGGACCTATCTAAGCAGGAACTTATGTACTAAGCAAGAACTTGGAAACCTCTGAGTAAATAAATGAGCAGCCAAATACCCCCGTGCCGTGTCCCGTGAATTCCCGTGTTATAAAGGTTCGACTGTAGAGACAATATTTCTATAATTTCAGCGGCAAAGTTGCATTTCTTGTTCTTACTAAACTTGTGTTTCCGGACACCTGTTTACATGAAAAGAAAACCCCATGAATCACCCCTTAAAGTTATGCTCAGTGATTCACTTAATAGCAGAGACATGCAAGATCCTGTGGGGTTTGTCCATCTAGTGAATAACACGATACTATGTTCATTGATGATATCTTTTGGTAAGTTCTATTTACGCACAATTAAATTAAAGTCTAGTCAAAGGTTGCCGCAATCCGCAATGCGCAGTTACAAGAAGTAAGCTTTGAGTCCAGTCGTCCTCTGGAAGCGACTACTAGCTCAAGCTACAACAAGCGACTGACCCAAATGAATGTAGGTTAATGTAACCCAAAATCCACTGTAAACGTTATAGGTATGTTATAAGTTATAATGCTGAGTACAAGCTCACGTTATATATGTTATACGCTTACAGAGGCCGAGGTTCCATTTACCTGCATTCATTTGGTCTTAAGCCGCTTATAGTACGTGTAATGTAGCCACAGAGGGGAGCAAGCCAGCTTCATTAGGTCACGCTAATCTCAAATAATAGAGTTCTGAAAAGGTGAAGTTAAAAAAGAAAAAGAAGAATTACCAAAGATTTTTTTTTCGTCAACTTGATAGAAAATAACTCGGAACGCCCAACTCGACTGACAAATTCGCATCACACACGACACACGACTCAATACTTGACAGACAAAATCCAATCGCACACGACTCAATACTTGACAGACAAAATCCAATCGCTCACGACTCAATACTTGACAGACAAAATCCAATCGCACACGATTCAATACTTGATAGAAAAAATCCAATCGCACACGACTCAATACTTGACAGAGAAAATCCAATCGCACATGACACAATACTTGACAGAGAAAATCCAATCGCAAACGACTCAATACTTGATAGACAAAATCCAATCGCACACGACTCAATACTTGACAGACAAAATCCAATCGCACACGACTAAATATTTGACGGACAAATTCCAAACGCACACGACTCAATACTTGGCAGACAAATTCCTACCGCACACGACTCAATTATTGACAGACAAATTGTCATCGCACACGACTCAATACTTGACAGACAAAATCCAATCGCACACGACACAATACATGACAGACAAATTCCCACGAAGTTCTCAAAGACCCATCCTAAGTCGTTAAAATAATCAATTAAACTTGATTTAGGTCGTCAACGTGATCAACGCGGTCACTTAATGTCCCATATGATATGATAACATGTTGTGATTTATTTACTTTCACAGTTCATTTTTTTATTACAACACAAATGCATTGATAAGAATTAAGAGGCATCATAAATATGTCAAGTGTAATAAATGCTATATTGCTTATCATAAGTCTCAAACCGTGAACTAACATGAAAACATTACGCGTGGACTTGAAATGAGTGAAACTGATTGATCACCTAACAGGTACTCATGGATTAAAAAAAACTGGGCAAGTCAAAGATGACAAAGCCGACGAAGTAGTAAACATGAAAACATTACGCGGACTTCCATTGAGTGAAACTGATTGATCACCTAAAGGTACTCATGGATTAAAAAAAAAGGGCAAGTCAAAGACGACAAAGCCGACGAAGTAGCAAACGTGAAAACATTACGCGGACTTCAAATGAATGAAACTGATTAATCACCTAACAAGTACTCATGGATTAAAAAAAAAACTGGACAAGTCAAAGATGACAAAGCCGACGAAGTATCAAACATAAAAACATTACGCGGACTTCAATTGAATGAAACTGATTGATCACCTAACAGGTACTCTTGGATTAAAAAAAACTGGGCAAGTCAAAGATGACAAAGCCGACGAAGTAGCAAACATGAAAACATTACGCGGACTTCCATTGAGTGAAACTGATTGATCACCTAAAGGTACTCATGGATTAAAAAAAAGGGCAGGTCAAAGATGACAAAGCCGACGAAGTAGCAAACATGAAAACATTACGCGGACTTCAAATGAGTGAAATTGATTGATCACCTAACAGGTACTCATGGATTAAAAAAAAATGGGCAAGTCAAAGATGACAAAGCCGATGAAGTAGCAAACATAAAAACATTACGCGGACTTCCATTGAGTGAAACTGATTGATCACCTAACAGGTACTCATGGATTAAAAAAAAAAGGGGCAAGTCAAAGATGACAAAGCCGACGAAGTAGCAAACATGAAAACATTACGCGGACTTACATTGAGTGAAACTGATTGATCACCTAACAGGTACTCATGGATTAAAAAAAAAATGGGCAAGTCAAAGATGACAAAGCCGACGAAGTAGCCAAAATGGGTACATTGCTTGCCTTTGTTGGTCTTGAACTAGTTTATGGCGTATCAAAAATACTCACGAGCCCCTTCACAGGTGAAAACAAGATGGGTACAACTGAAAACCCAACATGTCGTCTGTAAAGAGGCACCGAAGACAGCAGAACATATAGTCTGCGAAAAGACTGAAAAAAGACCGAAACACTTCTTAAGTCCTCATCCTAAGCTTCATCAGGGGATTGGAACTCTTCTAGTTTAACAAAAAAGCAAGTCACACCTATTATAGGCCACAGTGACAAAAGGCTTTGATAGGTCACAGTGGCAAAAGGCTGTGATAGGTCACAGTGGCAAAAGGCTGTGATAGGTCACAGTGGCAAAAGGCTTTGATAGGTCACAGTGGCAAAATGCTTTGATAGGTCACAGTGGCAAAAGGCTCTGATAGATCACAGTGGCAAAAGGATTTGATAAGTCACAGTGGCAAAAGGCTCTGATAGGTCACAGTGACGAAAGGATTTGATAGGTCACAGTGGCAAAATGCTTTGATAGGTCACAGTGGCAAAAGACTTTGATAGGTCACAGTGACAAAATGCTTTGATAGGTCACAGTGGCAAAAGACTTTGATAGGTCACAGTGACAAAAGGCTTTGATAGGTCACAGTGGCAAAAGGATTTGATATGTCACAGTGGCAAAAGGCTTTGATAGGTAACAGTGCAAAATACTTTGATAGGTCACAGTGGCAAAAGGCTTTGATATAGATCACAGTGGCAAAAGGATTTCATAGGTCACAGTGGCAAAAGGCTCTGATAGGTCACAGTGGCAAAAGGATATGATAGGTCACAGTGGCAAAAGGCTTTGATAGGTCACAGAGGCAAAAGGCTTTGTCTCTTTGATGTTTTCCAAGGGCTACTCCCTTGGAAAACATCAAAGAGGCATGCTGTTACGTCGTTCAAAGTGAGGTACTTATGTCACCAAAAATCAAATTTTTTTGATTTTTTTAAAGCACAAGCTGTGGAATGAATTAAGAATTGATGGTTCATTGCGCCATGAATTTTCGGTAGTTGGGTGTAAGAGCTCACATTTGTGAGAATCCTGCCACGTTAAATCAAGCCAGAAAAAGAAAAAAAAAAAAAAAAGCCTTTTCATTGTCCAAAAAAGGTTCACCTCCAGAGACCAGCTAGAGAGCCGTAGCAGCCAGACCAAACAGGAGCCACTTTGAACAGTTCATGTGGAAATAGCGTACATGACCAGGTATTGAGAAATGAAATTTTCAAATCCGTTCATGTTGGGTCTTCTTAGTGTCCTGGGCACGTAATCTCGTTTATCTCACGACCGTTTTCTGCCCTTTTCATTGTCCAAAAATGGTTCACCTCCAGAGACCAGCTAGAGAGCCGTAGGAGCCACAACAAACAGGAGCCACTTTGAACAGTTCATGTGGAAATACCGTACATGACCAGGTATTGAGAAATTAAATTTTCAAATCCGTTCATGTTGGGTCTTCTTAGTGTCCCGGACGCGCAATCTCGTTTATCTCACGACCGTTTTCTGGCCTTTTCATTGTCCAAAAATGGTTCACCTCCAGAGACCAGCTAGAGAGCCGTAGGAGCCACAACAAACAGGAGCCACTTTGAACAGTTCATGTGGAAATACCGTACATGACCAGGTATTGAGAAATTAAATTTTCAAATCCGTTCATGTTGGGTCTTCTTAGTGTCCCGGACGCGCAATCTCGTTTATCTCACGACCGTTTTCTGGCCTTTTCATTGNACCACCATAATATTGAGCTTAAATAAAATAAAATGATTTCATTGTAAAAAGCCATGTCCAAAAATGGTCCACCTCCAGAGACCAGCTAGAGAGCCGTAGCAGCCAGATCAAACAGGAGCCACTTTGAACAGTTCATGTGGAAATACCGTACATGACCAGGTAAAGTATTGAGAAATTAACTTTTCAAATCCGTTCATGTTGCGGCTTCTTAGTGTCCCGGACGCGCAATCTCGTTTATCTCACGACCATTTTCTGGCCTTTTCATTTTTTTCGAAATGCCCAAAAAGCTATAATTATTTTCAGATTCAGCGACCCCCAATATATTCGCCCCCCTGAAAACCAGATCTTATCCAAATAACTAAACTAGTTATTTTTAGACACTACTACACTAAATATTTCGATTTAATGCGTATAACACAACACAAAATATTAGCACTCGAAAATTTTGAAATAAGAACCTTTCTCTTCGGACCTATTCACATAAGCCCTAAAAATAAGTCCCACATAAAGATAGGTAATTGACAAAAATTGTACATTTTTTTTTTTTTACAAAACATGAAACCAAATTTTTACGACAAAACCACATTTTTCTTCCATTACTTTTTTTTTTTTACAAAACATGAAACCAAATTTTTAAGACAAAACGACATTTTTCTTCCATTACTTTTTTTTTTAAAAAACATGAAACCAAATTTTTAAGACAAAACGACATTTTTCTTCCATTACATTTTTTTTTTACAAAACATGAATCCAAATTTTTAAGACAAAACGACATTTTTCTTCCATTAATTTTTTTTTGTACAAAACATGAAACCAAATTTTTAAGACAAAACGACATTTTTCTTCCATTACTTTTTTTTTTACAAAACATGAAACCAAATTTTTTAAAAAAAACGACATTCTCTTCCATTACTTTTTTTTTTTTTTACAAAACATGAAACCAAATTTTTAAGACAAAACGACATTTTTCTTCCAACTTGAAGGATTTTTCTTCCAACTTAGAGAGAAAGTATTTTTCAGACATAGTTTAATAGAATGGAATCATCTTATTTTAATTTCAAGAATATGTGAGCCAGCGTCAAAGACGCTTGCAAACATTTTTACAAACTTACAAATGCTTGTCACTCGGCAATCAGGCGTATCCTTTCACTCACCTGAAACACAATTTAAAAGATAAAAAATTAAAATCAAATTCAAAGAAAGAAAACTTTAGGACACTTAGGCAGAATTATCAAATACAAGAAAGGCCAATACTTTGTCTTTTATTACTATACAGGGTGTGACACAATTCGTCTATGGCACGTTGAATACACCAGTTTCCGTTAGATCACTAAAGTTACCATGTGGGTGTCCGCGTGGGTTCGCGCCCTCGTGATGTTGGCTTTTTTACGGTCCAACCCAGGCTGAGTGAGGTCAATGTGGGTAGCTGGATTGCAAGTTTCCAGCGAATGGAGGGTAAAGACCAATAGATGTTAAAGAGACGTTAAGCCAAATTAAAAAAAAAATAGTAAGAAAATTCGCATGGTCGATTCCTGTGGGTTGCAGTAGAAGACAAAGACATCAAGACATCTAGATTGAAGTGTGTACATCAAGCCACAAGCGGTCGAAAAACCTTTTTTTCCTACTGCATACTAAACGAAGATGGCCGAAGTTTTGGTAACGCTCTTCGCTAACGCTCGTCGGTAACGCTTTTCGATTCTTTGTGCCAATGAAAAGAAATAAAATGTCAATAAACAAAGACGAAGATGACCGAAGTTTTGGTAACGCTCTCCGCTAACGCTCGTCGGTAACGCTTTCTGATTCTATGTGCCAAAGAAAAGACATAAAATGTCAATAAACAAAGACGAAGATGACCGAAGTTTTGGTAACGCTCGTCGGTAACGCTTTCCGATTCTATGTGCCAAAGAAAAGACATAAAATGTCAATAAACAAAGACGAAAATGACCGAAGTTTTGGTAACGCTCTTCGGTAACGCTTTTCGATTCTATGTGCCAAAGAAAAGACATAAAATGTCAATAAACAAAGACGAAGATGCCCGAAGTTTTGGTAACGTTCTTCGCTAACGCTCGTCGGTAACGCTTTTCGATTCTATGTGCCAAAGAAAAGAAATAAAATGTCAATAAACAAAGACGAAGATGCCCGAAGTTTTGGTAACGCTTTTCGGTAACGCTTTTCGATTCTAAGTGCCAAAGAAAAGACATAAAATGTCAATAAACAAAGACGAAGATGCCCGAAGTTTTGTTAACGCTCTTCGGTAACGCTTTTCGATTCTATATGCCAAAGAAAACACATAAAATATCAAAAATAAGCAACATCGGTTACACTAAGATAATTTGGAAATTGTACTGTCCAAATTTAAAAATCAACAAACTTTGGTATTAAACTGTATAAAAATCACCAAAGAAAAAACGAAAATTCTCTTAGCAATAGTAAGAAAATTCGCATGGTCGATTCCTGTGGGTTGCAGTAGAAGACAAAGACATCAAGACATCTAGATTGAAGTGTGTACGTCAAGCCACAAGCGGTCGAAAAACCTTTTTTTCCTACTGCATACTACTAGGATCGAGGTAGTAAATATGAAAATCGATCCTAATAGTAGGCAGTGGGAAAAAAAGGTGGTCGTGTTGACTAGGCGCATTCGGAGTATTTTATGTAAAGAAGAAAAATCAGTTTAAACATAAGCTTGCGTACGAGTCCGCAACACATTGGAACATTTTATGTCTTTACAAATTAAACAAATACAACATAAAATTCCAATAGATAAACAAAAGAAAAAAAATGGTGAAGTTAATGCTAGACCTTACTTTGTTCGGTCATAAATATATGCAAAAGGTTATTAAATAACAAAGACGAAGATGCCCGAAGTTTTGGTAACGCTCTTCGGTAACGCTTGTCGGTAACGCTTTTCGATTCTATGTGCCAAAGAAAAGACATAAAATGTCAATAAACAAAGACGAAGATGGCCGAAGTTTTGGTAACGCTCTTCGCTAACGCTCGTCATTAACGCTTTTCGATTCTATGTGCCAAAGAAAAGACATAAAATGTCAATAAACAAAGACGAAGATGTCCGAAGTTTTGGTAACGCTCTTCGCTAACGCTCGTCGGTAACGCTTTTCGATTCTATGTGCCAAAGAAAAGACACAAAATGTCAATAAACAAAGACGAAGATGTCCGAAGTTTTGGTAACGCTTTTCGATTCTATGTGCCAAAGAAAAGACATAAAATGTCAATAAATAAAGACGAAGATGCCCGAAGTTTTGGTAACGCTCGTCGGTAATGCTTTTCCATTCTATGTGCCAAAGAAAAGACATAAAAAAAATGTCAATAAACAATGACGAAGATGCCCGAAGTTTTGGTAACGCTCGTCGGAAATGCTTTTCCATGTGCCAAAGAAAAGACATAAAAAAAATGTCAATAAAGAAAGACGAAGGTGCCCGAAGTTTTGGTAACGCTTTTCGATTCTATGTGCCAAAGAAAAGACATAAAATGTCAATAAACAAAGACGAAGATGTCCGAAGTTTTGGTAACGCTTTTCGATTCTATGTGCCAAAGAAGAGACATAAAATGTCTATAAACAAAGACGAAGATGCCCGAAGTTTTGGTAACGCTATTCCATTCTATGTGCCAAACAAAAGACATAAAATGTCAATAAACAAAGGCGAAGATGCCCGAAGTTTTGGTAACGCTTTTCGATTCTATGTGCCAAAGAAAAGACATAAAATGTCAATAAACAAAGACGAAGATGCCCGAAGTTTTGGTAACGCTATTCGATTCTATGTGCCAAAGAAAAGACATAAAATGTCAATAAATAAAGACGAAGATGCCCGAAGTTTTGGTAACGCTTTTCGATTCTATGTGCAACAGAAAACACATAAAATGTCAAAAATAAGCAACATCGGTTACACTGAGATAATTTGGAAATTGTACTGTCCAAATTTAAAAATCAACAAACTTTGGTATTAAAGTGTATAAAAATCACAAAAGAAAAAACGAAAATTCTCTTAGCAATAGTAAGAAAATTCGCATGGTCGATTCCTGTGGGTTGCAGTAGAAGACAAAGACATCAAGACATCTAGATTGAAGTGTGTACATCAAGCCACAAGCGGTCGAAAATCCTTTCTTTCCTACTGCATACTACTAGGATCGAGGTAGTAAATATGAAAATCGATACTAATAGTAGGCAGTGGGAACGAAATTGAAATTGAATTATGTTACACCCTGTAAAGTAATAAATATTGAATTATGTTACACCCTGTAAAGTAATAAAAGACAAAGTATTGAATTATGTTACACCCTGTAAAGTAATAAAAGGCAAAGTATTGAATTATGTTACACCTTGTAAAGTAATAAAAGACAAAGTATTGAATTATGTTACACCCTGTATAGTAATAAAAGACAAAGTATTGAATTATGGTACGCCCTGTATAGTAATAAAAGACAAAGTATTGAATTATGTTACACCCTGTAAAGTAATAAAAGACAAAGTATTGAATTATGTTACACCCTGTATAGTAATAAAAGACAAAGTATGGGATTACGGTACACCCTGTATAGTAATAAAAGACAAAGTATTGAATTATGTTAAACCCTGTAAAGTAATAAAAGACAAAGTATTGAATTATGTTATACCCTGTATAGTAATAAAAGACAAAGTATTGAATTATGTAACACCCTGTATAGTAATAAAAGACAAAGTATTGAATTATGTTACACCTTGTATAGTAATAAAAGACAAAGTACTGGATTATGTTACACCCTGTATAGTAATAAAAGACAAAGTATTGAATTATGTTACACCCTGCATAGTAATAAAACACAAAGTACTGGATTATGTTACACCCTGTATGGTAATAAAAGAAAAAGTACTGGATATGTTACACCCTGCATGGTAATAAAAGACAAAGTACTGGATTATGTTACACCCTGTATAGTAGTAGTAAAAGACAAAGTACTGGATTATGTTACGCACCCTGTATAGTAATAAAAGACAAAGTACTGGATTATGTTACACCCTGTATGGTAATAAAAGAAAAAGTACTGGATTATGTTACACCCTGTATGGTAATAAAAGACAAAGTATTGGATTATGTTACACCCTGTATGGTAATAAAAGAAAAAGTACTGGATTATGTTACACCCTGTATGGTAATAAAAGAAAAAGTACTGGATTATGTTACACCCTGTATGGTAATAAAAGACAAAGTACTGTATTATGTTACACCCTGTATAGTAATAAAAGACAAAGTATTGAATTATGTTACACCTTGTAAAGTAATAAAAGACAAAGTACTGGATTATGTTACACCCTGTATAGTAATAAAAGACAAAGTATTGAATTATGTTACACCCTGTATGGTAATAAAAGACAAAGTACTGGATTATGTTACACCCTGTATAGTAATAAAAGACAAAGTACTGGATTATGTTACGCACCCTGTATAGTAATAAAAGACAAAGTAATGAATTATGTTACACCCTGTATGGTAATAAAAGAAAAAGTACTGGATTATGTTACACCCTGTATGGTAATAAAAGAAAAAGTACTGGATTATGTTACACCATGTATGGTATTAAAAGAAAAAGTACTGGATTATGTTACACCCTGTATGCTAATAAAAGACAAAGTACTGGATTATGTTACACCCTGTATAGTAATAAAAGACAAAGTACTGGATTATGTTACACCCTGTGTAGCAATAAAAGACAAAGTACTGGATTATGTTACACCCTGTATAGTAATAAAAGACAAAGTATTGAATTATGTTACACCCTGTATAGTAATAAAAGAGAAAGTACTGGATATGTTACACCCTGTATAGCAATAAAAGACAAAGTACTGGATTATGTTACACCCTGTATAGCAATAAAAGACAAAGTACTGGATTATGTTACACCCTGTATAGTAATAAAAGACAAAAATATTCTAATCGTGCAGAAAATTTTGATTGTGTTTTGAAAACCTTGAATCTAAAAAATGCATAACGAATGCATTTTGAATAAAAATAGTACTTCACAATGCACTTATGCATTAACAGAATGAGTGAGAGATACTATTAAACAAATGATATTTATAACTCTGTCCATACTGATTTTATTATTTGAATTACAATGCAAATATTTATAAACACTTGGAACAATTAGCGAACGCTTCACCTCAACCCCCGAGTCTGGCTTCCCGGAAAATGTTTGACTAGTGGTTCAGTGACTGTAGGTCCCACATGTCCGGGTAATGGTTAAGCGCTCGAATGGTAAACAGCGTCCTCCTGTTTACCGTTCAATTTTCTGGAGATTTTTATAGCGGAAAAAATGCTGACATTTTTTCCTCATTAAATTGAGTATTTGATCACATAAAAGCTCGAGACAGCCTAAACCAAATCCTCCTTGAGCAATTCCATAAAAATATGACAGCAAAATTCTGCTCCACGTGTTAAGAAGAGATATCAAATACGTCGCTATTGCCTGAACAGCCTAAACCAAATCCTCCTTGAGCAATTACATAAAAATATGACAGCAAAATTCTGCTCCACGTGTTAAGAAGAGATATCAAATACGTCGCTATTTCCAGAACAGCCTAAACCAAATCCTCCTTGAGCAATTACATAAATTATGACAGCAAAATTCTGCTCCACGTGTTAAGAAGAGATATCAAATACGTCGCTATTTCCTGAACAACCTAAACAAATTCTCCTTGAGCCGGATTTATACAGGGTGTCCCAAAAGTCCGAGACCGCCTGAATATTTTTTGAACAGCTTTATGTGGAGTTTTGAAATTGTGCATGGTATTAAACCCCAAATTAAACCACCTGATGGTATGACCAATTTTTCAGGGGCGGGTCTTATGTGGCCCCCCAGGGGGTCAAAGTTTTGTCTTTTAATTACGAACCCCCATCTTGTGATACATTTTCAGATAGACAATAGAATTAGAAGTACTTTGCAAAATTATTTCTAAAAGTAGGCGAAGTGTTTAAAACTAGGCGAATTATGTCCAAAAAGCAGGTTCCTCAATAATGGTGTCCTATGCAATCATTCTATATCCCATTGCAAAAAATTCGCCTAGTTTTACACACTCTTGGAAATCATATCTTGGAAATTTCAAATGGCCGCCATTTTGAAACCAAAACACACTTTTTTTGCAAAATATTTCTAATTCTATTCTGAAAATGTATCACAAGATGGGGGTTCGTAATTAAAAAAACAAACTTTGACCCCCTGGGGGCCACATGGTACCCGCCCCTGAAAAATTGGTCACACCATCAAAATGGTTTAAATTGGGGTTTAATACCATGAAAAATTTCAAAACTCAACATTTCATTCAAATGCTACTCATTCAAAAAATTAATGTGATACAAATTGCTATCTCATTCAAAACGCTAATGTGTTGCTGAATGCTATCTCATTCAAAACATTAATGTGATACTAATTGCTATCTCATTCAAAACGCTAATGTGTTGCAGAATGCTATCTCATTCAAAACAATAATGTGATACTAATTGCTATCTCATTCAAAACGCTAATGTGTTGCTGAATGCTATCTCATTCTAAACATTAATGTGATACTAATTGCTATCTCATTCAAAACGCTAATGTGTTGCTGAATGCTATCTCATTCAAAACGCTAATGTATTGCTGAATGCTATCTCATTCAAAACGCTAATGTGTTGCTGAATGCTATCTCATTCAAAACATTAATGTGATACGAATTGCTATCTCATTCAAAACGCTAATATGTTGATGGATGCTATCTCATTCAAAACGCTAATGTGTTGCTGAATGCTATCTCATTCAAAACGCTAATGTGGTGCTAAATGCTATCTCATTCAAAACGCGAATGTGTTGCTGAATGCTATCTCATACGCTAAAGCTGTTCAAAAGATATTCAGGCGGTCTCGGACTTTCGGGACACTCTGTATATCATTTTCTTAAAACCTGCATCTAGCAATTTATTACGATAGGAAAACCGTTACAAAAAAAAAAAAAAAAAAAAAAAAAAAAAAAAAAAAAAAAAAAAAAAAAAAACAAACGAACAACGCGTGTAAATGCACGTCACATTGCAAATGTTATTACTCGGGAAATCCATCATCGCGTGTAAGAATGATACAGATGTACAACACATGGAAGGTAAATTATCGTAAAAACATTGTTCAAGGAACTTTGTCTAGTACAGAGGTTTCCAAACTTTTTGGTACCGCGCGCCCTTTTCTTGAAATGAAATCCTTTCCACGCCCCCCTCCCCTTTACATTATAAATGAGTATGGGTGTTGCTGAATGCTATCTCATTCAAAACGCTAATGCGGTGCTGAATGTTATCTCATTCAAAACGCTAATGTGATGCTGAATGCTATCTCATTCAAAATGCGAAATGTGTTGCTGAATGTTATCTCATTCAAAACGCTAATGTGATGCTGATTGCTATCCAATTCAANGCTAATGTGTTGCTGAATGCTATCTCATTCAAAACGCGAATGTGTTGTTGAATTCTACAACATACAAAGCGCTAATGTGTTGCTGAATGCTATCTCAATCAAAATTCTAATGTGTTGCTGAATGCTATCTCAATTAAAACTCTAATGTGTTGCTGAATGCTATCTCAATCAAAACGCTAATATGTTGCTGAATGGCTATCCCAATCAAAACGCTAATGTGTTGCCGAATGCTATCTCCTTCAAATTTTCTAAACATCATGTTCAATAAAATTACCTTTGTAAAAAAAAAAAAAAAATTGTGCACATATATTTCAACTAAATGTTAATCATTCAACTGTGGTCTCGCGCCCCCCTTGGCTTGACTTCACGCCCCCTCCCCCCAGTTTGGGAACCACTGGTCTAGTAAGAATTTTTTTTCTCATAGATATACGAGTAATAACACAATCAATTTGATAATGAATTACAAAATACAACAATGTATATATTATTTAGTGATAAAAATATAAAATTTGCCATATCTCGTTTTCCTGAGTAGTAGGTCAAGTTTTAAGGTCCCCTCTTCCTACGTTAAACAATAACAAAAGGAAATTATTTTTATAAAGGGAGGGAACGCGTGCAAGCGTTGTTGTATACTAGGGATGGGTTAGTCATCCACGAGTCGAGTCATGAGTCGACTCATCTTTTTGAAATGAGTCGACTCTTCAAAGAGTCGACTTACGAGTACCTTTTTTTTTGAAAAAGCACAACGAGATTGAGCTCTATGAGAGCTCGTGAGGTTTTCTTCTTTTGAAACGTCTATATAGGTTGCCAACCTCGAGGTAATGGACGGCCTCACGATTGACACTTGACGTAATCTCGGAGACCTTCTTGGTGGAAAGAGGCATTTTTTTTAATCGAATGTACCAAGGGGCATTGACTTTGGGTCTTAAAACATTATTCTGAAATCTTTCTATTATTTACCTATTAGAATCACCGGAACAGCCTCAGAGCTGGATACATACCACTTCTGTCAATTGGTTTTATTATGTCTTTCTGATCAAATAGTTTGTTTTTAAAATTAGCACTCGAAAAGAGTCGAGATATAGAGTCGAGATATAGAGTCGACTCATGGAGTTGACTCATATTGAGGAGTGGAGTCGACTCATGTGAGTCGAAAATCCCATCCCTATTGTATACGAATATATGCGTATGACAGAGAGAGAGAAAAAAAAATAGAATAAAAAGAAAGTACGAGAGATAGAGGGAGAAAAGTTTTTTTCTCATGCCTAAAGTATCAAGTTGGGCCCTTTCATCGAGGCTGCGTACATGAAATCAATATTTTCACTCTCTGAGAGAAAAAAAAAGACTCTTTCAAAAAAATATATACACAGGAGCACACGCTTCAACTGTTTTTATGTTTTTAAAAGTTTTTTTTTTTTTTTTTTTTTTTTTTTTTTTTTGTAAAGCATCCAATTTCATGAACAATTATTATTTAGTGGGTATATAATTTTAAGATACTAAATGTATCGGCAACTGTTGCCTAATAAAATTAGAAGCAAATTATGAGTTCTGTTCAATGTTTCGTCAAAAATAATTCGGCAAATACTGTGAAACTAGAAATATGTTCAATGTTTCATCAAACATATTTCGGCAAATACTGAACCCAGAAATCTGTTCAATGTTTCATCAAAAATAATTCGGCAAATACTGAACCTACAAATCTGTTCAATGTTTCATCAAAAATAATTCGGCAAATACTGAGCCTAGAAATCTGTTCAATGTTTCATCAAAAATAATTCGGCAAATACTGAAAATAGAAATCTGTTCAATGTTTCATCAAAAATATTTCGGCAAATACTGAGCCTAGAGATCTGTTCAATGTTTCATCAAAAATATTTCGGCAAATACTGAGCCTAGAGATCTGTTCAATGTTTCATCAAAAATATTTCGGCAAATACAGAACCTAGAAATCTGTTCAATGTTTCGGCAAATACTGAACATAGAAATCTGTTCAATGTTTCATCAAAAATAATTCGGCAAATACTGAACCTAAAAATCTGTTCAATGTTTCATCAAAAATATTTCGGCAAATACTGAACCTAGAAATTTTTAATTTGGAGCGATATTATAAACCAAGGATGTTCTTAATTTCAAGTCCCATATCCCGGGATCTTCTGAACCTAAAAATCTGAAATTTGTATACTGATATTATAAGCAAAGGATTTTTTACTCCGTTTAATGTTCCATCTAAAATATTTCAGGATTCGCAGAACCTAGAAATATGCAGTTTGCAGATATTATAAGCAAATAATTTACTCTGTTTATTTTCCAACTAAAATATCTCGGGATCTGCTGAACTTAGAAATATGAAATTTGCAGAGATATTATAAGCAAATAATATACTCTGCTTAATTTTCCAACTAAAATATCTCGGGATCTGCTGAACTTAGAAATATGAAATTTGCAGAGATATTATAAGCAAATAATTTACTCTGTTTAATTTTCCAACTAAAATATCTCGGGATCTGCTGAACCTAGAAATATGAAATTTGCAGAGATATTATAAGGAAATAATTTACTCTGTTTAATTTTCCAACTAAAATATCTCAGGATCTGCTAAACCTAGAAATATGAAATTTGCTATTATAAGCAAATAATTTACTCGGAATAATGTTCCAACTAAAAATATCTCGGGATCTACAGAACCCTGAATATTGGAGGGATATTAGAACCCATTGTTTTGTGGGAAGGGAATGTACTTCGCTGTTGATAAATCGTTCGTGGGATAGAACTTCTTCATTGGGAATTGCCTGCGGTGCAATTAGGGGTATGATTTCTCTGGCTTTAATTTCTGACAAGACATGAGTACTATATAACAACGAATTTTCCAGGCAATTTGGAACACATCCCGAATGTCCTAATATGAAAAAAAACCAGACGATATATAAGCTGGATTCATAAAAATAGATACGT
>CM022885.1:37649438-37662546 GCA_012654025.1 Pachypsylla venusta | reverse complement strand
ATATACATGGTGCAACGAAGGTCCCTGCCAAATTTGAAGTCGGTAGCATTAATAGTTTCGGCTTTACATTGATCAGTCACCCAGGACATTGCCTTTTATATATAGAGATCAGCAGTCAGATTAAATTCGAGTTTGATTCAGAATATATTCAGCATAATGACTCAGTTTCCACTTTCACACCACTCGAATCACCTTTACTTCAACCTGATTTCTGATAAGAGGAGATTCAGCATGTCAGAATTCTCTTTCCTCAGTCAGTCAGTCATGCATGAATCAACAACCAAACAACATGGACATTGCGATATATTAATGGCAGTTCCGTACCTATAACCTCGATGATTTCCGCCGCATATAAATACGAGTAATAACGATCGAGATCTTCAGTTTGAAAAAAAAAATAAGAAAAAGTGAGAAGTTACAAAAATGAGATGAATTTGTGTACCCCTTATATTGAATTGGTATTATTATTAATTGTGGCGGCCTTTCCTTTCGGAATTCCAAGTGCTGCGTCCACTAGTTGGACTATTGCACACCAGTTTTTCCACGTCTAATATCTCTCACCCAGCCCTGAAATTGACGAACCCCTAATGAAGTTCAGCAAAGATTTTACTGGGTTAGCGTCCTGAAGCGTTGTAGCGCCATATATGAGGAGTCAAATATAATGTGCGAAGCCGTCTCCTCTTCTTCTCCACACATCCTGCACATCGCTGTTCCCTTGTTGACCCCTATAGTTTTTAGGTGTTTCCTTAGAGCACAGTGACCCGTCAGCAGCCCAATCACCAGTCTGATGTCACGTCTGCTGAGATTCACAATTCTCTTTGCTGTTTTCTCTGAGGGGCCCATAATCATCCTTTTAGAGAAAGGAAGTCCCGTGACCCCGTTCCAGGTCTCCTTGTGTTTTTCAAAGACCCAGTCTTCTATAGCTGCCTTGGCCAAGCATTTCGCTATGCCAACCGCCGGCTCCGGACCAGTGAATGGCGTCGAGGAACCGGCCATGGCTAGCTCATCAGCTTTTTCATTTCCCCCAATGCCCTCGTGTCCAGGTACCCAATTTATATGGATCCTCGTGTCCAGGTACCCAATTTATATGGATCCTCGTGTCCAGGTACCCAATTTATATGAATCCTCGTGTCCAGGTATCCAATTTATATGGATCCTCGTGTCCTTGTACCCAATTTATATGGATTGAATTGGTAAATGTTCCGTCATGTTGGTTGACATAATCATGATTTATGGCAATATTGTTGACACAGTCATTGCGATTTTATATTTTATTTTGGGTCATAAAATTCTATGCTCAATGTCCAAAAATTGGTTATGAAACTGAATGCTCACAAAAACAAAAAGTTTTTATTTAAACATAGAGGCGTGTGATCGATTTCTCTGGTGTATAATTCTGGTTTGTTTCCATGATATGACATTCACAAAATCTTATACGTAAGGGAAAATTTGTGTGGAACCCTTTGAATTTATTGGGTGAAAATGGTTCTTGTTACAACTATTTTCATCGATTTTTACGTGGTATAAAAATGTGGTTTGACGTAATTTTGCAGCTCTTGTAGGATATTTACCACTTTGGAGGGGAAGAGTCGAATATCAACTCGAAAGTTCAGACGTTCCGCTTTTCAAAATCTTGTCCCGTTATCCGTGTCAATTTCCATAACGGGAATAATAGGGAAGAGTCGAATGTCGACTAGAAAGTGCAGACGTCCCGCTTTTCAAAATTTTGTCCCGTCATTCCTATCAATTTCCATAACGGGAATAATAGGGAAGAGTCGAATATCGACTAGAAAGTTCAGACGTCCCGCTTTTCAAAATCTTGTCCCGTCATCCCTATCAATTTCCATAACGGGAATAATAAGGAAGAGTCGAATGTCGACTAGAAAGTCCAGGCGTCCCGCTTTTCAAATCCGAGTGGAATGGAAAAGCTGCTTGCTGAAATCATGAATGGGAGAGTTTATGTAGTGAGGAATAATGTCAGAGTGTGTAGAACGTAAATTGGCGTATGGACATAGTAATAGTAATTGAATGGAAAAGCTGTTTGCTGAAATCATGAATGGGAGAGTTTATGTAGTGAGGAATAATGTCAGAGAGTATAATGTTATTGCCTATAGAAAGTGGATTGTTGATATCAAGGAATAATTGCCCGTGGGGACATATGGAGAGGTTCATAAGATGGAAAAAGAGAATACACATTATAAAAAAGCAACCTTCAGAATAGGGAAAGCAAATGACATCAGTAAAACCATAAAAATGAAAGAGTCCTTAAAGTATAAAGTTGTATTGATTCATCCGCCATGATGTGTTGTAGAGACCAAAATTATCATTTAGTTGTATTGATTAATCTGCCATGATGTGTTGTAGAGACCAAAATTATCATTTAGTTGTATTGATTAATCTGCCATAATGTGTTGTAGAGATAAAAATTATCATTAAGTTCAATATAGATAAATCCGCCATGATGTGTGGTACAGATCAAAATTATCATTAAGTTCAATTGATTAACACCCAAAGATGTGTTGCAGAGACCAAAATTATTATTAAGTTCAATTGATAAATCCGCCCTGATGTGTTGGACAAACAACTGGATGTGACGCCCTAGTGTTGTATCTGTTTAAATGACTGTTAATTTTTTACTGTGGGCCATGTTGGACATACAGCGTTAAGGACAATAACTTGATGTCTTGCCAAGATCAACTCCACCAGGAAACCAAGATCATCCCGGTAAAACCCCACAACGAGCTTCGTGAACAGCAATACAGCGTCCCACAAATACGAATCTGTGCTCATCAAGCAGCCACAACTATTAGAAAGAATCTTATCAACTCCTACCTCCGCCAAACTCCAAAAACCAGTACCTGATCAACAGATAGAGCATCGAGAGCTTTACACCCATCTATCAACAAATCCATCAAGAAACTATTACCAATGTGGCGGAATTATAATCTCGAAAACGTCAACATGGATAACTGGCCAGTTGGGCACACAGACACTTAGCTATATTAACAGAAGGAGAAATACCCGGCCAAGTTGTACATACAGGACATTAACTACACGGCCAAATTTTGACAATGGACATACAAAAACTCAACTATATTTACAGATGGAGAACTACCCGGCCAAGTTGAACACATTCTATTGATAAATGGAGAGAGAGAGGACGTCCTTTGTTATTCAATACAATAGTAAATGTTAACAAACAGTCACAAAACATTTCGACTCAATCATGCGACACCACAGCATTGATTATTTATTTTACGTTTCTGTTTCCTAACTAAAGTTTCGATTCGTCCCAAACGAGAAACGTTTCAAGGGCACTGTGAGAACAATGAACTTTACGGAAAGGCACTGGATCAAAAACAGGTTATTTAAACACTCCACATTATTTAGTTCGAGCAGAATTTCTATAGAAATGGGGCTATTGCCCTTCGTCTGGTATATACATATATATATATTTTATTACGGCAAGTCATACGATTACTATATTGTTAAGACTCAGACTTGCTTTCTTACTGCGAAGTTGAGACAGGCCACCTGATACTTTGTACATTTTTTTGTGTTATGCTCTTGCAATGTGTGTGTGACAATTTTTAATGTTCTTCATAGTCATAGGGTCATAGATTATTTATTTTAACTCGTGCGATTTTTTTCTGAAGAGAGATAGAGAAGTATACCGCAAAAAATATTTAAAATATTTTTTGGTCCCTAGAAGTTATATGATCTTGTCAATCCTTTTTTTTGGTACACGTTTCTTTATATGATCTTGTCAATCCTTTCTTTGTGTTATTATGTCACAATTGACGTCTCCGTGGCAGAGTGCGCATCACACTCAGCTTGCACCAAAGAGGTTCCGGGTTCGATTCCTGGACGGGTCGAAATTTGAAAAAGGTTTTTTCGAATTTTCTACTTGGTCTGGTTGTGTTTAGGGGTAACTCAGCCTCCTGAGGACAATTGAGTAGCTATGGTAATAGCGCCAAGTGGTAGCATTATAAGGTACAAATTGTTAAAGTGTAGCTTAGGCTTAGTGATATTGGAGTGATTGTTGAGAATACCTTGTAATGCTATGATGCCCACAAACATTGTGACATAATAACATAAAGAAATATACATTTACATTTACAAATGTACTCTATCTTGTTCCATATTCCGGCTATGGGAAATTTTGTAATATAATCCGATGCGAATATTTTTTTTTTTTCGTAACGATTCCAAAGGTTCATTATTAAACAAACTGAATTATGTTTTCGCTAAACGTAATTCTACATCCACGCGAAAGGACGTATACGAAGTTGTGGACATGAAAACTTATAAATGCTTGATTCGTTTTTAGACCCTAATATCAAAATTGGACTGAGCAGAAGTAACTACATACTTGAAATTATATGGTTTAGGAAACCAAATAACAATAGTGTTATAGAAAGAGTTCAACGAAAGCGCCCCACGAATATTGCAAACATCTTTACAAACTTACAAATGCTTGTCACTCGGCAATCAGGCGTATCCTTTCACTCACCTGAAACAGAATTTAAAAGATAAAAAATTAAAATCAAATTCAAAGAAAGAAAACCTTTAGGACACTTCGTACAATTAAAATAAATTCAGGCCCCCAAGATGGTTGGTTCTTCGTACCGGGGCTACCCGTGCCCTCGGACACGGCCAAAGACCATCAACACCGTTCCGACGACAACTCACTGTGTCATCTGGACCCAGCCGTGCTGCTCCAGATACCTCCTCAAAGAGTTGGTATATAAATCCTAGCTAAACCCTGAAGTATCTGATCGTTGTCGTCTATGTATGCTGGCTGCTCATGATGTAAATCATGAGCAGCCAGCAACTATCCATCAAACCAAACTAATCTGGAGCCGTCAGCATTATGGACAGATGTTGGAGAGGCCGCCTTTCTTTGCCTGGAGACACAGTGAGAGAACGTTAACAACAAAAACAAAATAAATTCAAGTAGACCCTCAATTTAGCCACCGAGGGAAGCATATCAGCTTAATTAGGTGACGGTCCTAAGCCCGTGTAAATACAGAAGGTTTGGTGTTAGGAAGGGCATCCAGCCTCTAAAAAAAAGTCTGCTTCGAACTAAAGGTGCAAAGTCATCAGCAAAGAGCAGTTACTAAGCAGTTTCTATTGATACTGTGAGAAGCAAGGTAGGGTTACAGTGCCAGGAAAGAGTTATGGCTAAAGAGAGTAGGCACCGAACAAAAGGTTGTGGCATGGTAGAAAAAGGAAAGCAACGCCAATCCCAAATAGATTTGGAAGGGGGTGAAGTTAGAGAACAAGAAATAAAGTAGAACTTTATTTTGTACCTTTATTATTATTTGTACCTTTATTTTGTACTTTATTTTGTACATTTATTAACTTTATTTTGGACTCTTTAAGTGAAAGTTCCTGATTTCGTCAAACAGCCATAAACATTATTTGACGTCCTTTACTGATTGCAAATGTTTCCAAAGAAAACTTTTGACATTCACCTGAAGTATTGCGTTTCATCTTGAAATACTCGCTGTTTTTGTTTTTAAGAAAAACATGACATTGTGAAACATAAGTTAAGGTCAAAATTGCCCTTTTCTGACATTTTCAATTATTACACAATCATTGTAACATCCAATTTTAAAAGCAAAAATTGGAGGTTACAATGATGAGAAGGTTATGTTGGATATGTACAAGAAAACATTGAACGACCAACATGAGAGAAATATTGTGAAAGCGAGATCGGGAAGGGGAAGTTAAGAAAGTAGATCAAGATGCTTTCTTTGTGTGTAGGAAGAAGATATGAAAATTTGGGAAGGAAGTAAGGAAGTTCGAAGGAGAATGTGAGGTAAACCGAAGTCGAGATGGAAAGTAGGTATTGAACAGGAGGTTACGGCATGGTAGGATCAATAAGAGAGGTAATGAACAGGAGATTACGGCATAGTAGGATCAATAAGAGAGGTATTGAACAGGAGATTACGGGATGGTAGTATCAATAAGATTGGTAATGAAAAGGAGGTTACGGCAAGGTAGGATCAATAAGAGAGGTATTGAACAGGAGGTTACGGCATGGTAGGATCAATAAGAGAGGTACTGAACAGGAGGTTACGGCATGGTAGGATCAATAAGAGAGGTACTGAACAGGAGGTTACGACATGGTAGTATCAATAAGAGAGGTATTGAACAGGAGGTTACGGCATGGTAGGATCAATAAGAGAGGTAATGAACAGGAGATTACGGCATGGTAGGATCAATAAGAGAGGTAATGAACAGGAGATTACGGCATAGTAGGATCAATAAGAGAGGTATTGAACAGGAGATTACGGCATGGTAGGATCAATAAGAGAGGTATTGAACAGGAGGTTACGGCATGGTAGGATCTATAAGAGAGGTAATGAAAAGGAGGTTACGGCATTGTAGGATCAATAAGAGGGGTAATGAAAAGGAGGTTACGGCATGGTAGGATCAATAAGAGAGTTATTGAACAGGAGGTTACGGCGGCATGGTAGGATCAATAGGAGAAAATGTTATAATGTACAGAAATGACTTGTTCAAGATCCTTATCAAAATCTGAAACTTTATCAGGTAATGGTGCCCCAGAAAGCGTATCTGATATATACATTTCCTTCCCTGATTTATAAATAACATCGAGATCATAATATTGCAATCGTATCATTAACCTTTGAAGTCTACCGGGTATATTATTTGTTATAGTATATCGATCAGGTATATCGATTATAATATATCGATCAGGTATATCAATTATAATATATGATCATGATTTCTTTTTTGAACTCTCAACCATATCGTAACACAAGTTACCTATAAAGAATTCTTCTTGTGAATTATTACCGTTTTGGTTATCAACGAAAATTGATTTACCTTTTTTATGGCACATTTTTGCATAGTGGCCTTTTATTCCACATGAATTGCATTTAGCTATTTTCGTTGGACATCTTGAGTTTAAATATGACACATTCCACATCTCTGACATGTACGCTGATATGAAGTGAAACCTGTATTGTAGTTCCACTTCGATAATTTGAAAACTTTTGTTTGATTTTTGATACTTCCGCATGTTTTACAATACTTGATTTTGACATTTGAATTGTTTTAGCTAAATCGAAAAGTGAAGACAAATCTTATTTGTCACCTTCTTGTAGTAACCTTTCTTTTATTTCGTTGAATTTTTCTGATAAGCCAAGTATAAAAACATCTTTTATTAAATTATCCTTGAGCGGGCCAAATTCACAGCAGCAGTCAGACTTTTTTAAATCTGTTAAGAAATTTTGATTTTCATTCCATTGTTTTCTACTTAAAAAACTATGTCTCATCAGAGTCATATTTCTTTTGGGTGCAAAATATTCTTCAAATAACTTTATTTAAGTCATTCAGCTTTATCTTTGTCACTCCGACATTTAGATTGAAATATGGAAATGGTTTATGGGCCTTGTATTTAATCAAATGAAGGTGAAGAAAAATAGCATTCTTCCACTCCTCTGTTTCAGTTTCTTTAGCCGATAGTTTTTAAACTGTTTGAGAGGTCCACAAGTAGCACCAATTAGACGAAGATTCGAATTCATATTTTCATGCTATACTTTACTGCTTCATACAAATTAATATCACTATTGTTAAAAACAACCTGACACCATGTTATGACTTTATATTTAAAAGAAATAATACATTATTATTTAATAAGGTTAATAAAGTCTTTTTTTATTAAGTTTCATAATAATTATTTAAATATTTAATTCTACAGAGGCGAGAGACGAGTTCTATAATTTCAAGTTCAAGCCGTTATCTGCGAGGATCCCTATCTCCCATCAAAATACAAAAGGTTTGGGCTCGTTGTGTATCAGAATCGAGTTATTATAGCCGCGGTTACATAAGACGACAGTAATCTCATCTCACCATGGGCGTAGGAAGGGGGGCAGCAGGGGGCAGCTGCCCCCCCTAGAAATTCCCAAGAGTATGCAGCACGGAAGGGGCAACTTAAATTTACAATAGATAAAATGATTTTTGGACGCAAAAAAGTCATCAAGCACCGAAATACGATAAATGCCACATTTTGTCCCTAATCCAACAGCCCCACTGTGAACAATCAAATGTTACTGAGGCAACCTTGTCGTATCGTTTGGACTGTTATCATTTGTGTCGGCATTTTGACTGTTTTCGGGTATCGCGGTCGCAGTCTGCCGCATTCTTCTTGTCTCCCTGCGATCACTGCCGGCTCACATGCTGTCAATTCTAGCGGTGGCTCCAGAGATGCCTTAGTGCCCCCAGGAGGTAGCGTTTTGCAGAGGTCTGAATAAAAATCGTTTTTTCTCCATTGGGAGATCGCAGTTGATGTTCATGCGGTATTAAAATGTTACCACATTACTTCCTGGGACGTTACTGATACTTGTAACTATCCAGGGATCATTAACCACTTGCTCGGGCCCTGGAGTCTCAACAAAAACAACATCACCTATAATACAACAAAAACAACATCACCTTCGATGATAATCATCTTCAGGTGTTAGTCCTGGCTTGGCTGTCAATGCTTCGCCCCCTCCCCTCCCAAAAAAAAACTTTGGTACGGCCTGAGCAAAAGAAATGAAAGGGTAGTAAAAACTGCCTCTTTCGGGACCAACACAAAAGGGATATTTTTTTAAGGGCACTAGTTAATTTCAATATCATCAATTCATAATCTTTTACAATTAGGTATGAGAAACAGGATCCATCTGGCACCTTAAAAACATAGCATTTCCACTTGTATTCAATTAAAGCCTTTGTTAGTCAAAGAAGGTGTAGCTGTTATATTAGTGGAAAACCTAAACAATTTTTACATATTTATAATTATAACAAACAGGATCCACCTGCTTCACCTGGCGCCTTGAAAACATGACCTTTCCACGTTTGTTAAATTGTAGCCCATGTTACTCAAGGATAGTGTAGCCCAAGGTCGTACCCAGGGGGGGGGGGTCCATGGGGTCCAGACCCCTTCCCCGAAAATTGATTATTTTTTTATGCATGACTTATGTAATATTGTAAGGTGTAACTCATCCTCATCACCACCAACATCAACAAAAACATCATCAACACGAACAACAACAAAAACAACAAGAACATCAACAACAAAATCACCATCATCAACAACAACATCACCTTCCATGATAATCATTTTCAGGTGTTAGTCCTGGCTTGGCTGTCAATCCTTCGGACCCCCTCACCCGAAAAAATCTTAGGTACGGCCCTGGTGTAGCTTTATATTTGTGAAAAATCTACATACAAACAAATTTGACATCATTTATAATATTTATCACATATCACATTATAGATTCATCCATCAACGAGGAAAGTTTTTAAGAAAACTTAATAAAAAATTCTGTCAGCACATCGGTTATATGTTTATTGATGGCTTATTCTTTTCAAGAGTTTCGAGGGAGCGCGTATTATAAGATCTGATCTAATATGTTTGCTGATGATATCTTGAGAGATGATATAACTGAGAAGTTCAGTTGTTTATATTATTTTCATATTACAGATTATCATTTGGTTATATGTTTATTGATGGCTTATTCTTTTCAAGAGTTTCGAGAGAGCGCGCATTATAAGATCTGATCTAATACGTTTGCTGATGATATCTTGAGAGATGATAAAACTGAAACGTTCAGTTGTTTATATATTATTATTTTCATATTACAAAAAAAAAATCAATAAATATTATGTTGACAAAATATTGTTTACAAAGAATATTTAAAATCAAAATCAAGTTTCATTAAAGAAACTGAATTTTTAGTATAATAATGGGAAGAAATTGTTCATTTATTCTGCGACGTAAACAAACATCTTCATTTTTCTAGCGTCATCGTATTCGATGGTGGACAGACTCATTGAACAAATATTCATCAGGGTTTCTTGTTCTTTGGGCATGTTGGTGATCAAGCAGGCAAATTAATATTCATTTATTGAAAGCACTTATTGCAAAAAGGTGTTGTTTATATTTTTTTTGTTGAGAAAATATTGTTTACAAAGATCAAAATCACGTTTCATTACGGCTGGACTCTATGGACCCCCCCCCCCTGGGTTAAGTTTCATATTTGAGGATCAGCTGTTCTAAATAAAGGTCGCAGTGATTTGCAGATACCTGCAACTCAATAGATACCTGCAACCAGTTTCATAATAATATTAAAAAAATGAGGGGGGTATTTTTTTTTTTCAAACGTTTATGATGGAAAATAATAAACCAAAAGGCACAGAATTATATTGTCCTCTTTGGGCTCCTCATTAATTTTTTAATGTTTGATTCAAAATAATAACTGAAAAAGAACTCCGTCCAAAAGTCAGCATGAAACATAACTAGTTCTCTGAGGAACTAATAAAAATTAATAGTTGATCTTTTTTAGGCCCGATCCTACCATGACGTGTTTTCAGAGTGTTTCATCTAACACTGTGTCAACCTGTGTTAATGCTATACCCAAACCTGAGTGTTTCAAAACTCGACTTTTGGTAGGACCGGACCTTAAAGAATTTCCAGAGTCCTTTTTTAAGAAATTGAAGAAACCTTAAGTTCCACATTTGAGGATCAGCTGTTCATGATCACTTCTAATCTCGATGCACAATTAAACATAGGTAATCTGTGTAGAAGATCTTTCTATCTTTTACATTTTGAAGAAGATATTCTAGGTAAGGGAGGAGTGTTTATTTTTAAAGATAAAAAATATTACGAAAAAAAAAAAAAAAAAAAAAAAAAAAAAAAAAAANAAAAAAAAAAAAAAAAAAAAAAAAAAAAACTTAATGATCCATACCAACTAACAATTTGATTGTTGAATCGATGACGTCATTTCCGGTATTCAAAAATAAAATCCCGTACTGAACATGTACACACCGTGCGGGAGATTCTTTTAACTCTGGGAGATCTTCATTCTAAACCAGATGCCTCATGTTCGTGTATGATATGAACAACTCAACACTGATCTCTGTAAGAGAGCCAGAGATTAATTAATACGAACAATGTGTCTCGGTTCACTTTTATATATAAAAAAAGAGAAATAAAAATATTAACACGTTTAACGTCAATGGAACATTTTGTGTAATGTAAAATCGATTAAAGAATAATGTTTATTTGTGACGCGACTCCCGTGGGGAGGGAGAAATTTTCATTAGAGAAGGAAACACGAGCCCTTTTTGGCGAGGTATGACCATATTCTGTTTTCATAAGTCTGGTTGAGGTGAAAAGAACAGTAGTCACCGACGGGAGTAAGCCACCTTCATTGAGTGACGGTCCTAAGCCCGTGTAAATACAGGTTTGATGTTAGGAAGGGCACCCAGCCTTTAAAAAAACTCTGCTTCAAACTAAAGATGAAAAGTCATTTGTAAAATGCAGTTTCTACCCATGGATACTGTGAGAAGCAGCCAAGGGTTACCTTGCCAGGAAAGGATACAGCTAAAGAGAGTAGGCACAGAATAGAAGGTTGTGGAATCGTAGAATTAGTGAAGGAAACGCCGACGCCAAATAGAATTGGGAAAAGGTGAAATTAAGGCAGAAGACTATTTTGTAAATGTGTTGCCACAAAACAACAACAGAGAGGAGTTCGGAGTTTAGGAGGAACCTACCTTGGTAGATCTGTGGTCAAGTGCTCGACTGGTAATCAGGAGGTCGCGGGTTCAAACCCCAGCCAAGGTAGGATTTTATCCTCTCCATTAATTGAGAATTTGACCACAATAATAGTACAAGCTTACTGCTGGGGTAAAGGGACTCGTTAGTCTCATTCGAGCAGTATAAATAAGCAGTATTATTATAATGGGCAAGGTAGCATCTGTTGGTATGATTCTTTTATTTTTGTGTGAGTGTTGNAGAGGAGTTCGGAGTTTAGGAGGAACCTTATCTCGGGGTTCATTGAGATTCTGCTTCAAAACAACAACTGAGAGGAGTTCGGAGTTTAGGAGGAACCTTATCTAGGGGTTCATTGAGCTTCTGCTTCAAAACAACAACTGAGAGGAGTTCGGAGTTTAGGAGGAACCTTATCTCGGAGTTCATTGAGCTTCTGCTTCAAAACAACAACTGAGAGGAGTTCGGAGTTTAGGAGGAACCTTATCTCGGGGTTCATTGAGCTTGGTGTTCATATCATTGAGAGAGGATGTAGAATTAGTGAAGGCAACGCCAACCCAAATAGAATTGGGAAAAGGTGAAATTAAGGCAGAAGACTATTTTGTAAATGTGTTGCCACAAAACAACAACTGAGAGGAGTTCGGAGTTTAGGAGGAACCTTATCTCGGGGTTCATTGAGCTTGGTGTTCATATCATTGAGAGAGGAATGTATATTTGTATAAACATAAATCTGGTCAACTCTGCAATATCATTATGTTACTGACATAGTTATATTGCAATGATTGACATGCTTGTTGGGTGAGCGAGAGTTAACATGCTTGGAAAGGGTACAGATAAAGAGATTTCTACAGCAGGTAACCCAAAAGTGTCTAACACCTACGACACTGATAAATATTCTTGTACGTATACGGCTATACGGTATACGTAATAATTATAAGCCAAGCCAGTATCTCATGTGACAATCACAATATAGAAAGATAACAATAAACTCTCTTACTGTTACAGGATGTGACAAAAGTTGTGTTCACACGGATCAAGTAAACGATCAGGTGACTTCCTACAGGATGTAACAAAAGTTGTGCTCACAAGAATCAAGTAAACGATCTGATAACGTATGAAGTCTAACCCTCACATCAGCAGGTTTGCAATGGATGGGGAAGTTAAAACTAATAGTTCTCTGAACAGCAGACCTCACGCAAACTTAAAATGCTGCCATTTGGCTCCGGGCTGCCCGATAGTTTCCCTCAAAAGATTTCTGGAGGAATAAATATGCGCAGGAATTCCTGCGTATTTATTACATTTGGGTTCTTAAGAATTTTTCGTTAAATTTGGGTTCTTTTTATTGCAAAAAATAAATTGTAATGTTTCCGTGATTTTGATCGCTAAAAGTAATCGACACATAATCATAAATTCAAGTATGGTTCCCCCCCCCCAAATTTTCCTCTGAATCCGCCTCTGCCTGGCACAATCTGTACAAGGGCGTAGCCAGCATCTGGCCTAGGGGGGGCAGCTAAGATTTTCATGTCGGGAGGGGGGGGG
>CM022885.1:37611443-37637265 GCA_012654025.1 Pachypsylla venusta | reverse complement strand
TCTCCCGTATAGATAAGGGTGCTCTCAGACAGTCGCATACTTACTGATCTTATTGCATAGCACATATCTTCACATCTTCAATCAGTATATACTTGTAATAGATAAGAGTGCTCGCAGAAAGTCGCATACTTACTGATCTTATTGCATGGCACATATCTTCACATTTTCAATCAGTATATACTTGTAATAGATAAGAGTGCTCGCAGACAGTCGCATACTTACTGATCTTATTGCATAGCACATATCTTCACATCTTCAATCATTATATACTTGTAATAGATATTAAGGGTGCTCGCAGACAGACGCATACTTACCTATCTTATTTCATAGCAATCATCTTTGCATATATGGAAGGAAAACAAATACACCATGTTCTTATGGGAGACCGCAGATCCAGCAATTCGCAGACTTCCATTAGAATATATGTATTTGTTTTTCCTTGCATATATGCAAAGATGATTGCTATGCAATAAGATAGGTAAGTATGCAGCTGTCTACGAGTATCCTCACACGTAGAATACACCTAGCTTTATTTTTTTTTACTCCTGCATGTTTGCTTCTCTTTCAAAGTGGGGGGCACGGAGAGGAGATTATCCTCTTCGTTCTATTTGCCCCTGCTAACATTTAAAATTCAAGCAACAGACAAACTTGATTGGGGGCTGCTGAGCACTCTGTTACTGGTATCCATCGAATACGACATTGCCACTATTGACGTTGATGAAGACTTTTTTTTTCAATTTTGCGGCTGAATGCGAGTATCCTAACGCAGAATGATTAAACCTAACATTATTTTTTTTTTACTCCTGCATGATAGCCTCTCTTTCAAAGTGGGGGACACGGGGAGATTATCCTCTTCGTTCTGTTTGCCCCTCCTAACTTTAAAATTCAAGCAACAGACAAACTTGATTGGGGGTTGCTGATCACTCTGTTACTGGTTTCCATCGAATACGACATTGCCACTATTGAAGGTGATGACAATTTTTGAAGAGGTATGGGCGCATCCATACGTAATCTAGCCTGAGATTTGTACATTTTCCCATCATCAGAGATATTAGTTATCATTTTTAAGGCCATAGAAATGAATCACAATTTATTTAGAACAGCTATCTCGTATGTCGTCGAATGCGATGATGTAACCTAATAGAGACGATCATAGTATTACAAGGTACTTCAGATATATTCAGACTTTACTGCTCTTCGCTTAATATACATTCCTTATAATAACACTTCTTGCTATTGCCTAGAAGTCTGAATATACTTCAGATATATTCAGACAATTTATTTAGAACAGCAATCTCATATGTCGTCGAATGCGATGATGTAACCTAATAGAGACGATCATAGTATTACAAGGTACTTCAGATATATTCAGACATTACTGCTCTTCGCTTAATATACATTCCTTATAATAACACTTCTTGCTGTGGCCTAGAAGTCTGAATATACTTCAGATATATTCAGAGACGCACGGAGAAGAGTCCAAAGATCTCTTCAAGAACCCAGCACTGAAATTTTCATTAAAAATGTAATCGATTTTCAAGTGGCGATAAAAACATTTTAAAAAAATGAAAACACTATAAAACACCATAATTAGAAATAAACCATCAATTACATACGAAAAAATAATATTTAAGTAAGTAATAAACGAACAAAAGTAATAAATATAAAAAAAAAATGGGTCCATCGAGGAAAAAAAATAATGTCCGCCATTCCAAAGAGCTGTTAAGACCCTAATTTTACGATTTTTGTACGGAGCTGAGACCTTACATTCCTTCCTGTTAATATATATTCGAAGAGTCTGAGTTATCCTTCCTAAGTGGAAAACAAGTTGTATTTTATCCTTTTGGAACTGATCAGGTACCCAAAGGGGTGTTCAGGGGGTCCAGACTCCCCCCCCCGAAATTTCAATAATTTTTCTTAATGAAAATACTCTACTTTTCACGTGACTATTAAAAAAATTAAAAAAATATTAAAAAAAAAACATCAGCAACAACAACAAAAACAACATCATCAACAAAAACAACAACAACATCAACAAGAATAACAACAACAACATCAACAAGAAGAACAACAAAAACAACAACAACAACAGCAGCAATAAAAACAAACACAACAACATCAGCAACAACAACAGCAGCAACAACATCAACAAAAACAGCAGCAATAAAAACAAAAACAACAACATCAGCAACAACATCAACAAAAACGACAACGAAATCAACAAAAACAACAACAACATCAACAATAGCAGCAACAACATCAGCAAAAACAACAACAACATCACCTTCCATGATCATCATTTTCAGGTGTTAATTCTGACTGGGCTGTCAATAATTCGGCCCCTCCCCCCCTCCGGAAAAAAAATCTTGGGTACGGACCTGCAGGTACCTCCCTGCTGCAAATCGAGTGGGAACGATCTCCGTGTACCTCCCTGCTGCAAATCGAGTGGGAATGATCTTCGGGTACCTCCCTGCTGCAAATCGAGTGGGAATGATCTCCGGGTACCTCCCTGCTGCAAATCATCGAGTGGGAATGATCTCCGGGTACCTCCCTGCTGCAAATCGAGTGGGAATGATCTCCGGGTACCTCCCTGCTGCAAATCGAGTGGGAATGATCTCCACTACGCAACCATCATCTTCCACTCTGTGTAAATTGTTGAGTTAATCTTGTTGTATTGTAAGACTTCTAGAATGTGAAAACATTGTAGCAAGTTACGAGCGCATGTCATGCAACATTGCCAATGAGTGCATTATTATGCTAATGGGTTAAAGGTTAAAGGTCATACACCTATTCACACGAATCTAATAATATATTATAAATAAATAGACGAACGAGGTCCGTCAAAGTACCTGCTTAAACAATATTTTACCAGGCTGACCGCATGGGTACTCATGCGAATGAATTTTTGCCGAACTAGGTGCAAATGGCGCATCTCTATAAAAAAATATAATATGGCTATACAGGGTTTATGTTATTTGCTGATGACATTGTTCTCTGCGAGTTCACTCAGGAGGAGCTGGAATTGAAGTTAGAAAGTTGGAGGAAAGCCCTAGAACAAAGAGGATTAAGAATAAGCAGAACAAAGACCGAGTATTTTACAACCCAACAGGTGGACGGATTACATCTCAAACTTCAAGACCAGCAACTACCTTTGGTGGACAAGTTCAAATACCTAGGATCAGTTTTGGAAAAGAATGGGAATATAGGATGTGAAGTGAATCATAGAGTAAATTGTGGATGGATGAATTGGAGAAAATTGAGTGGAGTATTGTGTGATAGAAAAATTAGTGGGAGAATGAAGGGAAAACTTTATAAAACAGACTGTGAGAAGCAGGCGAGTGTTACCATGCCAGGAAAGGTTACAGCCGTAGAGAGTAGACACTAAAGAGAAGCTGGAATTTGGGAAGGCAACATTGATCCCAAATAGAATTAGGAAAAGGCGAAGTTAAAGAAGGAGATTGATTTGTAAATGTGTTATCACAAAAAATTAGTTGAGTTCGGAATTTTTTCCGAATAGTTTGTTTTTCTTGGCGATTCAAAACTAGCGTTTAGCTTGATATCTCCACTGGTAGATTCCAAACCCAAATGTTCTATGAGCAACCCAATATTGTTTTCTTGTTATGACGGAAAAAAAAGAATGAGCAAACAGGAACTGAAAAATATTGAGTGTGTGTTTCTGAAACTGATAACACGTGTACTTTTATAACCTTCAAGTCGACAACCCTAGAAGAATAGAATAGTTTTATGATAGGGTAGAACCTTCGATAAAACTAAGTAAGATATGCTCGGAGTTCTAGCTCATTGCTTAGAACCGGATGTATGTTTTTTTTAGATTAGAAATGTTCCAATTTGAGAAGATGATACAATTTCAGTTAGATATGGTGTTCAAAATCATTTCAGTTGATTTCCTTACTAACACTAAAATAATTTAATGGCATCATAAAGCAGGGAATATTTTTATTACAAATAATTCTATTTTTCAACGATTAATATTTTTTCTCATTTTTTAATACAGCGTAGTGTTGTAAAAATTGCAAAAAAAAAACCGCTGCAAAGCGACATTTTTGGGTTTCACAGTAAATTCTTCAGGTAATTCAACTTAACCATAGATATACACTTTGAAAGTTTACACTTACCGCGAGAAATATTCGGTATTAAAAATAAAATCATACGAAAAAGTTCTATTTAAACTTACCGCTTAGGAGAATCAACGTAAACAATCGATTCCAAGAGGTTATTATATGAAAAATTATAAACCAAAAGAAAATCAAATGTTATTGAAACAGCACAACTAATAAATCAACATTTGCAAAAAAAGACTAAATTTTTTCTTTGAAAACCGTTAGAAGAAAAATTAATTTTCAACAAAAATATTTACAACCGATCTTTTAACTATGTGAACAATTAATAGATTTAAAAACAGGAGGAGAAATATAAGGTTGATGAAACAACATCACAAATAATAGTCAAAATAATAGCACAAGTCTAGTAAAAATATAAAAAAAATCTTTAAAAAATATAAATTTTCATCAAATAATTGGTTCAAATGAATTTTATGATAATTTTATTGATTGATATTCATAGATATAAAAACAGTAGAAGTAATCAAAAATTGGTAAAAAAAACAACAACACTAACAACACGAATTACAAACAATCACCATAATAACGTAATTCTAGTACAAAAAGTGAACTTTATTTTTACAAGCCGTAATAATTTTCAACAAATTGTTCAATAAATCAATAATTTTACAATGAACTAATAACAATTAATACAATAAATATACTTTCATGCTAATAGATCGTACAGAACAGTTTGTAAATGTCAGGGTGCTATTTTTATGCTTACAATTGATTTTATGAAATATGCTGACGATATGAAAATTGAATTAGACTTCTTACTAGAATTTAATGTAAACAACATGGTACGCCAAGTTGACAGACAGACATTGTTCTATATTGTTATTAGAAAAACGTCTGCCAATTAGGTCACTTCCTCACCATAACTTTTCTACCGTATATCCAATTTTGATTTTGAAATTGTCAAAAACTTCTGTCAATTAGGTCACTTCCTCACCATAACTTTTCTAACGTAGGTATATCCAATTTGATTTTGGAATTGTCAAAAACGTCTGTCAATTAGGTCACTTTCTCACCATAACTTTTCTACCGTACATCCAATTTTGATTTTGGAATTGTCAAATGCGTCTGTCAATTAGGTCACTTCCTCACCATAACTTTTCTACCGTATATCCAATTTTGATTTTGGATTTTTATGGTAGATCTAATATCAATTGAATTATTTTTCAAATTATTAGTGGTCTGTCGTTTTCCCTTCTTTGTTCTTTTCTAGTTTATGATTTTTGTAATTAGTGTGCGGGACAACTTTTTAATATCGTCAAAAATATAGGCTGTAGGCCTCAACTACAAGGCCATAGTCATAATAACTCGAACCTCAACAATTAAATGTGCCTTTTTATTTCTCATTAATTTGATTTCAGTGAAAAATAATTGATCCACGTGGGGAATCAATTACTTTGTTTATTAAACAATAATTGAAATCAGCCAGCGTTTATGGCTTATTGAAGTGTATTCACGTTCCCGTTGGATCACTGAAGTTATGCAACGTCTAGCGAGGTTTTACCAACTGGGTGTCCCCATAAGTTCGCGTTCTCGTGATGCTGGCTAATAAATTTTCCGGCGCAACTCAGGCTGGATGAGGTTAATGTGAGTAGCTGGTTTGTAAGTTTTCAGCGAATGGAGGGTAAAACCCTTGTCTTGAATGACCAATAGATGTTAAAGAGAAGACGTTAAGCCAAATAAAAATTGAAATCAGTTCATTACGATTCCTTTATTTTCCATCTGAGCTGTCCATAATTTCTATCTATTGGGCCGAATTATGCCAAAAAGTTATAGGACGAGAAGATGGAGAATAAATGGTACAAGAATGCGTTAATAGCACAAGAAATTGACTACAGAAAACCAAAAGTCAAATGTAATCATTGATGTATAAAAAAGAAAATAAGAGTTTTCTTATATTTTTTATTCTGAGGATTAATATTTTTCAACCCTCTTCATCGTGAATACAAAGCAATCTACCATCGCATTGGTAGTTCAGAAGCAAGAAGAAAAACATATTAAACCAATGCATCATGAATATAAAGCAATCTACCATCGCATTGGTAGTTCAGAAGCAAGAAGAAAAACATATTACACCAATGCATCATATCGCATCGGCAGTTCAGAAGCAAGAAGAAAAACATATTAAACCAATACACAATCTGTGACTATTTGAATTGGGTACAATTTATCATTTCTAACATAGACCCCTATGACAGATGAATAAACAGGCATCATGAGGGTTATTAAAAGGGGTTATTTTTTTTTTATTTTTGTATAAAAACCTTAAAAAATTAAAGAAATTTAAAAAGGGATACAAATTTTTTTCAGAAAAATAAAATGTCCCTAACCAGGTATCAAAAAATTAGTCAAAGGATAGCTTTGTTTGAAAACAAGGAATGTTAAAAGAAAGCTGAGAGGACAAAGTAACGAACAAGGAGATTCCAAGAAGAATGCATTATCGAACTTCTTAACATCGTCAGAGAGGGAAAAATGTAATTTTGCGGACATACTATGCGAAGCCTCAGTAGCGCTCTACTGTTGAGCATAATGGAAGGAGAGATAGATGGTCGAACAGCCAGAGGCAGACCCAAAAGATAGTGGTTGGACGACATCAATGAGTGGCTACAAATTCCAATATATGAAATTTGTAAAGACCTGGAACAGGATAGACTATAGACAAGATATACCTGGCACAAGATAGACTATAGACAAGATAGACCTGGAACAAGATAGAATATAGACAAGATATACCTGGCACAAGATAGACTATAGACAAGATAGACCTGGAACAAGATAGACTATAGACAAGATATACCTGGCACAAGATAGAATATAGACAAGATAGACCTGGCACAAGATAGAATATAGACAAGATAGTCCTGGCACAAGATAGGCTATAGACAAGATAGACCTGGCACAAGATAGACTATAGACAAGATAGACCTGGCACAAGATAGACTATAGACAAGATAGACCTGGCACAAGATAGACTACAGACAAGATAGATCTGGCACAAGATCGACTATAGACAAGATAGACCTGGCACAAGATAGAATATAGACAAGATAGACCTGGCACAAGATAGACTATAGACAAGATAGACCTGGCACAAGATAGAGTATAGACAAGATAGACCTGGCACAAGATAGAGTATAGACAAGATAGACCTGGCACAAGATCGACTATAGACAAGATAGACCTGGCACAAGATAGACTATAGACAAGATAGACCTGGAACAAGATAGACTATAGACAAGATAGACCTGGCACAAGATAGACTATATATCAAACTTGGCAACCATCGATGACGATGAAGCTTCCCAAATATGATGATGATGATGGTGATGATGATGATAACCAGTTAACCACACAAAGAAATATTAATTGCGACTCAAAACTTCCAAAATATTATCCAATTTTTGATTTCACCAACCAGCTGATCCCCTGAATCTATCAAATTTAGTCTGACATGAAAGAAGTATTCAAACTTCTGATAGCCCTTGAGATATGTTTAATAGGTCTTCAATGATCAATAACATCATACAGAGTGCAGCAAAAAGAACACATGTATGTAATGTATTACAAAGCAAACAACTGTTGAAGATATGAGTCATTTCAATGACAACACTAATAATAAACTGCAAGTAATTAACTCAGGAAGTACTAGCTCATAGCAAGAATCATCTGAGATCAATTATAAGTCTTCTCACTGGGACTCGCCAGAATTGTTTGAATGAAGGTTGTGTGGTCTGAAAGAAGGAATAGCATCTCTCATTCAAAAAATGAATTTATGTGATTTTTGACAATCTAAAAACATAAAATGTTGAAAATCTTCCCTAACCCCACTATCCGGAATTTGATCCGTATCATAAAAGGGAGCACTATTCTATCAACAGACCATAAAAGTCTACGAATAGTAATTTTCTTAAGGGTACCAGAGCGATTTTCTTTAAAAAAAGTCACCCCCGATCATAGACATTGACCAGATTTTTGACAATCTGATTTTTGACAATCCAAAAACATAAAATGTTGAAAATCTTCCCTAAACCTCACTATCCGGAACTTGATTCGTATCATAAAAATGAGCACTATTCTATCAACAGACCCTAAAAATCTACGAATAGTAATTTTCTTAACGGTACCAGAGCGATTTTTTTTAAAAAAAGTCACCCCCGATCATAGACATTGACCAGATTTTTGACAATCCAAAAACATAAAATGTTGAAAATCTTCCCTAAACCTCACTATCTGAAATTTGGTCCATATCATAAAAGGGAGCACTATTCTATCAACATACCCTAAAAGTCTACGAATAGTAATTTTCTCAAGGGTACCAGAGCAATGATTCTTAAAGAAGTCACCCCCGATCATAGACATTGACCAAAATAAATTGGATCATTTTGCAAAGATATTATGATTGATTTCAGCAATATAAATACCTAACAGAAATGACCAAAAGTGATTTGGATAAAGCAGACGTCCCAGAATCGAGTTGTTCGTCCTCAGCTTCCACTTCTTCGATGTCATACCTCACTATCTGCCGTTTGTTTCTGCGTCTTTTCTCGGCACCGTCGAATTCCTTTTTGCCAATATAATTCTGTTAGTTTTAAACATAGCTGAAATACGAGCCAAGATAGAGTAAAATTTATATTTTTTAAAGTTTTTTTTAGGGGGAAGGTCCATTCCTGTTAATTTTTGGTCTTAATAACATTTCGAGCTGTGTAATTTTACGGCTATAATTTGGGAGAAAGAAGTATCTTCCTCCCAAATTCCCAAGTTTCTAGATTTAGCCGTCATAGTACTACGATCAATCAGTCAGTCAGTATCTATAACAATTGGGCTTTGCGTTTTATAAGTATAGATACATACGAGGGCCGTTTTTTTTCAACCTCCTGAAAAGACAAGTTCATCTAAAACAATAATTTTATTACCAAAAGATTAGTACACTTACGGTTACTTTTCAACATAATCACCGAAGAGATTGAGGCNACCGAGGTGGATCTTATATTCCGATATATTATTATATCATATAAAAAATAGATATATTAAATTAATTGAATTGGATAACAGATATCGTCCCAAGGCCTGTAAAGTAGGGATGGGATTTTCGACTCACTCAGGTGAGTCGATATGACTCGACTCATAAATATAAGTAAATTCAATGAGTCGATTCTGAATCTCGACTCTGAATCTCATCGAGTAACAATTTTCAAAAACGCCTTATTTGATCAGAAAGACATAATAAAACCAATTGACAAAAGGGGCATCTACCAAATAAACGTCCCCAACTTTGGCGAATACCATTAAAAAGACATCACAATCAATCGTCACCAGAATTAAAGAACATTTTCCTTCAGTAAACAACAAACACCCGGAAAAATATTTCTCCTTCTATTATTTTTATCAGTCAACAAAAAAAAACTACTCGCAAGTCGACTCTTTGAAGAGTCGACTCATTTCAAAAAGATGATTCGTCTCGTGAGTGAGTCGAGTCGTGGATGACTAGCCCATCCCTACTGTAAAGTCACCTGAACTAAAATATTGTTAAAGATAAGCCAGAAATTCAAATTGGTTTTGCCTTATCGTGAGAATATTTTATTAACTCTATAAAAAAAATAAAATAAAAAAAAATAAGAAATATGTATGGCCGGAAATTATTTATTTGTCCGAATTTTTTGGCCGAAATCGTATGACGTTAAAAAATCTCTGTGGACACTTCCCGTTCTAAAAACTTTCAAAAGAATTATCAAAATTTCAAAATAGGTAGGCGCACCTTAAAATTTCCATCAATCAATCAATAAAGGCATCATCGTCTTCGATGGTAGCCCAGATGTATGAACATCCAGCTCTAATTTAAGTTGTTGTTTGCCACGGCCGTACCTAGGGGCGGCCGAGGGGTCATATTTTTATGCATAACTTATGTAATATTGTAAGGTGTAACTCATCATCACCAAAAACAACATGATCAACAACAACAATATCATCATCATCAACAACAATATCATCATCAACAACAACAATATCTTCAACAACAACAAAAACAGCATCATCATCATCATCATCAACAACAGCAACAATATCATCATCATCAACAACAATAACAACAACAACAATATCATCATCAACAACAACAATATCATCAACAACAACAACAAGAACAACAACAATATCATCATCATCAACAACAACAAGAACAATATCATCATCAACAACAACAACAATATCATCATCATCAACAACAACAACAACATCATCATTATCAAAAACAATAACACAAACAACAATATCATCATCATCTGCAACAACAATAACACAAACAACAATATCATCATCAACAAGAACAACAATATCATCATCATCGTCATTAACAACAACATCACCTTCAATGATCATCATATTCAGATATTTGATAGATTTTTGTATATTTTAATATTATCTATTATTTTGTTGAATAGTTGGATGTATAATATTTTTTTTTTAATTAATGAGTGTTTTGGCGCCGTCGATTTTGACTTTTTATTTCTAGTAGTAAGATCTTTGCTACTAGAAATAGCATAGCCCTCCCCCCCCAAAATATATCTTGGGTACGGCCCTGTTGTTTGCTGCTAAAGATTTTAATTGACATTACACAACCAAGCTTGGAAATTGATAAAATGGGTAGCCCGTAGAAATTGATAAAATGGGTAATCCTGGCTAACACTCTGACGGATAGCAAAGATCTTACTACTAGAAATAAAAAGACAATTTTTGAAATCCCCTGGGTATGAAAATCCTGGGTACGCTACTGAGCCCTACCCTAGTCCCTAAATTCTTCAGGTAACACATTAGAGAGTGTTTTTTTTTAAAAAAAAGATACCTTTTTGTTTTAAAAGGTCTATTGTTTTAAATAACCCCTGAAACAATACCTAGACCTTTTCAGAAGTGTNGATAGCAAATATCTTACTACTAGAAATAAAAAGTCAATTTTTGAAATCCCCTCCGTATAAAAATCCTGGGTACGCTACTGAGCCCTACCCTAGTTCCTAAATCCTTCAGGTAACACATTAGAGAGTGTTTTTTTAAAAAAAAAGATACCTTTTTGTTTTAAAAGGTCTATTGTTTTAAATAACCCCTGAAACAATACCTAGACCTTTTCAGAAGTGTATTATCACATTTTACATTATTATTCATATGCTTCAACAATGCAATTAATGCATTACAGGAAAATTCCAGCGTAATGTGCATGCAAATTGATGAATAACATTTTAATGCAATAGTAATTAGTTGTAAACATGACAAGGGAAAATATTCAACTGGCTACCATTAACCTGTTACAGATCTGTTCAGTTTTCGCCAAACAATGTTTTTCGTTAAATCTTGTAATGCTGTGATTCACTCGAATTAAGAATCTTTTATATTTACCACTACATTGTGAGATTATTTGATTGTCCACCAGCGCCTCAGTAGCTCAGTTAGTAAGAATGACGGATTCGTAACCAGGAGGCTGTTGGTTCGAATCCAAGCGAAGAAAACAAATTTAGTAATAACATAGGGAAGTGCATTGTGACAAAGCATTAGCTTTAACACAAATAAATTCCATTTTTTTTATTCGATTGTCCGAGGCTATGAAGAATACATCAATGCACAAACTGTTAGAATTTCTAATATGAATCTTGCCAACGTCTATGGCACGTTGAATACACCAGTTTCCGTTCGATCATTGAAGTTAAGCAACGTCCAGCGAGGTTTCCATGTGGGTGTCAGACCCTCGTGATGCTGACTATTTTTCCGGCCTAAACCAAGGCTGGGTGAGGTCAATGTGGGTAGCTGGTTCGCAAGTTTCCAGAGAATGGAGGGTAAAACCCCCGTCTCTAATGACCAATATATGTTAAAGAGAAGTTAAACCAAATTAAAATAATAATAATATGAACCCTCTAAGAGGCATATCCTAGAAATCAAAAGAAGGTTTCAAGAATATGGCGTTGGAAGGGTTGGGTAGCATATTCTGAGGACACCGGACTAGATGTTGACAATCCACTTCTTCTATGTCCTCCAATAGTGGTAAATATGTCAAATTCAAGAGGATGAAAATCCATGAGTTGGCTGGGTTTGAACTCAAGCCCTACCAGTCAGAGCGTCTTACCACCAAAACATGTACAAAATACGCCCATGTCCAATATACTTCCACCCCGGGCTAGAAGCTTTTGAAAGTCATGAAAAAAAATCCTTTTCTTTCTTATGTCAGAATTGGAAGTCTCTCAAAATTTAAATCTTTGAATAACATGTTAATTATANGGGAGGATGATAAGTGTTTTGTTTTAATTTATTTAAAACTTAATATTTCTTAAAATTAGAGAAAAAAAAGCATGCCAATCAGATATGAAAATTATTGCAGATGGAAAGAATTAACGCTGTGAAAATATTGCACTAATTTAGGTCACTGAAGAATTACAATTATCCTCTCAGATGCTCATTAAATTTGTAACATAATAACACAAAGAAATAAACATTTACTTTAAAAAAACATTTCAAAAAGAAGTATCTTAAGAAAAAATGTGTATTTATTTTGTGTCAAGAAAGCATTTGTATAAATATTGAAGAGAAAGTAAAAAAAGAATTTGTAAACATAAAGAAATTATAATGCATAAATAAATTGATATTAATAGAACATTAGGAATAAAATCAAATCAATTAAATAAAAAAAAGTGAGAATTTAAAGTCAAAGATAAGAGCTATGTTTGTGTGAGGGTGAGAAGGTTAACGAGGAAAGTATGGGGTGTTAAATAGTGAAGATGATGCTGGAATGTTGTTATTCGAAAGTTGAATCATTGTAGTTTATTTACATTTAATAGTATTTTTAATGAGAACATATATTAGCAGTTAGTAGTATGGGGTGTTAAATAGTGAAGATGATGCTGGAATGTTGTTATTCGAAAGTTGAATCATTGTAGTTTATTTACATTTAATAGTATTTTTAATGAGAACATATATTAGCAGTTAGTAGTATGGGGTGTTAAATAGTGAAGATGATGCTGGAATGTTGTTATTCGAAAGTTGAATCATTGTAGTTTATTTACATTTAATAGTATTTTTAATGAGAACATATATTAGCAGTTAGTAGTATGGGGTGTTAAATAGTGAAGATGATGCTGGAATGTTGTTATTCGAAAGTTGAATCATTGTAGTTTATTTACATTTAATAGTATTTTTAATGAGAACATATATTAGCAGTTAGTAGTATGGGGTGTTAAATAGTGAAGATGATGCTGGAATGTTGTTATTCGAAAGTTGAATCATTGTAGTTTATTTACATTTAATAGTATTTTTAATGAGAACATATATTAGCAGTTAGTAGTATGGGGTGTTAAATAGTGAAGATGATGCTGGAATGTTGTTATTCGAAAGTTGAATCATTGTAGTTTATTTACATTTAATAGTATTTTTAATGAGAACATATATTAGCAGTTAGTAGTATGGGGTGTTAAATAGTGAAGATGATGCTGGAATGTTGTTATTCGAAAGTTGAATCATTGTAGTTTATTTACATTTAATAGTATTTTTAATGAGAACATATATTAGCAGTTAGTAGTANTTTTCAATTATTTAATAGTTAATAAACAGTGTTTTGTTTTAATTTAATTTATTTAAAAGTTAATATCCTGTGGTATGTGTAATCAATTGAGAATGTTTAGTACTCTCCGTTTCGCACTCTTTTGAGATTTTGTAATTAGACTGATGATTTTTTTTTCAAGTGGAACACAGCCGTTCGTCATGTGTTTACACCATCCACGGCAATTAAACGTAAAGTAGGGTTATGCGCATACTAAAAAAAAATATTTACAGCTGTAGTAAGTGAGTTTTTTTGTACAGGACTTTGAAAATAATGTCCTCAAAAAAATGTATGGCCCAGTATGGGACCCCTCAAACAAGGCAATAGAGAATAAAGAAAAATAGAGAGCTTTATGAACTTTATCAGAACCCTTTAACAGATAACATCATAGAATCAAGAATCCTACAATGAGCTGGACATGCAGTAAGAGCAGATGACTCCTCTAACATCAGACAATTCTTGATGCTAACATACGAAGGACCTCGACGCCTCGATCTGTATGAGGACCAAAAAAAAGTGGGAGGATCGTGTCAAAGATATAATTCACTCTCTATGGCCGGACAGTGAAATTGATTAGGACAATATGGCGCTGGATCGATCTGAATGGAGACAGCTGGTTGATGAAGCTAAGGACCCTCGTGGTGTGTAGGAAGACCAAGAAAAAAGTGGGAGGATGATGTCAAAGATATAATTCACTCTCTATGGCCGGACAGTGAAATTGATTGGCACAATATGGCGCTGGACCGATCTGAATGGAGACAGCTGGTTGATGAAGCTAAGGACCCTCGTGGTCTGTAAAAGTTGCGGAGTAAGTACTATTATTATTAATATTAATTGTGGCGGCCTTTCCTTTCGGAATTCCAAAGAATTATTTACACGTGTATACAATAATTTCTATCGGAAGGTGCCCATTACTGCCATTGTTACGTCTCGGAAATTATTTTCAATTTACAATGCAAAATTTTTAATCTTTTAAAAATATTTATTACAATGGTGTACACAATAATTTTACAACATTGTAAATATAATTGGTTGTAAAATATTTACAGTAGGATATGAAGTTAGCGTGCAGACATTTTAAAAAGATCATATCTTGAGAAAATAGTAAGTATGTCTTCACTTTAATCAGTGTAACCTTATCTTCCTTACTCAATTTATGAGTACCTGCCAACGAAATAAAAGAGAAAGGAAATTACTATTGTCGTGCTTGGTTCAAATCTCGTACGTTGAATAATGTAAACACTCATGCAGCTGGATTTACATTAGTCAAGATTCTTGAATCAAGAAATGGCTGGATCAATGTTTAGTCAAGTTTCTTAAATCAAAAAAGTATATCAATGTTTAGTCAAGTTTCTTGAATCAAGAAACCGCTGTATCAATGTTTTGTCAAGTTTCTTGAATTAAGAAACGGCTGTATCAATGTTTAGTCAAGTTTCTTGAATTAAGAAACGGCTGTATCAATGTTTAGTCAAGTTTCTTGAATCAAGAAACCGCTGTATCAATGTTTAGTCAAGTTTCTTGAATCAAAAAACAAAAAAGTGTATCAATGTTTAGTCCAGTTTCTTGAATCGAGAAACGGCTGTATCAATGTTTAGTCAAGTTTCTTGAATCAGGAGGCGGCTGTATCAATGTTTAGTCAAGTTTCTTAAATCAAGAAACAACTACATCAATGTTTTGCCAAATTTCTTGAATCAAGAAATGGCTGTATCAATGTTTTGTCGTATCAATGTTTAGTCAAGTTTCTTGAATCAAGAAACTTGACTATTGTAAATTCGGTAGCATCAGTTGATGCAAAAAATGTAAATGTAGAATTCCTTTGTCGTAAGGTCCATCTCCGCTTTTTATAGTACTGATGCGGGTATAACTGCACTACTAAGAGAATAAAGTACAAATAATTTCTAAAATATTCTAGCAAATGTATCAACTCTGATAATGTTGGGACGTGTCGCTACTCATAATAAAGTAGTTACTCAATCGTCCTCAGTACAAATAATTTCTAAAATATTCTAGCAAATGTATCAACTCTGATAATGTTGGGACGTGTCGCTACTCATAATAAAGTAGTTACTCAATCGTCCTCACGAGGCTGAGTGCACCCCCGAAATACCAAAGCACTCGGTCGAAATATTTCCGACAGCATCAGAAATTGAACCCGGATCCCTCTGTGCACTAGACCAGGAGGACTTCTTGAAATGTGTATCCCACCTTATTAGTGGATGTGCCATCAGACATAATGTACCTTGTGAGACACAACAATGTGCACTAGACCAGGAGGACTGATTCCTTGAGATATGTATCCCACCTTATTAGTGGATGTGCCATCAGACATAATGTAACCTTGTGAGACACAACAATGTGCACTAGACCAGGAGGACTGATTTCTTGAAATATGTATCCCACCTTATTAGTGGATGTGCCATCAGGCATAATGGGGGTATTTTTTTTTCATGACGATTCCAAAGGTTCATTATTGAAAATAATAAACCAAAATATATGGGAAAGCCCCTTTTGCTGCAGAGAAACTTTTAGAGCGTCATTGTCAACATCAATCCGGCATCCATCGATCAAAGAAAATCACACCCCAGGCTAACATAAAACCAGCGTCCTAAAAGCAAACTTGTCCTTTTAACTAAAAAAAAGAAGATGGTATATCAATTTTGAATAAATGAACATAAATAAAGCAAGTCCTAAAAATAAATAAAAAAAAAAATACCGAGAAGAAAAAGATAGTCAGGTCCAAGAAAGAAAGAAAAAAAAAACATCAAAAATATTTTATAGACAAGATTCCTTCTATCCACTCTCAAAAAACAACCTTTTTACAAAATGGCCTCCCCTTAATTGTTAACTCAAAATTATTCTCTTGCAAACATACATCTTTTAAAAATTAAATTTATCAATATTAAAAAATATAAAAGATAATTTTTAAATAATAATTTAGAATCAATGACAAAGTGTAATTAAAATGCATATTTGCATTCGGCCAGAAGCATGCTTGATTTTTTTTTATATATAGATAAACATTTCGTAGGAGTAAATCAATTATTTTTCTCTCTCACTCAAATTTATTTAACAATAAATTAATATCCACTTACCTATCTGAAGATTCTGAACTTTCGTAACGATCAACTCGTCTCCTTTTTCTTTCAGATTCCATTGATTTTTCCACAATTAATTGTATTTGATTAAAAATATCTGTATCTTTGTCGTTAGACATAATTCAAATCCAGCTTTTTTTTAGACACAAATTGAGAATAAAATAAATTATATTTAGAACTTTTTAGAATTAAAATAAAAAGTTTGATTTTTTATTAATTTGAAACACATTTGTGGATTAATTTTATTTTATTATTATTTTTTTTTAAAAAAAAAATTAAATAATTATTCTACATGATAATTAAATTCATCGAACTATAGGGAAACACTATTCCCTAGTCCCCACCTAAAATTAAAATAAGTCGTAACGAGGGACTCCGCACTACGAACTCAGAAGACTGACTAAACTCAAACTCAGAATATAGAAGATAAAAAAAAATCTTTCCATAAAAAAAAAGTGAATTACGGTGAACTCATGAACTGTGAAGTGAACATACTCAGGGCCTGCCATCACATTGGCATGATATGACGTCATGAGTAACATATGAAATCAGTGGTGGAGACGTATAACGTCGACTATATCTATATTGAAAACAGACTCGTAGATTGATATTTTTCTATGTCGGTACTATTTCATTGTAAACTAGGTGAACTCATGAACTGCGAAGTGAACATACTCAGGGCCTGCCATCTTGCTACACAGAGGTGCATTGGCATGATATGACGTCATGAGTAACATATGAAATCAGTGGTGGAGACGTATAGCGTCGACTATACCTATATTGAAAACAGACTCATTGAAAACAGACTCGTAGATTGATATTTTTTATGTCGGTACTATTTAATGGTAAACTAGTAGTACCGCGTACTTCGCTTGACGTCTAAGAAGTTCTACAATATTTCCTTCACGGTCATTTTTCAATTTGGGCTGCGTTAGTGTACCACTAAAAAATACCGTTTTCGCGATAACTTCTTGCTATTTAAAAGTTAAATTTTTATCGTACCTATATTCAGAGAAGAAACTGAGTTCCAAATTTCAAATTTCTAGGTTTAGTTGTCATATAGTTATGTTGATGATTATAAGCCAGTGAACCTTTCAGCATTGTAACTGGTTCTGCCAAATGCCCTGACCAGATGCTATAATAACAAACAAAGAGGACAAATTAAACACAATTGTGATTCAGAAATTATATTTCGTATCCCATAAATCCCAAAATTTGATAAAAAAAATGCATTATTAGTGGATGTGACAATTGTAACAATTTACCCCACAATATATTGTCCATAAAAAAATGCATTATTAGTGGATGTGACAATTGTAACAATTCACCCCACAATATATTGTCCATAAAAAAAATCATTATTAGTGGATGTGACAATTGTGACAGTGACAATTGTGACAATTCACCCCACAATATATTGTCCATAAAAAATTCCATTATTAGTGGATGTGACAATTGTGACAATTCACCCCACAATATATTGACCATATTTCAAATTGAAATATTCTCGTAAATAAAAAGTGGTATCAGCACGAATCAGATGGCATCATGAAAAACGAAGAAGCCAATTTTATCATATTCATAGATCAAAAATTATATTGCGTTTCCTTCACAGTCATTTTTCAATTTGGGCCGCTTTAGTGTACCACTAAAAAGTACCGTTTTCGCGATAACCTCTTGAGAGAAGAAACTGAATTCCAAATTTCAAATTTCTAGGTTTAGTTGTCATATAGTTACGTTGATGATTATAAGTCAATGAACCTTTCAGCATTGCAACTGGTTCTGTCAAATGCCCTAACCAGATGCCATAATAACAAGCAAAAAGGACAAATTAAACACAATTGTGATTCAGAAATTATATTTCGTATCCCATAATTCCCAAAATTTGATAAAAAAAAATGCATTATTAGTGGATGTGACAATTCACCCCACAATATATTGTCCATAAAAAAATGCATTATTAGTGGATGTGACAATTCACCTCACAATATATTGACCATATTTCAAATTGAAATATTCTCGTAAATAAAAAGTGCTATTATCAGCACGAATCAGATGGCATCATGAAAAACGAAGAAGCTATTCAATCATATTCATAGATCAAAAATTATATTGCGTGGTCCATAAATATTCCCATTATGGCCAAATTTGATTTAAAAATTTATAAATATCTCAAACGCCACATTATGAATTAATATGACAATGAATACCGTTTTAAATTTAGATATATAGGTAAGTTCACTAGAAGATGTCGTAACAGACGAAAGCGCTCGTGACTCTTATTTTATTGACGATATCGTAACAGAAGAAAATGACAACTATTTTTTCGCAATACCAATGTATACCAATGAGAAACCTAATTACAAATTTGACGAAATCCGCAAAATGCGAGTGAAATATGAATACCAATGAGGAACCTAATTACAAACTTGACGAAATCCGCAAAGTACGAGTGAAATATGAATACCAATGAGGATCCGAATTACAAACTTGACGAAATCCGCAAAATGCGAGTGAAATATGAATATCAATGAGGAACCTAATTACAAACTTGACGAAATCCGCAAAATGCGAGTGAAATATGAATACCAATGAGGAACCTAATTACAAACTTGACGAAATCCGCAAAATACGAGTNGGGGGGGGGGGGGGTCCATGGGGTCCAGGCTCCCTCGAAATTTCATTATTTTTTTATGAATGACTTATGTAATATTGAATTTATAGATGGTATTTAGGATATTTGCAGTCATTATGAAATATAAATTTCAATAAATTTTTTTTTGTATCAACTGCAAAAATATAAGTCAACTTGAAAATTTCGTAACAGACGAAAGCGCTCGTGACTCACCAATATTTTTGCAGTTGATACAAATTTTTTTTTATTGAAATTTATATTATGTAATATTGTAAGGTGTAACTCATCATCCACCACCAGCACCAACAAAAACATCATCAACAATAACAACAACATCATTATCAACAACAATAACAAAAACAGAAAGAATATCAACAACAACGTCAACAAGACTAACAACATCACCTTCCGTGATCATCATTTTCAGGTGTTCGTCCTGGCTTGGCAGTCAATCCTCTGGACCACCCCCCTCCCCCTCCAAAAAAAAAATCTTTCGAAAATCGACTTTATTTAATTTTTCGGCAAATGGTGAGATATTTTTCGTTNATCTTGAGATTTAACGAAATTCATTCTCGGTCACACGGCATCAGTTTTATTTTGAGATTTAACGGATCTGATTCTCGGTAAATTATATCAGTTTTATCTTGAGATTTAACGAAATTCATTCTCGGTCACACGGCATCAGTTTTATTTTGAGATTTAACGGATCTGATTCTCGGTAAATTATATCAGTTTTATCTTGAGATTTAACGAAATTCATTCTCGGTCACACGGCATCAGTTTTATTTTGAGATTTAACGGATCTGATTCTCGGTAAATTATATCAGTTTTATCTTGAGATTTAACGAAATTCATTCTCGATCACACGGCATCAGTTTTATCTTGAGATTTAACGGATCTGATTCTCGGTAAATTATATCAGTTTTATCTTGAGATTTTACGAAATTCATTCTCGGTCACACGGCATCAGTTTTATTTTGAGATTTAACGGATCTGATTCTCGGTTATTATATCAATTTTATCTTGAGATTTAACAAAACTGATTCTCGGTCACAAGGCATCAATTTTATTTTGAGATTTAACAGATCTGATTCTTGGTACACTACATCAGTTTATTCTTGAGATTTAAGGGAAAATAAATTCTTTTCTACAAAAACTTAAAATGTTGACGAGTTCCCAAAAAGGTCACTTTGTACGTCAAGAGTGTTTGAGTGTTGAGTAGTGTTATCACTCGAGGATTATTACATAATCATGGATTATAATATATGTTGAAGAGTTCCCAAAAAGGTCATTTTGTACGTCAAGAGTGTTTGACTTTGAGTGTTATCACTCGAGGATTATTACATAATCATGGATTATAATAATATGTTGACGAGTTCCCGAAAAGGTCATTTTGTACGTCTTATTACATAATCATGGATTATAATAATATGTTGACGAGTTCCCGAAAAGGTCATTTTGTACGTCAAGATTGTGTTTGACTGTTGTTGAGTGTTATATCTCACTCGAGGATTATTACATAACCATGAAAATTATGTAAATAACCACCAAATGCAACGTTTTAACCAATTTATCAATGCGATTGGTTTTTTTCTTACCAACTACGGCCGGTATTTGGCCGCCAGAGTATCAATATCACTATTGACAAGTTAGTCAGAAGACTTGGAAACACCTTGATCGTACCGGACCCCTAGAAACATTTTAAAAGTAACTCTATTTCAATGAACGTTCTTAAAAAAAGACTAAAGTGAGAAGTTATAGAATTATTTTATAATTAGAAGAAAACAAATGACTAACCTCACAAAAGTAAGATCATTAGATAGAGAATTAAAGAATCTTTTGTGTGAACTAAACACAATTCAGTAGAAATTAATAAATCTTTCGAAAATTGACTTTTAAAAACGATTTCAGGTTACTTTTTTCATTATACAATTGACTTCATGAAACCATAGATATAGAAAATAGATTTCGTACTACATATGGTGCGTATGTTATGAAAGTGAAGGAGGGGTCACGTGACATTGCTCCGCCTACTGGTGGCAAGACTTTAGTAGTCCCATAAGACACAATGCAAATATCAGCATTTTCTAGCGCATTTTTTTGGGGGGAATTTTTTTCGAAAAAGTCGTGAGAATCATTTTTTTAAATACCTACATGTTTAATGAAGGTTGAAAATTACTATATCTTCACTTGACTAAAAAATATTAAATATGTTATAGAGCTAACTAGTTTCGTCCTCTCCTGAGAACATCATCGGACACTAGCTCCGATGATATTCTCAGGAGAGGACGACACTAGTTAGCTCTTTAACATCTTTAATATTTTTTAGTCAAGTGAAGATATAGTAATTTTCAACCTTCATTATGGTTTTACTTGACATAGTATCCCAATTTAACCAACCTACATGTTTTTCGATAGCTACCTTGAGATCATTTCTCTCTAACGCAATTGGTTTTCCAAATATGGATCATTATCTAATCAACCTTTTTTACAATCTTTACTTTTAGTTCTCGTTTGTAGTTTACATTTCTCACGAGTAATTAGGTTTTTTTAAAAAAAAATTAAGGGGAAATCAGCTATTTGTTCCTCGAGTTCCTTCGTCCCGTTTGACTACTTTGCGGGGTGAACTTTATCTTAAGCAAATAAAGTTCGTTCTCAGAACTTTTGACCAGGCTTCTGCCCATCTCTTTCTTTTCAAATCTGGAGAATGAGAACACCCTTGTTTAAAATACGTCAACGCTCTTGTAACTAGCCCTTATAAAGAAAATACTTTTGACTAGCATGTCTATACACAGGACCGCCTGTTGGGGTGGGCGACTGGGGCGCCACGTTCAGGGGGGCGCCGCGGGTTCAGGCGGAAAAAAAATCAACCTAGGTATCTTAAGAAATAAAACACGCTCCAATATTTAACTACATATGGAGGGAGAAACATTTCACGAAGAAAAAAAACCGTATATCTTGTAAATGTGCTGCTAATCACAACTATTCATTTGGACCTCAACGTGGCTGAGTGCAAGCCAAAACCAACACCAAATAATCAGTCCAAGATGCTGTGGTTTGAACGCGCGGTCACGCGATAAAGATTTTGATAAAGTTTAGGAGCCTTTTACAAATATGTTAGTACGTCTGTAAGCACAACAGGATTATACCATGATGCACTATAAAGCTTTTTTAGCACCACTTTAAAAATTATTTTGAACACTTTAAAATCACGTTAAAACACTTTCATAATCATCAGTTTATAACAATTAGCAGATATATTCATTAATAATAAATCACAATTTTGCAAAATATGTCCTAAATGAAGGATTAAGATGTCACCTAAAACTTTCTCGCTTTGAGTTGATATGTTGTCGCGACAAATCTTAAGATATTGGCCAAAATTCGGAAAATTTCTGAAATTTTTATAAAAATCGCCCAGAAAAGTGGCCGTAACGAAATGACCCCAACCAAAACCAAACCACATTCAATTGTCATCGAAGATCTACCACGGTGCCAAATTTCAGCTCAATCGGACAATGGGAAGTGGGTTAAATTTAATTTCTAAGATACACCCACAAACATACATACATAGTAAGTTAAATAAAAACCTTTAATTTAATAAAAATGAAATAAAAATTTGTAACAATTTTTAATTTTTCCATAAACTTCAATGAGCAATTTCTTTGTTTTGCCACCATTTGTGATGACCTTGATGGTAATGCGTTTGGGAGAGGTGCTTCACAACGAACACCAGAGTACAAAATCTTTCTCTTCTATATCTATGGATGAAACAATATTGAGTGCGACATATCACAAAGACTACTGGACAAGAAAAGAGGGATTTTCAGACACGCGTGGGATTTTTCTCATTTATGGCTTGACTTTTACAAGTAGAGCTATTCTTGCTAACTAAATTCTCAAGTTAAAAGTTTAATTTAACTAAATTACCTGTGTGTATTAATTGTTTTTTATTTTAATACATAATATTTAATTGATTCCCTCTGTCATGTTCAATATTGATTTTGATTTGTGAATAATGTGAATGCTGTGATAAAACTTAATGTACTCTACCTAGGGCCGGATTAACAATAGTAGCACTTGTAGCACGTGCTACGGGCCCCGCGCTTTGACAACTTTTGGGTTGACAATTGATAAAAACATATCATTTTTGGGTTGACAATTGATGAAAACATATCATTTTTGGGTTGACAATTGATAAAAACATATCATTTTTGGATTGACAATTGATGAAAACATATCATTTTTGGGTTGACAATTGATAAAAACATAATTTTGGGTTGACAATTGATAAAAACATATCATTTTTGGGTTGACAATTGATAAAAACATATCATTTTTGGGTTGACAATTGATNCTAAATAGTGCATATTGTTTACATGATCTAAATAGTGCATATTGTTTACATGATCTAAATAGTGCATATTGTTTACATGATCTAAATAGTGCATATTGTTTACATGATCTAAATAGTGCATATTGTTTACATGATCTAAATAGTGCATATTGTTTACATGATCTAAATAGTGCATATTGTTTACATGATCTAAATAGTGCATATTGTTTACATGATCTAAATAGTGCATATTGTTTACATGATCTAAATAGTGCATATTGTTTACATGATCTAAATAGTGCATATTGTTTACATGATCTAAATAGTGCATATTGTTTACATGATCTAAATAGTGCATATTGTTTACATGATCTAAATAGTGCATATTGTTTACATGATCTAAATAGTGCATATTGTTTACATGATCTAAATAGTGCATATTGTTTACATGATCTAAATAGTGCATATTGTTTACATGATCTAAATAGTGCATATTGTTTACATGATCTAAATAGTGCATATTGTTTACATGATCTAAATAGTGCATATTGTTTACATGATCTAAATAGTGCATATTGTTTACATGATCTAAATAGTGCATATTGTTTACATGATCTAAATAGTGCATATTGTTTACATGATCTAAATAGTGCATATTGTTTACATGATCTAAATAGTGCATATTGTTTACATGATCTAAATAGTGCATATTGTTTACATGATCTAAATAGTGCATATTGTTTACATGATCTAAATAGTGCATATTGTTTACATGATCTAAATAGTGCATATTGTTTACATGATCTAAATAGTGCATATTGTTTACATGATCTAAATAGTGCATATTGTTTACATGATCTAAATAGTGCATATTGTTTACATGATCTAAATAGTGCATATTGTTTACATGATCTAAATAGTGCATATTGTTTACATGATCTAAATAGTGCATATTGTTTACATGATCTAAATAGTGCATATTGTTTACATGATCTAAATAGTGCATATTGTTTACATGATCTAAATAGTGCATATTGTTTACATGATCTAAATAGTGCATATTGTTTACATGATCTAAATAGTGCATATTGTTTACATGATCTAAATAGTGCATATTGTTTACATGATCTAAATAGTGCATATTGTTTACATGATCTAAATAGTGCATATTGTTTACATGATCTAAATAGTGCATATTGTTTACATGATCTAAATAGTGCATATTGTTTACATGATCTAAATAGTGCATATTGTTTACATGATCTAAATAGTGCATATTGTTTACATGATCTAAATAGTGCATATTGTTTACATGATCTAAATAGTGCATATTTTTTACATGATCTAAATAGTGCATATTGTTTACATGATCTAAATAGTGCATATTGTTTACATGATCTAAATAGTGCATATTGTTTACAATACATGATCTAAATAGTGCATATTGATTACATGACCGCATAGTTCTACAAACTTGTATCGATTTGTTCATATGATCCCACGCGGTAACACGCGGTCATCTGAACATAGCCTCAAAGATCTGTGTGTCAAATTTCAAGAACGATTTACTTTAACGATATCTTTCCGGTATCGATAGCGCAATATTATCGCAAAGGAAATATCGATATCGGCAATATCGAAAGATATCAGAGGGGTCTCAATCGGAGTACCAAAACTCGTCCTGTTCTGAGCATGAGGTTAGCTGGTGACCCCTCGGATTGTTATTGCTGTGTAGAGGCTTCGGGGTCACCAGTTTCTGTAATGCAGTTAGCATTGCATGAAGGGGCAAGACGCGCATGAGCTTATCTTCTTATTTTCTTTCTACCATGGAAAGATATTGGATTCGGATTCCAGTTTAAAAAGTTAATGATGTGAGAATTGAAGCTTAATTTAAACTTTGCTATCTTAGTTTACTCTATTGATTATGATTACTTAAAAACCAGCAAATGAAATGCCAAATAATAATAATAAAAACCGTTCTCAATATGAATATAATCTTTAATGGTAAAATAGAAGCTGCAGAGATGGCACCAAACTTAAAAATCG
>CM022885.1:37553583-37572389 GCA_012654025.1 Pachypsylla venusta | reverse complement strand
ATACAGTTCCATACCAATACAGTACCATACTAATACAGTTCCATACTAATAATTTCAGGTTTGATAAAGAAGTCGAAACCAATGGAAATGTTTTGGGCTACAGATTCACCCCACCCAAAGATGTATTCGCTACAGTTGAAGAAAACCCCGCCAACGACTGTTTCTGCCCGTCTCCACCCTGTGCACCCAAAGGTCTTTTCAATGTCAGTCTGTGTCAATATGGTAAGACAATATTCACAATTCACCCGCCCGCTATACTGCCCGCGTAAATTGTGTGCACCCAAAGTTCTTTTCAATGTCAGTCTGTGTCAATATGGTAAGACAATATTCACAACTAGCAATTGCTCTTTGTGACTTCACCCGCCCGCTATACTGCCCGCGTAAATTGTGTGCACCCAAAGGTCTTTTCAATGTTAGTCTGTTTCAATATGGTAAGACAATATTCACAACTAGCAATTGCTCTTTGTGACTTCACCCGCCCGCTATACTGCCCGTGCAGCCCGAGTAACTTGAATATTTTAATTACACATTACCCACTAAAGGATCGGTCAAACAATATAAAACGGTTTCCCGAACTTTGGCTGCGTACTTGTTGTTTTTTTAGTAGTGGTGTTCCTCTTAAAATCAACTATTCTCCCCATTTCTAGATTCAGGTTTGGGAGAATGATAGAAATAGGGTGCGGCAATTAGTTCTTGTGGGAGGGGGAGTGATAGTGGGAGGAGCGTGGTGTTTGTGATATTCAACACGAAATGACATCTAGTTTTTTGGTGTCGCAATGGTTTGGTCGAGCGTTTATCGTGCGTTCGTTGTCAAGTTTTTTAAAAAAGTGAACCATTATAGCCACTCTGAGGACGTTCCGCACAAGGTATGGTTTGCACTACACGGATCCAGTTCCTGATCAAAAAACAATTTTGAGTTGAGTTCAGAACTTTAGGACCACATCATCAGCTTTAGGCTGTATGGGGCTACCCATACAGTCAATCGTTCTCGTGAGATTCCGCAGGACATGTTCCCCGGTCGCCGGATTTGAGTCTGTGGGGTTACCTCGAGGCTTAGGTCTTCAAACATCGCCCTGGGACCCTTGAAGAGTTAAAGGAGACAATTCCGGAAGAAATCATCCAAATTGATGCGGGCATGCTGATGGAAAACTTCCGTGAAAGACTCTAAAAGTGCATCACTCGCCTAGGCCGTCATTTGGACGACATTATTTACAAAACATAAATGGAAAAAAACTAGAATACACAAGCTTACAGAATACAAAATAATTTTTCAAATATCTCATTTAGTATTTATGTACCAGCTCTTTTAAATGTGGAAATACTAATTGCCGCACTCTGTAGATTGATATAAGGTTATCAAAAAGTTTTTCAGGCCTTTGGCTGGAACCGTGATCATAGTTCCAGGTCTTCCCGGTGCGTAGAACAATCCATAGCGAGGACGTACTTTATCCGGAGCGGATGTGCTTATCATCCTAATTTTCAACTTCCCTTTCCAGATTCACCTGTAATGCTTTCATTTCCACATTTCTATCTTGGAAACGAAAGTTTGCTTGATGCTGTGGAAGGAATTTCAAAACCGGATCCAGAAAAACATTCGCTTTTTATTGACATACAACCAGTAAGTATTTCAACGAAAATTACAGTAACCTAAATTCGATCCGGTATTAAATTTAATCGTATGGTCTAAACCAAGTGCGTTGGTCCAATTTTGAATATACTTACTATGGACATTTATTAAGTTCATAAAATTATATAAGTTTTTGGGCCCCAGTGAGCTACATGGAACCTAATGGTATACCTTTAATAATATTGAAGTGAATAGAACACATGAGAGCAGCATACCTTGACCTCTAATATTATGATTCTAATATAATTTCAAAGAGGTCCAATAGATAGCGACACCTCTCCTTTATAATTCACTATTCTGGAATTTCTAGAATGTGAGCTGCGTATTTACTTCCCCTTTCGAGAATGATACAGAAGGTTATAGGATGCTCCATGACTTCTGGAATCGTCTAGAATTTTGGTTAAGAATCTATATAAGGACTTCGTGTGAAGATTTGAGTCAGTTTTTTATAGTTCGTTCAGTGAGTTAAGTTCAAGTGATTTATTAGTGAATTTTCAGAGTGTGAATTACGTAGTTTTCTCGCGAGTTTAGTATACGGTATTTTTGAAGTTAAACAGTGTACGACTTTTTGTTACCCTTCCTTTTTTCCCGCTCATCTGGCCGTTGTCCATCACGATGATGGCGCTTTAAGATGATGATTTTGGACGTCTAATATAAATCTAATAAATTATATCAAAGTCCTGAGATTCTGTATTCCCGTTCATCTAACCATCATCCATCACGATGTTTATGATGATGATTTTGGACGTCTAATATAAATCTAATAAATTATATCAAAGTCCTGAGATTAGAGTTCCGTTTAACTGGCCATTATCCATCACGATGATGCCGCTCTTTATGATGATGATTTTGGACGTCTAATATAAAAAATCTAATAAATTATATCCAAGTCCTGAGATTCTACTTTTCAATTTTACTTTCAGGAAATGGGTGTTGCTTTGAGAGCTCGAGCTCGAATACAAATCAATTTAGCAGTCAGTCAAGTAGTTGACATAAAGCAAGTGGCCACATTCCCTGACATTGTTTTCCCAATAATGTGGTTTGAAGATGTAAGTATGCAAACTCCATTGGCTAGCCATAGCCATTGTTTCCGGATACTCCTATAATTAGGTGGTCTGTCAATTGTCTTCCAGAAAAAAAATCAATGAGGTTTTCTATAATAGACAGGGCGATCAAAAAGTTCCTTTACTATGTAAATCTGTAATAAGATTTCAACCGTAAGTTGGAAGTTAATAAAATAGATTTGATATGAGAGTATATTTCATGGAGATTTTATATTAGGTGTGCAAAAGTATGCCCGTTCAACATAATTTTGTGATATTTTATATTAGGTGTGCAAAAGTATACCCGTTCAACATAATTTTGTGATATTTCGGATTAGGTGTGCAAAAATATGCCCGTTCAACATAATTTTGTGATATTTTATATTAGGTGTGCAAAAGTGTACCCGTTCAACATAATTTTGTGATATTTTGGATTAGGTGTGTAAAAGTATGCTCTTTCAACATAATTTTGTGATATTTCATAATTTTGTGATATTTCATATTAAAAAATCAATGAGGTTTTCTATAATAGACAGGGCGATCAAAAAGTTCCTTTACTATGTAAATCTGTAATAAGATTTCAACCGTAAGTTGGAAGTTAATAAAATAGATTTGATATGAGAGTATATTTCATGGAGATTTTATATTAGGTGTGCAAAAGTATGCCCGTTCAACATAATTTTGTGATATTTTGGATTAGGTGTGCAAAAATATGCCCGTTCAACATAATTTTGTGATATTTTATATTAGGTGTGCAAAAGTATAACCGTTCAACATAATTTTGTGATATTTTGGATTAGGTGTGCAAAAATATATCCGTTCAACATAATTTTGTGATATTTTATATTAGGTGTGCAAAAGTATGCTCTTTCAACATAATTTTGTGATATTTCATATTAGGTGTGCAAAAGTATGCCCGTTCAACATAATTTTGTGATATTTTGGATTAGGTGTGCAAAAGTATGCCCGTTTACTTGATCTTAAAAATTGTTTTACTTGATCTGTTTTGATACAATCTGGTTTGCTCTGTTTATTGGCAATAAAAAAATTGTTCTTTGATATCCTGGTCCACTATACATCATCCTCATTTCATTTTATAGATTTTACTCTCTAAGGATTTAAGATATCAGACCTCGACCTTCCGAATTTTATCAACAAATTTAAATTTAGGTCTTAAGTTTGAACTTTTTTAGTTTTAATAATTTTCCTGGTGACTCAAACTATAATTTTAGACGAGGGAGTCCATTCCCATATTTTTTTTTCGCTATCTGCTACCGTTTGGGGTATGTTATTGACAGAGACAACACCTACCACATACATAGTCACACACAGATTTCTGACCTTTGTAGATGATAGCAATACGTCCTGTGATGTATCTAAATGTTCCTTCTGACCTTTGTAGATGATAGCAATACGTCCTGAATGTTCCAACCCATATTTGTAAACAAACCATATTCCTCCTCTCTTTCGTATTAATCCACGGAGATAACTTTTTAATGTTTAATCCTTGAAATTCCCGTGATAGCATTTATGAACCATGGTCATCCATCAACTGAATAACCTCTCTGACTAATCACAACCACGAGGGGGGTTGTTACTTATTGTGTCGCATATATTTGTCATAACAGGAAAAAAAATCAACATTTATTTCAATGAAATAAAAAACAACTAGATTTCTTGCATTTGTTTTTAATAAAAATCCAGTAAAACTTGTTCTGGACAAGGCCAACCAATCTTCTGGATAGACTAGATCAGTGGTTCCCAAACTGGTGGGCGCGCCTCCCTGGGGTGGGGGCGTGAAGGCAAGCCAAGGGGGCGCGAGACGAGTTTATTATTATCATTTAGTTAAAATATAAATGTACACAATTTTTTTACAAAGGCAATTGTATTGAACATGATGTTTAGAAAATTTGAATCAGATAGCATTCAGCAACACATTAGCATTTTGATTGAGATAGCATTCAGCAACACATTAGCGTTTTGAATGAGATAGAATTCAGCAACACATTAGCGTTTTGAATGAGATAGCATTCAGCAACACATTAGCGTTTTGAATGAGATAGCATTCAGCAACACATTAGCGTTTTGAATGAAATAGCATTCAGCAACACATTAGCGTTTTGGATGAGATAGTATTTAGCAACTCATTAGCGTTTTGAATGAGATAGCATTCAGCATACCCATACCCATTCATAATTTATAATGTAAAGGGGAAGGGGGGCGTGGGAGGCTTTCATTTCAAGAAAGGGGGGCGCGGTGCCAAAAAGTTTGGGGACCCCTGGACCAGATGAAATTTAATTCTTACCTTGTGCGGAAAACCTAATCTTGTTAATTGTAATTCATAGTCGCGTGATCTTTTTTTTTTTTGTTACACATGGCAAATTGATTTAAGAAAATAATCAATTTGACAAGATGCATCGCGGACACGCGGTTCATGACAACGTGGTATAGAAAATCGATCAAGTGTAAGTTGCAATCGATCGCGTGTTAAATATTGACCAAGCCCATTCTGATCAAAGTATCTTCAAGCCCATTCTGATCAAAGTATCTTATCATGAAAAAGGAACCATATGGTTTTTGAGCTCCCATAGATCAGTGATCATTGCACTAGTCTTGCACTCGGGAGATCCGGGTTGAAATCCTGGCAGGGGCAATTTGTCACTGTGTTTCAGATATTTCAGGGCTCTGGCAGCCTCGTGAGGACAATGAGTAGCTATTGGATAAAAGCACATTGCGACCCGGTGCCAGCATTGTAGGTAAATTTTGAAAAATTCAAAGTAATTGGATAATGATATATATTGGAAAAATCCTACAATGCTGCAGTGGGCACCAAATTTGTGACACAATAACACAAAGAAACAGCATTTTTTTTATTTTTTTTATTTTTTTTTTATTTTTTTAACGAGACAAAATATGTTGTTGTTTGCAAATGTCAGGATATTTGACCATTTGGTTTTGGAAATATTTGTTAATTTCTTGATGTAATTTTTTATTTGTCTCATGAAAAAAAATGTATGGTCTGTATGCCATTCTTCTAATTGGGGGGAATGTGTAGTATGCGGTATGCATACCGTTCATCTAAGTGATCAGAAAAATATGTATGGTATGTATGCCATTCTTCTGATTGAGTTGAATGTATGGTAGGCATACCGTTCATCTAAGTGATCAGGAAAATATGTATGGTATGTATGCCATTCTTCTGATTGAGTTGAATGTATGGTAGGCATACCGTTCATCTAAGTGATCAGNTGTATACTATACATGTCATTCCTCTGATTGGTGTATACTATACATGTCATTCCTCTGATTGGTGTATACTATACATGTCATTCCTCTGATTGGTGTATACTATACATGTCATTCCTCTGATTGGTGTATACTATACATGTCATTCCTCTGATTGGTGTATACTATACATGTCATTCCTCTGATTGGTGTATACTATACATGTCATTCCTCTGATTGGTGTATACTATACATGTCATTCCTCTGATTGGTGTATACTATACATGTCATTCCTCTGATTGGTGTATACTATACATGTCATTCCTCTGATTGGTGTATACTATACATGTCATTCCTCTGATTGGTGTATACTATACATGTCATTCCTCTGATTGGTGTATACTATACATGTCATTCCTCTGATTGGTGTATACTATACATGTCATTCCTCTGATTGGTGTATACTATACATGTCATTCCTCTGATTGGTGTATACTATACATGTCATTCCTCTGATTGGTGTATACTATACATGTCATTCCTCTGATTGGTGTATACTATACATGTCATTCCTCTGATTGGTGTATACTATACATGTCATTCCTCTGATTGGTGTATACTATACATGTCATTCCTCTGATTGGTGTATACTATACATGTCATTCCTCTGATTGGTGTATACTATACATGTCATTCCTCTGATTGGTGTATACTATACATGTCATTCCTCTGATTGGTGTATACTATACATGTCATTCCTCTGATTGGTGTATACTATACATGTCATTCCTCTGATTGGTGTATACTATACATGTCATTCCTCTGATTGGTGTATACTATACATGTCATTCCTCTGATTGGTGTATACTATACATGTCATTCCTCTGATTGGTGTATACTATACATGTCATTCCTCTGATTGGTGTATACTATACATGTCATTCCTCTGATTGGTGTATACTATACATGTCATTCCTCTGATTGGTGTATACTATACATGTCATTCCTCTGATTGGTGTATACTATACATGTCATTCCTCTGATTGGTGTATACTATACATGTCATACCTCTGATTGGTTAGGGTTTTTGTGTTCAAAATATCAAGTTCAATTTTGTCCTTCCATGTTTTTCCTGGTCTGTCTGGTTTTCTCTTTTCAATAAACTGTTACCAATTAATTACCAATTGTATTATCTCATGATCTGACATCTCTGCCAACTTTGTGGGCTGCAATGTCAGTCTATATCTGGACTCCATAGTCATCAGTGTCATAAACACCTAGACTTACAATTCTAATCCACCACATCAATTCAGTCATTTCATTCGTATATCCCCACCATTTTTCAATCCTGAATCTAGAAATGGAATAACAATTGACTTTGAGATTCACACCGCTACAAAAACTATTTCACCAATATCATTGTTTATAGTTGCTATACCAATTCCGATAAAAAAATATTTCTGAAGCAACTTTTCAATAACGAAATACCAGTAGAGGTTTAGGTGCAGAGTTTTTATAGCCCAAAAGAGGAATTCAGCCACGAATATACGAACATTCCACTTGGTGCTGCCACAGCTCCAACTCTGTCCAGGGCCATAGCAAACATTTTAGTCCGGAAAGCCAAATCCTAAACTTAACAAGAAAACCTGTTGAAGTGATAATACAATACTTATAAATAATAATAATTATAATGAAGGAATGTCTTTGGTGACTTTAGGTTTTTTTTAGGGAAACATTTTAAATATTTTAATTTTCGTCCATTGACTTTTTCATTTTAGATTTTCAATCAATTCATATCTCTAAAATGAAAAAGTCAATAGACGAACAATAAAAAAAACAGTGATCGGACAGGGGGTTATCCGCGTGGTTATGGATGTGACTCCAGCAGCACATCATTCACCAGTAGCATTCCAGCAGCACATCATTCACCAGTGGCCTTCCAGCAGCACATCATTCACCAGTGGCCTTCCAACAGCACATCTTTCACCAGTGGCATTCCAGCAGCACATCATTCACCAGTGGCTTGCGGTGTCCTTTTTGCGGACATCGTTGCAGGAAAAAGTCTGGGTTGTAGAAGCACTTTATTGAAGAGGATCGGCACGTATAGATGAGCTTTTCTTTTGTAGAAGCACTTTATTGAAGTGGATCGGCACGCATAAATGAGCTTTGGAGCCAGACAACATCATATCTGTCCTCAGATAGTTGATAGTCTCTAACCAAGTACTCGAAGAGTGTTTGACTAAAGACTACCACCAATACAGCAATGCAAACCAAAAGAAGACACGCATCGTCTCACAGCGACCATCCTCATTTTCCGATGGTGATGAAATATTTGCTGTGATAAGAGGAAATTTCACCAATGTCATTGTTTAAAGTCTTCTTTGGTTCATAATTGCTACAACTACAACACCTCATTAATATGATGGTGTGTCTACTATGCTTATCAAGACTTCATGAGGAAACATATTCCACCAGATGGTCTTAATAGACCCAGTTATAAAGCTTTATCTTTAGTTCACTCAGAAGTGTTTGAAGATACCATCAACCAATATACACCCAAAAGAGTACTGGGCACACTTTCACCTGAAATCGACCCTTCTGAAGCGACTTTACCCAGATCCACCAGATGCACCCTGGCACAGCTTCGGTCGGGATGGTCCAAATTGCTTAATAGTTATATGTCTAGAATAAATTATTCAATAGCAGATACTTGCTCTGATTGTGGAGAAGGTGGCCATGATGTCAACCATATTTTCCAATGTGTTGCCAAACCTACCAACCTTTATTTCAGCTCCCTCTGGTTTGGTCCAGTTGAGGCAGCAACTTTTCTTGGTCTTCAAATTGAGACTGTCGATGAATGAGGTTACAACAGACAACAAAGAAATTGTCTTTTATCACAAAAAATGCAATCTTTATTGGCTTAGAGTTATTATTCAAAATTATTTTTTTTATTTTTTTCAGGGTATTGACGGTTTACCAGCGGAAGTCACCGATCTCTTACGATTAGCAACGACAGCTCCAGCTTCAGCCAAAGTAGTTCTTCTTTATGTATTATTCACAGTAGGAGCATTCCTTTTAATCGTTGCCGTTTTTTGTTTGATTCGAAATTCTGGAAGACAATCAACTCTTAGTTTAGAAGGCACAGCTCATTATGCCGCTAATGACGATATAAGTCGACAAAAAAAATCCATGTCAAATAATATTAAATCTGATTTAAGAAATAATCCAGCATTTGTAGGAGACTCCTAGTGCATTTGTAATCATTCTATCAAAAAGAATGTAGAAAGATTAGACAGGGACTTGAAAATTCAGCACCAAAGGCAGTAGCGTAGCTAGGGAGGGCGGCAGGGGCGGTCCGCCCCGGGTGTCACTCCGAAGGGGTGACACTCGGGGTCTCAGTGACACTTGTGATCTTACGACCAAGTGATTTACGGTGATTCCGAAGTCACCTCCAGTCATCCCGAGGGGGTGACTCATGTGTGAGCGAAGAGTGTCACCCCTTCGGGATGACTTGTTTGGGGTGACACTCGGGTCAAAATTAGCCACCAATATAAAAAAAAATGTTACCAGGGGTGTCACCCCTGAGGAGGACACCAATGGTAGTGTTACCTATAAGGGGACTTCCGAGTAGGGGTGACACGCTGGCATCTCCCCCGGGGTAACTTGCGGTGGCCGAAGAATCAGAATTAACCAAATATATGAAGTCATCCTCGAGGTGTGACACCCCGGGTTACAACCGGTCACTGAAGGGTGTGACAAAAAATGCACCGCCTCAAAAAAAGGCCCAGACTCCCCTACTTGAAAAACTACTGTTCCCCTATAATATTGCTTTGATCTCTACCGTGCTGAAACAAGGCATCTAAAGGCGGCGAAGATAGAAGAAGAGGAAGCAAAAGGGTGGTTTGTCTTAAAAGTAGCATTCCGTTCCTCGCGACCGCGACAAGTGGCCGCGAACTATTTGCACACCCAAACATTGATTTTTTTATATATAGATGAATAAAAACTAATATTTGAGGGGGGGAGGTGACACTAAGAAGATCCGCCCTGGGTGCCACCCGGCCTGGCTACGCCACTGACCAAAGGGCGTAACACAAAAGATGCGTACTCTATAAGGAAAGATTTCTCTACCTCAAAAATAAGAAGGCGGGTGACTTTTGTTTACCTCGGAATACTAAAATAATCTGAAAAAATCGATCTGAAATGCTAACCTTAGGCCGGCCATACACGCAGCGATAAGTCTGCACAGACTTATCTATTGAAAATTTCAATATCTGCACAGATCTGAAAATCGGAGACAAAATCTGTGCAGATCCTGCCATACACGACAGATTTGTCCGTGCAGATAAGTCTGTACAGACAATATAGATTTGAAAAATTATTTTTGTATCAAACTACAAATAAAATACGAGTCACGAGCGCTTTCATCTGTTACGACATCATCTGGTCCAGATGATGTCGTAACAGATGAAAGCGCTCGTGACTCATATTTTATTTGTAGTTTGATACAAAAATAATTTTTCAAATCTATATTTCACAATGACTACAAACATCCTTAATAATTTATCTAAATTAAACTGTACAGACTTATCGTTGCGTGTATGGCCGGCCTTAGTCTTTCTAATGTCCCATAGGAATTAAATAGCTTTTTGGCTTGTACAATGTTTTTTTTTTTTAATTTGGCTTAACGTTTCTTTAACATCTATTGGTCATTCGATACGGGGGTTTTACCCTCCATTCGCTGGAAACTTGCAAACCAGCTACCCACATTGACCTCACCCAGCCTGGGTTGGGCCGAAAAAATAGCCAGCATCACGAGGCCGCGAACCCACGTGAACACCTACATGGTACAACCTCGCTGGACGTTGCTTAACTTCAGTGATCGAACGGGAACTGGTGTATTCAACGTGCCATAGACGCTGACTCTTGTACAATGTTCCAAAAGGTAATTTTAAGAATGTAATAGGGACAGCCACCTTCTATGGAACTTTGAGTACTCGGTAATATCACCTGAAATTAATTTGTTTAAGGATCACTGGTCATTGTGGTCTGAGGAAACACCTGCACACTATGGACTTCCATCAGGAACAAATTTTGTGTAGACTTTATGGGGGGGGGGGGTAACTGCTTCTCACGTCATTTTTTTATTGTACCAGACTAGTTGTGTAGTCTTCACGCAAGTAGAATTGCAAGGGGCAATTACATCCTAAGCTTGATATTAAAGAAAAATATTTAGCCAAAAGGCTGATCAAACTTGCACAGATCTTTGACCCTAACTACTTTCTAAGCACAAAAGTTGAAGCTTAGGTGCAGGGGATTTTATATCCTCAAAGAGAAATTAAGCTCAGGAATATAAGAATAAGCAACCCCCAGCGAGTTTTTAGTTGGTGGATGACCATGTAGATTTGAGCCCTCGTGATGCTGGCTATTCCCGACCCAATCCCGGCGGATTGGGTCGGGAATAGCTTGTTTGTAAGTTTCCAGCGAATGGCAGACAAAACCCCCGTCTCGAATGACCATAGATGTTAAAAATACGTTAAGCTTTTTTTTTTTTTTTTTAAAAAAAAAAAGTATAGTAACGGTGTTTTTCAGAATATTTTCCCAAAAAATCCAAAAATCTATGTCTTAGACGTTTCCCACGTTTTCATTTTAGCCTGAAACGGTTTGTTCGATCAGGCCGAGAGCTAGAATTTTGGATTTTTTGAGAAAAAAATTTGGAAAAAGGCATCACTTTCTTAAAATTACCTACTGGAGGATTTTGTAGTGTCCAAAAAAAAAAAAAAAAAAAAAAAAAAAAAAAAAAAAACGAAAATCCCAAAACTACCCGGTATACCCCCTCTGTAAAAAAATAGATTTTTTTTTATATTCCGATAAAATGGTTAATAAAACTCGACCTAATTTTATCAATTGACCAGTGTAAACCTGGGTTACCCAGAGGTTGCATAAAAGCATAGAACACAATTTTACTACAAGAATCAGGGGCGTACACAGGATTTTTTTTCGGGAGGGGCTGGCTGGGCAAAATGTATACCATAACAGCATCGTGGCGTTGAACCCATCTACGATCATACCACGTTGAATACACCAGTTCCCGTCAGATCACTGAAGTTAAGCAACGTCGGGCGTGGTCAGTACTTGGATGGGTAACCGCCTGGGAACACCACGTATCTTTGGCTCTTTTTTCCGGCCCAACCCAGGCTGGGTTTATGGGAACCTGTCTTACTTGGGAATATATTAAACTTCAACCCAAGTTGTATTTTTAAATTTCTCGTATGAAATTGATATGAATAGGCAAAAAAGTTCTAGCTATTGCCGTTCTCATTTTAAGCAGGATATGGGAAAACGCTAAAAAGCGGCATAAAACCGCCAACGGTATATTCAATTACCACCAAAAGCTTGTTTTGCGGTCATGGCATAAAANTTGGGGGGGGGGGCTATAGCCGGCCAGCCCCCCCCCCCTTGTGTACGCCCCTGACAAGAATACTCGTATTTATCATATCTTTCTAATATCGACCTTTATTTGAATAGGTTTTTTTTAGTGGTAGATAATGAATGGCTGAAAAGTGAATTTTTTGGGTGCTATTATTATGTAATATATATATCTCAAATTCATGGAAATAAAATTCCATGGATCGGCTAAGATTTTAATTGAACCCACGCCCTTCTGTTTACAAATCAGAACGTCTGGTTGGTGTTGCGAGTTGCTTTGAATAGTCTCGTGTCATGTTGGGTTGATGAATGAGAAAGAATTATGAAAATCCGTGGGGGAGGGGGGTGCTATATTCATTCAAGGGGACATGATCAAACCATTTGCACTATAACGGTGTTTGCGTAAACAAATTTATTTGATGGTGTAGGTTATGTCATAGTTTGAGCATAACGAATAAAATAGAAAGCATAATGAAATGAACAGATAGTGGGGAAACTCATGCAGTTACATGTGAGTCGCCACTAGAGGGCGTTTACCTATAGAATAATTAACTGTACACCGAACACTAATGCAGTTACATGTGAGTCGCCGCTAGAGGGCGTTTACCTATAGAATAATTAACTGTACACCGATAACTAATGCAGTTACATGTGAGTCGCCGCTAGAGGGCGTTTACCTATAAAATAATTAACTGTACACCGATAACTAATGCAGTTACATGTGAGTCGCCGCTAGAGGGCGTTTACCTATTGAATAATTAACTGTACACCGATAAATCAATCAGATGATTTGCTAATAACAAACCCTGAAGGATTTGGTACCGGGCAGGAATAATGTGGCCTGATTTTTTTGTTATCCAATTTTAACCTAATTAGAAAGGTTAAGAAAAAAAATACGGCATACCTCTATTTCTACGTATAACCGTCCAACATCGACCCATGACGGCCAATAAAAAAGCGACTTTAAAACAAACATTTGATTTAAAAAAAAAAAAATACTTGCCACATTACTCCTCCCCAACCCATACAGGTTGATTACACTAGCGCTAGAGATTCACTGCCACACCGCATCATGGGTTAAATTCCGAGAGTTTCCCCACTTCCTGTTCTATTCGTTATGTAGAAACTAATGCATAATCAAAAGTTAACTGCTGTGGGGCTGGTTTGCAACAACTCGCCATGAGTTGTTGATACTAAAGAATCCTCACGGATAATGCAGTATCTTCTCCTTGCTTTCTGCATGGGTGATGTAAAGAATATCGTTTCCGACCTTTCCCTTAGTCGCATTTTACGACTGGCATGGACTTGAGTGCCTTGAATGTATTTTTTAAGTCCTCCTATTCACAGGGGACATAAGAAGAATATAATGCAGTAACTTTTCCTTGCTTTCTGCATTAGAAATGGAAAGGATATCGTTTCAGACCCTTCCCTTAGTCGCATTTTACGACTGGCATGGACTCAGGTGCCTTGGAAGTATTCTTTTTAAATTACCCTAACCTAATTAAGATATGTATTTCATTTCAAAAACAAATCTCTTCCAATACAATTAAAATGAGTAAGTCCCGAATATTGAAAATAGGTTAGAGACATCACATCTCTTCCTCGATATTTCTCGTGTGAATAATTTTCAAAATGTAAATAACTTTCTATTTTCTTCTCTGTATATTTTTTTTAAAAGAATAATGTGGGAAATTTTTGTTTTCTTTTATGTTTGTTTTTGTGTCTTTATAATTAATTTTTGACATTATTTTAAGAAAATATTTTTCCGTCCTTTTTATACATATTTAGCAGAATTTCATTGGAATACAGCAACCAATATTTAGCGTAAAAGTATTTGGTGATTTTCATTGCTAAATTGTTTGGTGTCTATTTTAGTGTTTTCCAATGCTAAAGAATTTAATTGCTTAGTTTGCAATGTTGAAATATTTTTTTTTCAATACATTCAGTGACTGTTTTCTAATGCTAAAACAGTTAGTGACTGTTTTCTAATGCTAAAACAGTTAGTGACTGTTTTCTAATGCTAAAACATTCAGTGACTGTTTTCAATGCTAAAACATTCAGTGATTTCTAATGCTAAAATTAAGAAAATATTTTTCCGTCCTTTTTATACATATTTAGCAGAATTTCATTGGAATACAGCAACCAATATTTAACGTAAAAGTATTTGGTGATTTCCATTGCTAAATTGTTTAGTGTCTATTTTAGTGTTTTCCAATGCTAAAGAATTGAATGCTTAGTTTTCGATGTTGAAATATTTTTTTTTTTTTTCAATACATTCAGTGACTGTTTTCTAATGCTAAAACATTTAGTGACTGTTTTCTAATGCTAAAACATTTAGTTACTGTTTTGTAATGCTAAAACATTCAGTGACTGTTTTCTAATGCTAAAACATTTAGTGACTGTTTTCTAATGCTAACTCATTCAGTGACTGTTTTCCAGTGCTAGAATATAAAAAGGTTTCTCTTTCCTAATCGATCAATTTTTGGTAACTGTTTTGATTTTAGTGCTGACCTTGAAATTCATTTTTTTTTTTAGCTCTTGAAGAAATAAATGGTGTTTAGTTTTCGATTGAAATTCTGCTTATCTCGGTGTTGCGATATATTTACTCTTTTTTTAAAAATAATATAAAAATCAAAAGTTAGGTTTTCCAATATTATTTTTATAGTTAAATTATTTTTTTTTTTTTGTTGAAATATTTGTGTCTTATATTTCATTGATATTGACTACTGCTGTAATATTTAAACTGGATATTGTCAATCAAAGATCAAGTGTCTATAGGTATAACTTCGGGTAGATATGTACTTTCAACTCCTGGCAGAAACGTACTGTGTTTGTTTATATCTGAACTCTCCACTTATTTTGACAAAATTCTTCCCTTAAATTTAATTTGAGAGTGAGAAATATAATTTGTTGATGGTGCCGACTTAGTTTCTTACTAATTGTACAAGGGTATATGGACATGAGTCCAGGCAAAAATATAGGACCGTCTCCAAAAGACGGCCCACGTAGTATTGGTTTCCATCGTTAACTAGAAAAATAGACTGTTGATTGGAATGTGACCACTAGATGAGGTAGATGCCTAAGGCGATTTCGGCCACCAAAACCTAAGAGCTCCATTTTTATGTGGTCAAATATTCAGAGAAAAATCCTACTTCAGCTGGGGATTGAAACCACGACTTTCTATGTATTATGCGAGAGCTTGACCATCAAACAACTATGGTACCGAGGCAGATAGCGAAGCTTAGTTCTTTTTTAATTTAGATTCTAGGGGTAAAGTGTTCGACAGGTAAACAGGAGGACGTGAGTTCAATCCCCATCTGAGGCATAAGTAGAGTATTTAAGGGTTAGATGTTAAAAATGCCTCGCCTATTAACCAGGTGGTAGGAATATAAAAAAAATGGCTTAACTATTATCCCCACGATGGTAAGATCTGACCTAGTTAGATGTCGTCGTTGTGATCTTCGTTCTCCTAGTTAGATGTTGCCGTTCTGATCTTAATTTTCCTAGTTAGATGTTGCCATTGAGACGATATTGTCGTTTTGATCTTCGTTTTCCTAGTTAGATGTTGCCGTTTTGATCTTCGTTTTCCCAGTTAGATGTTGTCGTTTTGATCTTCGTTTTCGTAGTTAGATGTTGTCGTTGAGATCTTCGTTTTCCCAGTTAGATGTTGCTGTTGTGATCTTCGTTTTCCTAGTTAGATGTTGCCGTTTTGATCTTCGTTTTCCTAGTTAGATGTTGCCGTTTTGATCTTCGTTTTCCTAGCTAGATATTGCCGTTGTGATCTTCGTTTTAATTCAGTGTCAAGTTGTAAACACTCTATCACAGAAGTGTGGATTAATTCGCGTTAGTTATTTAAAATCTGAGTTTTAAACAACTTGTAAGAAGCTAGCGCACTCTGCTTATCAGATTTAGAACAGATTTAATGTATTTTAAAACGTAAGATATATTTTTTCATTATTATATAAAAAATGCTCAATTCAATATTACCTAAATATTTTTTTTTCTTTTATTTTATAATGTTTTTCATTTTTCTTTTGGTTATCTCGTAATCTTTCCGAACCGAAATTACAAAATTTCGGTTCGGGAAAGTGACATTGATTTAATTGACCTCGATGAATTTTTGAGAAATTTTCCAGCGAATATCATTGATAGAGAGATTTCACTAATTTATCGGAATACGAAACTCATCCCGAAAACGATGTTGTGTCGACGTCTTTGCGCATGACAAAAATTATCGGAGCTCGGTTTTCGTTTTCGGAGTCCCGATTAATCTCGATAATGGGGAGAACTCTCTAAAAATTAATGTTTGGAAGAAAAAATAAAAAACACATATAGCATGCTAAAATGTACAAAAGTCTACATAATTGTGAACGTTAGTGAACTACACTTCACCCCGGTATGCGGTATACATATACATACCAAATGCACTTGTACGAGAGTATATGTGTAATTGTGTATGTATGTATGTTTGTTACGCGATACAAGCCACAATTTTCATCCGATTTTGACGAAATTTGGTATACATATTTAGGACATGAAGGAAGTCGTAGACCATGATTTTTTTTGGGGGGAGGGGGTTCCATTCTTATCAATTNGGGAGGGTCTATTCCTATCAATTTTTCGCTATCTGCTACCGTCTGGTGCTATGGGCTCTTATATTGTAACAAACAACCCTTACCACATAGGTACACAGGTAGGTGCATAGGTACACAAAAAATTCTGATTTATATATTAAGATGTGGTTGAATGTTGTAGAAGAGTCAATTTTCAGAGAGAGAGAGAGAGAGGGAGCACGCTGTGGTCCTAGAACTGTCCATTGAATTTTTTTTCTGAATCCAGGAATACCTAGTGTAAGCTTGGTCAAAAACTCATAATACCTAGTGTAAGTTGCCCAAAGCGCGGGGCCCTTGGCAGCCGCCAAATCTGCCTTATGGTAATCCGGTACTGAGTGGATTCTATATTTTTCCTAAAAGTAAAAAAGTATTGGGTATTATTTTTTGGGGAGGATTCATTTCTGGTAATTTTTTGATATCTTTTACCGTTTGAATGTAATTTTGTACCGCAGAAAACGTTTTCGCCATAATTCGATTCCAGTTGAACTTTCGATTTTTTGCTTCCTTATTACATACTGAAAATTTCAAGTCTCTGGGTTTAGTCATCGTTGATTATGAGTCAGTTAATATCAATTATGAGTCGGTCAATGTACAAACTGGTCAGGGCCGGATTTAGGCGAAGGCAAATCAGGCGGTTGCCTGCTCGAAAAATTTTAGGTATATTGGGATATCTTTATAGGGCCTCCCCTCCAAAACAGAAAATTGAGCGTCGCCCATTAAACGGCTGTTCTCAAAATTGATCAGGTTTCCAAAACATGGTCTAAAAATGTTTGCGTGAAAAGTGGGATTTTTTTTTTCCTTTCTTAATCAATGTCAGTGCGTTTAATTACATCACAAAAAACAAATTAATCGATACTTTCCCAAACGTTTTTGTATCTTTGCGAATTTTGTTAACTTTGCCAATTAGCGTCGCAAGTGGAGAAAGAAGTTTTTCCAAACTCAAATTGATCAAAAACTATTTAAGATCGTCTATTTCTCAAGAACGTTTATGTGATTTGGCTACCATTTCAATTAAAAAAAAATCCTTGAAACACTGGACATTGCGACGACATTGAAAAATTTCGCCCTTATGAAGGCAAGAAAAGTAAATTTGTAAAATAGGTTTCTGCTTATGTAAAAATTTATTTAGTTGAAATTATTTATCACTCACTATCAATGGCAAAAAAAGTTTCACAATTGAAAATTTACTGCTAATGCAAAAACGTTTTAATCAGAACCGCGAAAATTTATTTTTAACTTTAGAGTTGTTCTGAATTCAATAAAAGTTTTTTTACTGAACACTCGAAAACTGGAGAACTTTCAAAAATATTGGGGGGGGGGGCGCCAAACAAGTTTTTGCCTGCACCTAAAATCATCGCTTGTCCGGCCCCGAAACTGGTGTTTGTATTTTACGAGTAAACTTTTACTACAGATAGTCCATATAGAGCCCCTATGAGTAATTTACATACTTGTCCCTCCGGAGGTTAGCACCTTTTAGCTTATGAAGAAAAAATTTAAATATAAAAGCTTGAATTTCACTTGTACTTTACGTTGAAATTGCTATCTGGGGAGAATCTACTAATGTACAAAAAGAAGTTTGAATATCATTGTCATAAGACTGAATCAGTAAAAATCAGTGTAGGATAGAAAGAAGATAAATTAAATTTGAATTTATTCGTCGGGTTCATTGAGACGGAGTCGGGCGAAATCTTCGAAAACGATGTTGTCATCATCATCAGTAGCGTAGCAAGAGTTCTCATATCGGGCGCGATCAATACTTTTTGATTTCTTCAAAGCATTTGTTTTATCTTTATCTGCCAACACTGAAATCATACAAAAAAAAAAAAAAAAAAAAAAAAAAAAAAAAAAAAAAAAAAAAAAAAAAAAAAAAAA
>CM022885.1:37520543-37536558 GCA_012654025.1 Pachypsylla venusta | reverse complement strand
CATGCAACTTTCTGGTAAGTATATTATTGATCATGCAACTTTCTGGTAAGTATATTATTGAACATGCAACTTTCTGGTAAGTATATTATTGAACATGGAACTTTCTGGTAAGTATATTATTGAACATGCAACTTTCTGGTAAGTAATTTAGTGATCATGCATCCTTTGTCTGTTTTTGAAATTTCTGGTAAGTATTTTAGTGATCATGCATCCTTTGTCTCTTTTTGAAATTTCTGGTAAGTATTTTAGTGATCATGCATCCTATGTCTGTTTTTGAAATTTTGAAATATTTGATGTAAAACATCAAATTTTGAGGGGGGGTATAGTTTTTTCTCGTGACAATTCCAAATTCCAAAAAGGTTCATTATTGAAAATAATAAAACAAAACGTTTTTGGGGGAAAAAAAACGGTAAAAACCGCCAGCGATATATTTGATTGAACCCAAAAGTTTCGGAGCTAACAATAGATGAAATTTGGGGAAAAAATGGAGTAAAAGTATAAGATTTAATATTATGATTTGAATAAGTTCAAACTCTACTTCCCACTGCACACTTATGAATAAAAGAAAAATATAATTCGATATATACAGTAATTATAAAGCTAGAAACTAAAATTCAACAACTGAAACTCACGCCAAGGCTTCATAAATCTATAGTTTAATATATTATTTTTTAAATATGTTTTTTTATATTAAACTTGTATTCTGATTGGTTCAAATTGTATTTTCACCAACAAGATGTCATGATTATAAACTAATATATTAATCTAAATGAGAACCAGGTTGATATATGAGTTCCTAGTAAATAAATATTATTCAGAGATATATGTTTAAATGGTTATCTGACACACATTAGAATCGGTTTCATTTGGGAACAGAAAACATGTTGTTGTATCGAATACTCTGTAGCGTCTTTTCTTTCAAGCCTAAATAGAGATTTTACTTAAATCCAACAAGTTCGTAACCAGGAGGCTGTTGATTCGAATACAACTCTATATCCCCTCTTCGACACAAGATTGGAAATAGAATCTTTAGAAGAGGGCGTCTAAAAAAAAAAGTTATTTTTAATTTTTTGTGATTTTCACCAAATTAACTTTTGTGGTCAGTTGTCAAAAGCTCTTCACGGACGATTTCAGAAAACAATTGATCATATTTGTGGCGTGAAATTGAACAAACTAGGTCAATGCAGTAAACAAGCTATAAGTGACCTGTATGACCCAAAAAATCATCATAAAAACAATAAGTCCAAAAAATATTGCCAATGAACGCAGTGTCAAAAATCTATTATTAAGGTTATTTTTTACTTTCTCTTCCTAAAGAAGATAAAGTATTGTAATCGTGCAGAAAATTTGGAAAAAATTTTCTTGCTGTTGTTCAATCCATACTTAAATAATTGCATTCTCTTTCTCAATGATGATAATTTAAAAAAATCTGATTTTGTACAATTTTGGGTAGCTTAGTAAAATATTATTATGGTAATCATTTTGGAAACTGACCAGTTGTAAAATCAGTGTTACTTAAAATGCAATAATTAAAGTTTGGGTTAAAGATAATTTTTTGTATGTTTGTGAGATACCAATATTTTCTCATATCATCAATATGAACAAATATTGATGCTATTGAGGGTACCTTGTTGAGATATGACACAGCCATGCCTCTCAGTCTGATGCCATTCTTTCATTTCTGCTTATGAGTTTATAATAATTTTTTGCTATAGGTGATTGTATGAGGGCCGTTTCAAAAGTAATTTTCGATGATTTTTCCCGGCGTCATTTTGAACGTTTGCGGGAAAACCCGGTACAGTTACGTTGAGGTCTAATAACACTTCTGAACTTTCATCAGCCCGCTTGAAGTTTTTTCTTGTCTTGTTATCAGTAACAATGGAGCTTCATGGAAAAGCAATTTACTTGAAACTCGTAATGTGGTGTTTGATGGAAAAGCAATTTACTTGAAACTCGTAATGTGGTGTTTGATGGAAAAGCAATTTACTTGAAACTCGTAATGTGGTGTTTGATGAAGATCGTAGCTGCAGACCAACTTTTAAAAGTTCAGACGCAGTGTCTGGAAGTCGGGAATATCATGGAGGAAGATGTGCGTGTTTATTCCTTTTTCGTCTGAATGCTCATTTCCACTACTAACGAATTTCACATTTTGACAATTTTTTAAGAGGGAAGGTTACTTATAACAAAACAAGACACATCGTCACCTTATTTCAGAAGGAGTCTTAACTCGAAATTTTTTAAAATCGGGTTTTTTGTCCCATATAATGTAAAATATCAAGGCGCGTACTGTGCCTAACCGGGGTTTTCCATCATCATTCAAAATGACACCCGGAAATTTCACTGAAAATTACTTTTGAAAACTACACTTGTACGAGAACCAAATATTTTCAAGTATTTTGTATGATTTTATTTTAGCTATCCAAAGACATCAAATTTAACATTGAATTCAGATATCTAATTAAACAGTTCTCTAATTTCTTTTAAATAAAAAATAAATAATGAACGTAAACTGAAGAAGAAAAAAAATTGAATTTAAAAATAAAAATAATTTTCTTTAGCAATTCTAATAATACTTATTATACAAGGATCCTCTCAACCAGCTAGTTTATAATGTTACTAAGAGTACTAATTACAGTGTTCGTATCAGCAAGGAAATTAACAAAATCGTGTTGAGAGATTACATGTACTATATATAAGCTGCATTGCACAATTATATATATATATTTTTTTTTAATTTACAAAATATTTTATAAATAAAAAAAAATATTCAAGAATAAGGTAGAAGAAGGTAGAGGATCCGAAAACACTAGCGCTGTTTCCCGGTTAAATTACCAAGTCAACCAGGAATGAGTGCGAGAGTAGCTCCACACTTGCATCTTTTAGGCTAGGATCACATGACCGCGCAGTATCATACGGTCATGTAAACAATATGCACTATTTAGATAGATCTTGTGCCGCGCGGATCGTCGTACCGCGCGGTCATGTGAACCTAGCCTTAAAATCAATCGTTTTCATTGGCCAGATCAAGGTTACTGCAAGAGATGCAAAATTAGGATTCTCAGATTTTGTCTCATACTTAGAATTTTTCTTCCTTGCAGCAAATAATATGTCCTTAACTAACCTTCCAAATAGGGTCTTACCTAATTTGAAGCACAACAATCAGGAGAATCTTCAAAAAAATCGAATAATTTAGACAAATCGTAAAGCCGCCCCAAATTATATATATATATTTAAATATTATTTAAGTTCAACAGACGATGTCGTAACAGACGAAAACGCTCGTGACTCTCTTTAATATTGGTAGTTTAATAGATTTTTTTTTTTTTTAAACTCATTTGAACTATGAATTTGTTTACTGTTGACTCACCTGAAATGAATCCTTTAATACATCTACCCGAATATAATACAATACAAACCAAAAGTTTGAACAATCTTTCATTGTCGCGAGTTTAAAAAAAATCAAATTTGAAGGACACCACGAAAAAAAAAATACATTTCGTGATCGATTCTTATTGAAAATATGAAACCAAAAGGGATCAATATAAATACGCTGGCATTGTTAGTAAACTAGCCAGTGTAATAGGATCTTCAAATTAATATTACTTTTAGCGATTTTTCTTTTATGTGATCCAGGCATATGATCCGTGATTTTACTCATAAAAGTTTAAAACATGTTTTTTTTTTTTTAATTCACATTTTTCAAGAAATAGATGAATTCTGACGAGCTAGAAGCGCAAGGTTAGAGGGACTAGATGACACTGTGTATCCGATTCAGATTTAGCTCATTCTAAATATCGGATGAATATAATTTAGAAGAATCATAAAATAATACAATTAAGTGGACAATATTAATTCGGATTAATAAAGGAGACAAGATTTCAATATTACAGAGACCATCATCAGGTCGATGTTCACTGATAGTGATCATAATTTCTACTCTACTCTTCTAGTGATCATAATTTCTAATCCTCAGTAGCTCAGTTGGTTGAGGCGGTGGATTCGTAACCAGGAGGCTGTTGGTTCGAATCCAACTCCATCCACCCTCTTCGACACAAGATTGGAAATAGAATCTTTAGAAGAGGGCGCCTATTAAAAAATATATGTATAGGTATATTTTAAAAAAAAATAAAAAAAATAATAATAATAACAGTTCAGGCGATGATAGTCTTGCGTACTATTGAAAACTCGCCTTATAATTAAATCGATACTGGTTACCTAATTCATTTTTAAAATATCGAATTCTGATGTGATCAAAAGAAATAAAACCTTTAGGACACTTGGTAGAACTATCAAATACAAGAAATGAAAATGATAAAAACACTTTATGTTCTACACTTTTAATAAATTATTCGATACGCGTATTTCAGATTTTACTCGATTATGAAGAATGAATATGACTGATTCTATAGGGATCAGAATTCTGATCAGGTAATTCAAAAGATAAAAGGACGCACACCCACATGACTGTGGCCACATAAGTCGCTATATAAATATTGTAATATATTTTATTTTATTTGTAAAACAATTAAATATAATAAATAATTTCTAGAAAAAAAGGTAGTTGATAGGGGCTACCTGTATTTGCTACACACTTATTGTAATAAAATAAGATTTATTTTTTAAATTACACTTTTTTTTTAAAAAAAAATTATTTTTTAAAAGAAAAATCAAGTAGGTATTTACATAAAATATAAGTATAGTATGAAAACACGACTAAATTTTCCTTTCATGGGTGAGAGAATAATTTAGACAACCAAAAAGAACGCATGGTTTTATAATAATGGCTTATAAAAGAGGTTAAGAAACGCGATGTTCTCGGTTTTTAGAGAGGAATAAAGGCATCATAGCCTAGATTGGAAAATATTCGTGTATATAAGTCACACATACAAACAGGATGTAAAGGCAGTCGTCCTTTGGAAGCGACTTGGAGCGACTAATACAAATGTAAGTTAATGGAACAAATCTCGTCCACTCTAAGCGTTCTATGCTTAGAGTGGACGGGGTTTCATTAACCTACATTTATTAGGATCAGTCGCTCATAGTGTCGCGCAGTCGCTTCCAAAGGACAACCGGGGTAAGAGTTCAGAGCGATAATTTGGCATTGATAGCAGAATTTTGTTTAATTTTAAGCTACGTTTTTCATGAATTTAAGAAAATATATGGTTAAAATTTACAAATAAATATTGAGTCACAAGCGAATTCGTCTATCACCACATCTGAATATTTATTTTTATCCACTTGATATATATAGATATTTATTTCTTTTCCAACCTATATTTTGATATAAGTGAAGTCTTTTAAAAAGAATTAGATTTAAACCCATGCGTACTTTTATGTGAGAACATAAAGATATTTTTGACGAGTGTAAGTTGCAAGACAATGTGTTGTTTTTATTAATGACAAATAATTTGAAAAACTTTTATAACAAGTCAAATAAAATTTTTGTACCCGGACACTCGAAAAAAAAAAGATCAGATGATACGGAGGAGTCCACACCGGCCATAGTTTGGTAACCCTTATATTTCAGGAGAACTAACAAGGGGGTTCAAATTTTTGTCAGCCTCTAATTTTCAGTTTTTTCCCTTTTATCGTTCTTAAACTATTTAATAGCTTTCCAACTTTTCGAAGACCCTGTATATTGAGCGCAACTAAAGTTGCTTTCGATAGGAAGCATTTCCAGATATAGTCACTCGATATAGAGACATATTATTCAATCAGTATCAGCAAGATGATGGTGAGATTTTTTTTTGAAGTATTTTTGAATCACCTTGTATTAAATTCACAACACAGAAATCCCCACTTAACATAAACTCCCGTAAATCTAAAAGTATGGAACCATAATTCTTTATATTTTTCTCTTACTACCGATTTTTTGAATAATTTGAATTATTAAATTTATATATGGTATCGAGGATGTTTCAAGTCAAATTAGGAAATATAAATATTCTTTACATCAACTACAAAAAATAGATTGGTGAGTCACGAGCGCTTTCATCTGTTCACTTGAGAATGTCGTAACAGACGAAAGCACTCATGACTCATCACTCCTCATGTAGTTGACATAAAAAATAATTCATTCAAATTTATAATTTGAATTATATACCTAAATAAGGAAAATGTCATTTTTTTGTAAAGAAAAATGTTCTATCTTACAGTCGTTCAAAAACAAGTCAAAATATTCTCAAAAATGTGTTCACGCTCTTAATATTATAAAATAATATCTATGCTTTAATGAACAACTACAGTAGTGCATTGTACATAATTATATACATATAAATATAACATGAAAGATTAAAGAAAACAAACAAAATATGGAAAAATAAATAAATAAAAAATTAAAGTATACGTAAAAGATATCAATACGTAAATAGGGGGGAAAAATATCAAAATAACGAATTATGTGCGAACCTTAATTCTTTCTTTGACCCTAGGTAGTAGATAGAAATTTTTCCAAAAGATACATTTTTTTTTTAACCAAACAGAAGATAGAATTTTTTCAACCCTACACAGTGGAAAGATTTTCCTAACCCTAAAGTGGATAGATATTTTTAACCCAGTGGAAGATTTTTTTTTTTTCCAACCCAAAACTGTAGATAGATTTTCTCAAGCCCTAGACACTGGATTTAAGTTTTTCAACCCTACACAGTGGAAAGAATTTTCTAACCCTAAAGTGGATAGATATTTTTAACCCAGTGGATGATTTTTTTTTTTTCAACCCAAAACTGTAGATAGATTTTCTCAAGCCCTAGACAGTGGATTAAGTTTTTCAACCCTACAAAGTGGAAAGAATTTTTTCACCCCAAACTGTGAATAGAATTTTATTCGGAGTTTTTTTTATGTGCTTTTTTAGTGTTCTGGCCAGTTTTACCATACTAGAGGGAGGCTACAAGAAGAGAGTTTACTTTTAAATAGCCATATTAGCGATGCCACGAAGGATGTGTTTCTTTTTATGATTATTCTTCCCAACATCCTATTAAAAGTATAAAAATTTTAAAAATGAAGTTTTTTTAACGAAATTTCACCAAAACTAGACGGTATTTTTCTTTCTAAAAGAATAGTGTTGAAGATCAAATGGAGATCAAATTGACCGCTGTAGATCAAATTGAATGCCTTTTCAGATATCCCTTTTTCAAGTAAATTACAGATTCATTTAAATCATGACTTCATTTAAATCTTGACTTTAAGTCATGCTCATTTTGTCTATACGTCATAGGACGACGTCTATTTATCGACATAATTTAACAATATCCAGTTCAATACTCGTTTCAATTCCTTTCATAATAAAATTATGAAAATAAAAAGAATTCCATATCTAGGGTTAAGGTTCAAAATATTCCAAACATTAAACTTTTAAGGATTCAGAGTATGAGACTCTCTCTCTCATTTGAAGTTTAAAATAACGATTAACACAAGATATTGTCCCTCCAAGGAAACACAGAGTGTAAAAAATTCTGAAAGTGAAAAAGAGTGTTTAAAACCTGAGATCATAAAGATAAAATGAATCTACTATTTTGCACGACGGTGTGAATATGAATGAAAATCGGTTTGTGCAGAAACGGCTAAAACGATTAGATTCTCTAAATGGTAATGATTGTGAGGACAGCTAGGGTTATAGAATATGTTGTTGATTTGATATAAAAAAAAACGTTAAAATGTCCGTCGATTCGTATTAAAAAACGGAATCACTACTCTGACAAATTAATGCAAATTAGATTTGAGGCATTTTAATTTTTTTATTTCAAAATTTCAAGAAAATTATCATTAAAAAATTATGTCTTTTTCGTCTAAAGTTTGAGTGAAACTGTATTGTAACCAATAGCGAGTTGTTACTTAAATCTAAATTGCCGCTTCTGATTTTATTTTTTTTTCAGAGAATATTTTTCATCTAATTTGGCCTATAGAACAGTGGCTTTAAGAATTATTTTAAAATGATGCAAAAAAATAATATCAATAATTTATAAATATAGTATTTCAATCTATTTAAGGACTGGAGGTTTGTTTCATAAAAATTACACGAGGAATTTGACTAGGCAGTAATCCTTCAAATTGTGGTCAATAACCAGATTTTTTACCTTCCAAAGTGAAATATACAAAATGATTCCATTTAGAAAAAAAAAACTTTTATATATGGGTATTATCAACCAAAAAACTGAGGAAAACTTAAGTTAGATTTTTATAATAGTATGCAGATGACAAGACCTCTATTATTTATCCTTGAAGAATTAATATCAGTGAGTTATTATTAATTGTGCAAAACAAGAAAAATAGTATATACTTGGCCACAGGTGTCGAACACCATTGAACGCCAAGCTGAAATCACACAACAAGCCAGTCTCACAATACGGCGAGTTAAATAACATTAAGTAATATGCATGGTCATTTTCTGTAAATGATGATTTTTCTAACTTTGACCCTGATTGTCTGTAAAACCAAAAAACATTCAATCTTAATGTTTGGAAACTTTCAGGCATTCAAATATTTTGCTCGTCATCTGCATACAATTTTAAAAATCCACTCCAACTTAAGTATCCAGCTTTCCCTAGGTCACCCAGGGTTACATTTTATTTTAACATATTTTTTAGCTTTAAATTATTTTTTTGGGTGTTTTTTTTAATATAAATATATTATAAAAAAAAAAAAATTGGAAATAATTGAATATATTTTTTTCCTATTCAATAAAGTTGACTAGTATAATGTTTATGAAACGATGCTCTGGGCGCCTAAAATAATTTGAAAATATAAATTTTAAAATAAATAAAAGTGATAATATGGAATACATTTAAAGGAGGGACACACACGATTTATTTTTTCAAAAATTATACGTTAAACTTTTATTGTTTTTAGAGTAAAAAAATCGATACTGATTTATTGAGTCACCTTTAATAAAGAGTTTCTTATACTTCGTATGACGAAGATATAAGTAAAAAATTAATTGAAAATTCCGGTTCTTTTTTTTTAAATAAGGTATATCTTTTTACGTTTCATAATACTCGTCCGCAAAAAACACGACATTTTTCAGCCTTTTTACGTTTCCTATCCTATAAAAAGGAAAATATTATAATGGGCTGAAATTTTCGATGTCGAGTTTTTGAGTTTGGGTAAAAAACTTTTTCTTGCTTAAGTAGAAGAAGAAAAGTTACCTTTCCAAAGGTAAAACACGTAATCATAATTTTTAAGTTCTATTTTTTGTACTAAGCACTAATTAATCTGATTTGTACAAAGAAAAAAAAATCATTATTTACATTATACTAGCATGGAGGTGAGAAATTTAGGAAGAAACAAAATGGTTGCACTTCAAAGAAAATTTTCTTGTTTTGCCCAAAACAAATGGCTAAACACTATCCTATTCATTTAAAATAATTCAGTTACAAACAAACGAATCGATAAGAGCTAGAGATTTATTTAAATTTGAAGACGTCACTATTGTTATTTATGACAAGGATTTACTTCAGATTTTCACTCCAATAGAAGAAGTTAGCAATAGGATGCCTCATACAAATTTGTTTAATAATAAATTCAAACAATCCAAATTATTCCACACCTGTTCATTTTGGGAAACAATTGAAAAATTCGTGAATAATTGTATCATGACAATTCCTAATCAAGTTATACATAATCGTGTGTGTGACCACCTCAAATGAAATAGTGTTTATCTGTATTTTCTATAAAAAGACCTGTAAATTTTATGCTAAATTTTTTTTGTATATAACATGCTATTTAATAAAATTAGGTACATGTATACAAGGATTTTGAAAATTGTACCTTCTTTCAAAAGGTATATAAAATCAATATTTATTTTTTTTATAATAGAGGGTGTAAGAAAAAGAATATCGGAGATTCTAAGAGCGAAGCATTGGAGATTGAGGAGCTACCTACCGGCGTGTAGGAGACGTTATCTACTCGTATCTTCATTTGGTAGGTGGTTGGTTGCGCTATCTCTTATCAAAGCGGAGATATCGCGTTGTGATTGTTAGTTGCGTTTACAGAAAGCTATGACAACGAAGCAACATAAAATATTTTGTGTGATGGAGTACGGCTGTGCTCAATCAAAAATTACGGAGCAGCGGGCATTCCGATGGCAATAAATGTTATTATGATTTGGAGAATTAAGTCCATATTGCTGCCCCGTAATTTTTCATTGATTGCAGCCGTACTTCATCGCGCATGCTTTTTGTAGCTTTTTTGTTATAGCTTTCTGTAGACGTGACTAACAATCACAAGGTGATATCTCTGTTTTTGATAAAAGATAGCGCAATCTACTATCTACCAAATAAAACTAGATAACGTCCCCTACACGCCGGCATGCCGAGTCACCGCTCTTAGAAAGTCTGATAGTATTTTTCATACACCCTGTATGTGTATGATACTACCCTATTACTATTTAAACATTCAATAATATTATGACAAAGATTCTTCATCAGAGGGAATAAGATCATTCACACTTTTATAAACTTCCTGAATAATTCGAATAATATATCAGGAGTCCACATAAAAAGCTTTTCAAATAAGATATTGGAAATGTGACCACGGCGTGTCCTCAGAGAGTGGATGGACTTGAGGGGCTCTGTTCAAATTAGTACTCATTTTTATCGAGTAGATTTTTTGTTTACATTTTTAAAAAAAAATGGTGTGAATGCAGATTTGGGTTGGACCAAATCAGAGACCCTGTTAAAAGCTTCATACATTTTTTTCAAGGTCTGATTAACATTTGACGTATACATTTTTTTTTTAATCGATGCCTTAGAATGCATATTACGGGTCGGATTAAAAGAAAACAATTCCTGTTTTATAAAATTTATTAAAAAAGCCCTTAAAATACAATCTTATTGCATATTTCTCTAGCAATAAAATTTCCAAAATGGTCACTTTTAGAATCATTCAGAAGTTTGCGCCTTCGTCAGGGAAATGTTCGTCAGGGAAATGTTAGTGATTTGTTATTTTAAGTAGTAATATAAAGCGGCTGGCAAACCTTTAGTATAGTTAAAAAATCTAAAATTGGAAATTCAACTATAAAGACAATCCGACCCAATGTCTGCATTAAACTGTTAACTTTTTTCATAGTAAATTCATTTCTCGCTTGAGAAAATTTTGTCAATTTAAAAAAAAAAAATCTCAAGAAGTAATATCCTGACTAAAGGCTTAAAATGGGTAGCAGAATGGACATTTTTCAAAAATTGAGTATGTCTATTGTATGCATTCGTGTAATCTGTGGACACTCGTAAAGTATTGACATTTAAGTTCCATTTTTTTGTTGATCTCCTAAAATATAAAACGAGCTCCAAAATATAAAATTGCACATCAAAGATTTTTTTTTTTCACTCGGTCAAATAAGTATCGGGAATTATATTCAGTAGAAGATAAATCAAATTAAGAGATGCTAATTAGGGTGTTTGTAGTTAGTAAGAATTGCAAATAAAATTACAAAGTCACAAACGTCTTCGTTGGAGCGTTTTACCAACGTCTGGTTGAATCAAAATTTTAGCTTTAGCGCAGTCGTCCTGTGGAAGCGACTAAAAAGCTCACGCTACTACGAACGATTAAGCGCTACCACAATCGACAAACTTTATTTAAATCTTGCAGCGTGTAGTTCACTCGAAGATGTTTCATTAATAAAAAGAACTGACTGGTAATTTGTATCTTCTTTTTTCTTTGAATTTATAAAATAAAGATAATGATTTTTCAAAACAAAATTCTATTTGACTTTGTAGAGTAAAATCTCTCCGTAAAGGCTCCCACTAAAGTTTTTGATAACCCCTCCAAAAAACACACAATAATCGAGCGGGAAACTGTAAAAGTTGATTATTCAAGACCATTTTTTTTTTAAAACCAGAAAACACTGTTTCACGAAAGGTCCTTCACAACCATAATAATGATTTTAGTTTCATGAAACAGTATCTGTTGTGTTCTACATTTCGATTTCTCGTTCGTAATTTTCTCCTAACTAACTGAATGAGCTATATACAAATCTATTTAGATATAAAACAAAGAAATATCCTATTCCAGATACTTATCAGACAGAATGTTTCAACAATAGAATCTTGACAGTTTANTCATGAAACAGTATCTGTTTGTTCTACATTTCGATTTCTCGTTCGTAATTTTCTCCTAACTAACTGAATGAGCTATATACAAATCTATTTAGATATAAAACAAAGAAATATCCTATTCCAGATACTTATCAGACAGAATGTTTCAACAATAGAATCTTGACAGTTTATATATAACAAAATAATTTACTTTCGACTACCACCACCACTACGACGTTCTCGAGAAGTTTGTGTTAGAGTAGCAGCTGATGATATTTTGGCCTCGACAGCGCTGCCAGCATCTGAAAAATGAAAATATGAAATTAATATTTGAAATGATACAAGTTGAAATAGAAAAACTTTGGAATCACATGTTCTATGTGTGAAATTAATATCGTCGGCCTAAATTAGCAAACATCGTAAAAAAAAAAAAATTCAAAATGTAGATATTTGTTTCACGTGAAAGGCACATGTATTCTCCATAACTTGTGAAAACATTACTGGTATACGCTGAATAAGTAAGGTAGGAGACGGAAAAAAGAAAATCTTAATATATAAATCAGAAATTTGTGTGTACCTATGAGGGGTTGTCTGTTACAATACCACAGCCCAAACGGTAGCAGATAGCGAAAAATTGATGGGAATGGACCCCCCCAAAATCATGATCTACGATCCCAGGAAAATTATCAGAACTAAAATATGTCAAACCGTTTTCCAGTTACGGCCAAATTTCTAATTTCTTCTCCAAAATCGGACAGTCACGGTCCGATATCTTAAATTTTGTCGCGACAACATATCAACTCAAAGCGAGAAAGTTTTAGGTGGCCATGTAGTCCTTATTTTAGGACATTTTCTGCAAAGGTGTGGCCAGCCATTCCAGAGTTACGAGTTCGAAACCGGGAACGGGTAAAATAAAATTTAGAAAATACTAAAAAGTAAGAATGGAAGTGCATCTAAGGCGCCTGGTGAAACGTTTAAATCTTGATTTTTAAAGGTTGCGATATACAGGGTGGACACAAGCCAATACCCCCCCCCCTCCAATTTTCATTGTCCTTGAAAAACAAAGATAGCAACATAAGAATCGTAGCGAAGCACGGGCGAAACAGCTAGTCTTATATAAATGTATCAGAGATTGTGATGTGGAAAACCTCGTAGAAATCTATCAGAAATTGTGATCTAAAAAATCTCGAAGTTCCTAACCATTTCTACTGCTCCCTATTTGTGTCTAATCAACTCGCGGCTGCTGGTGTTGCTTTTTTCAATAAAAATTTAAAAAAATTTAGTCGCAAAATGGAACTAAATTTTGAATTTAATTTTGATTTCTGACCATTTCATCCAGGTATAATTTGTAATACATTAAGAAAAAAAAAAAAAAAAAAAACTTTTTCATAATCATTATCATCACCGTTACCAGAATATTTTCTCTATTTACGTTTTTACTTCCCACTTAACACAAACTCACTCATACCTATGAGTGAATTTATAAGTGGGGAACCATATTTTTTTCCTTCTTCCAAAAAATTTGTATAAAAATTCAATAAAATATACAAAAAATATGTTTAAAAAAAAAAACCTTGATTTTTAATTGTACCTTAAATAAATGAAATTATGAAATCCTGATAACATCAGTATGAGAGAATGGAATGCAAGTTTACTTACTTCTAGCTTTGGTACTTCTTTCAGATGAGGTGCTTGATTTGGTTGGTATGGGGGTGGTGGTCTTTGATTTGCCTGCTCTTTGGGGTGTTTGTTGCTTCATAACTTTTGCTTTCCCTTTCACATCTGATTTCTTTTTGGCAGTCAGAATTTCAGACGTGGACGCAATTTTTCCTACTTTTGAAACTACAATATCATCTTCAGAAGTTGCTGTTTGTCTCTTCTTGGCAGATGAAACACCCGAAGTAGATGCAACTGGCGAAGAAGGTCTCTTCCTTTTTGTTGCCGGTGTGGAAGAAGTGACTTTCTTTTTGGCCGATGTTGGTGCGACGGGCGTTGTGTTAATCTTTTTCTTTGCCTCTAGAATGTCGCGTGCTACTTTTTTCTTTTTCACTATTGGACTATTGTTTGAGTCTGAAGACGGGGCTTTTCGTTTGAGAGGTTTCTTTGAATCTTCATTGCTACTAAAACTAGATGGAGAAGAGACAGCCACACTTTGTCCTGTTTTTGTTGGATTGGTGGCGCGAAGACTTCTCTTTACACCTGATGTAGACGGCTTGGGAGTACTTGTCACTGGTTTGGCTTTAGCAGGCGTCTTTGTTTTCGATACTTTCGGGCTAGGAGAAGGCTTCTTAGGAGTCTTCTTCTTTTTAGGACTTTTTTTTGGTTTCTGCTGAGGACTCTTTAATTTGGACATTAATTGAGGATTATTTTCAAGAAATCTTAGATCGACTGAAATAGAAGTAAAACAACAATTTTTAGACTTTTTTTATATAACTTCAGGGGAACCGAATGGGTTTCCTATTTTTGGTTAGTATACCTATCATTTAGAGTAGCGACGGTTGTAGTAGCGGTGTTTCCAAGTTTTGGTTAGTATACCTATCATTTAGAGTAGCAACTGTTGTAATAGCGGTGTTTCCAAGTTTTGGTTAGTATACCTATCATTTAGAGTAGCAACTGTTGTAGTAGCGGTGTTCCTCTCAAAATCAACACTTCTTTCAATTTATAGATTAATGTTTTTATTACAAAATGGTAGACACTAATTGTATGAGGTTACCGAAAAGTTTTCATGTCCTTTTGGATAGTACGTATTCCAGGGCGAAAAGTTTTTATGGCCTTTTGAATAGTACGTATTCCAGGGCGAAAAGTTTTCATGGCCTTTTGGGTAGTACGTATTCCAGGGCGAAAAGTTTTCATGGCCTTTTGGATAGTACGCATTCCAGGGCGAAAAGTTTTCTTAGCCTTCTGGATAGTACGTATTTCCACGATACGTAGAACTGGCCATGGCGAGGATGAGCTACTGTTCTTGTCGTTATAGTGGCTCACCTCTTAAAATCAACTATCCTCCTCAGGTCTAGAATCAGGTTAGGAAAAATGGTATTTTTCATTTTTTAGAAATTATAATAAAATCTATCAGACTAAAAATTCCTTGCTAGTTTTTTTCTCTAAAAATAAAGTTTTTAATAAAAAAATTATCCGCCAAAATTAATGTATGATAACAATTAAAAACTTCAACAGCAAACAACAACTTATTTAGAACTGCTGTCTCATACATCTGTCTACCATTAGACACAATGATGCTGGCCGGTTCTACGCGTCAGGACGATCAAATCCTTTTCGGTAACATTATATTATCTCAAACTATTTCTACCATTTTTTCAAACCTGAATCCAAAAATTGAGCGAACATTTGATTTTAGGTGTAACCCCGCTATTACAACATATCTCGCTACGTGCCTCAGTAGCTCAGTGGTTGAGAATTCGCCTGGTAAACAGGGGTGCGTGGGTTCTATCCCCAGCAGAGGCAGGACTTTTTACTAATTAATTTTGAATATTTGACTATATAAAAATGGAGCTTTAAGGGTTAGGTGATTGAAAATGCCTCAGGCATTAACCACGTTCAGTAGTAATCTTCCACTCAAGAGTCTATTTTTTTTTATCTGCATAATGGGGTCTTGACAGATCCACATTTCGAGAGCTCAAAATATATCACAAAAATACTTACTACCGTCAGGATGTTCCTCTGTCAGATCCGGCTCGACTACTCCTTCTAGAGACCTCTTAAGAATATTTTCAATGCGGGCTATCTCTGTACTATCGAGTTTGTATCTTTCTTTTCCGACACGCTGAAGCGTTACGTTGGTTAAAATCACTTCAAAGTCTGGAATCAAAAAAATAATACATCATCTTTTTTGATCTTCAATTGATTATACTGTGCGTATCTTTTTTTTTTTTATCTTTGAGTTTTACAAAAACTTTACCTTTTCCCAATTCTATTTGTGTCTACCAAATCGTTAAAGTGAAATTCCCTGACTTTTCCAGATTTTCCAGTGT
>CM022885.1:37499150-37513619 GCA_012654025.1 Pachypsylla venusta | reverse complement strand
ATGTCGAAAAGAGAGTCAAAAACTGAATCACACCAACCAAATATAAATGTCATTTCGAAACATAAAAAAGTTTGATATCTGAAACCACTGTGTTGATGAAAGATTGTGAATTTAACAAAAGAAAGCATATTACGCAATAAGATAGTGACTGGTGTTCATAACCCAGACTGAAGAGAATACTTTGAAAAATATGAAAAATTGAAAAAGTTAATTTAAGAATAAAAAAAAAAACATTATTCAACACAAACAAACAACTTCTGAATCATCGTCTCATACATCAGGTTACTAGCAGAAACGATGATGTCACTATATTGATTGATAAGCTACATAACTTTAACTCATACTGCTATCGCTTGATCCTATTATCATCAATTGTCCTCAAGAGGCCAAATTATCCATTAAGAATAAAAAAAACATTATTCAACACAAACAAACAACTTCTGAATCATAGTCTCATACATTAGGTTACTAGCAGAAACGATGATGTCACTATTGATTGATAAGCTCCATAACTTTAACTCATACTGCTATCACTTGTTTCTAGTCTCATCAATTGTCCTCAAGAGGCCAAATTATCCATTAAGAATAAAAAAAAAAACATTATTCAACACAAACAAACAACTTTTGAATCATAGTCTCATACATTAGGTTACTAGCAGAAACGATGATGTCACTATTGATTGATAAGCTACATAACTTTAACTCATACTGCTATCACTTGTTTCTAGTCTCATCAATTGTCCTCAAGAGGCCAAATTATGCATTAAGAATAAAAAAAAACATTATTCAACACAAACAAACAACTTCTGAATCATTGTCTCATACATCAGGTTACTAGCAGAAACGATGATGTCACTATTGATTGATAAGCTACATAACTTTAACTCATACTGCTATCACTTGATCCTATTATCATCAATTGTCCTCAAGAGGCCAAATTATCCACCAATAGTACATACAAGAAATGAAAATGATTAAAACACTTGACTTTATGTTCTACAATATAACTGAGTCCTTAAGAATATAATGTTCATTCTTGATAATGAAGTAAAATCCGAAATACGCGTATCGAATAATATACTAAAATTGTAGAACATACAGTCAAGTGTTTTAATCATTTTCATTTCTTGTATTTGATAGTTCTACCAAGTGTTCTAAAGATTTTTCTTTCTTTAATAGTACATAATCAATCAGTAGTGCAATCATCGTATCGGTAGTCAGATGTATGAGACAGCAGCTCGATATACGAGGGTCGTTTTTTTTTCAACCTCCGATTGGCTATAAATAAAAGACAAGAAAATCGATGATCTTAAAGAAAAGCTGACCGCTGGAGTTGTTCTGATCCATGACAATGGCCGTCCACACACTGCTGGAGCAACTTANATCAGTAGTGCAATCATCGTATCGGTAGTCAGATGTATGAGACAGCAGCTCGATATACGAGGGTCGTTTTTTTTTCAACCTCCGATTGGCTATAAATAAAAGACAAGAAAATCGATGATCTTAAAGGAAAGCTGATCGCTGGAGTTGTTCTGATCCATGACAATGGCCGTCCACACACTGCTGGAGCAACATAATGGCTTCTTGAACAATTTGGATGGGACATTTTCGATCACCCACCATACAGTCCTGACTTAGCACCCAGTGACTTTCATCTTTTTCCTGAACTGAAGACGTGGCTTGGTGGGAAGTGCTTTCAACCAATGACGACCTTGAAACCAACGTCAAGGACTACTTGAATTCATTGGCGGTAACTTTCTTTGAAGAGGGTATGGCAAAGCTTGTCCACAGATATGACAAATACCTCAGGCCCCCAAGATGGTTGGTTCTTCGTACCGGGGCTACCCGTGCCCTCGGGCACGGCCAAAGACCATCAACACCGTTCAGACGACAACTCACTGTGTGTTTTCCTCCGTTATACACAGCCGTGCTGCTCCGGATACTTCCTCAAAGAGTTGGTATATAAATCCTTACTGAACCCTGAAGTATCTGATCGTTGTCCTCTATGTATGCTGGCTGCTCATGGTGTAAATCATGAGCAGTCAGCAACTATCCATCAAACCCAACTAATCTAGAGCCGTCAGCATTATGGACAGATCCTGTTGGAGAGGCCGCTTTTCTTGGTCTGGAGACACAGTGAGAGTCGTTGAGAACGTTAACAACAACAAATGCCTCAATCTCTTCGGTGATTATGTCGAAAAGTAACCGTAAGTGTACTATTCTTTTGGTAATAAAATTATTGTTTTAGATGAACTTCTCTTTTATTTATAGCTAATCGGAGGTTGAAAAAAAAAAACGGCTCTTGTAGTTTACCGCTAATATTTTTAATTGTTGTCATAAATCTGTTCTTGGAGGTTAATAATGGACAAAAGCCTCCAGAACTACATCAATCACTGCAATATACTTAATACAGAGTTGCTTTCTGTATTATTTTACAACTGAGGTGGACTCGGTCCACAGTCTAGGTCACAATCTAAATTATGGAACATTTTTCACAATGGAAGTTAGTAGGTCATAGTTGCATTGGAAGATCATAAAGGCCAAAAATCAAATTCGAAAAGTCATCCCTGGTAAAAGTCGAGTTTAAAACACACAGTCAAACAGAAACGTCAGCCTAGCTTTACCTTGCTAAAACCTTGTTGGTGATATTGAGATAGTTGTAAAATATCCTTGTATTGCTACGACGCCCACTAGATAATTATTATACAATATCTTGTAATACTATGATGCTGAGTAAAAATTGTGACCATCATAATACTATGATGGTGAGTAAAAATGGTGACCATCATAATACTATGATGCTGAGTAAAAATTGCGACATCATAATACTATGATGCTGATTAAAAGTTGTGACGATCATAATACTATGATGCTGAGTAAAAATTGCGACATCATATTTTCCAAACATTTATCAAATGCTATACCCATGTACCCCCTAAATAATTTTTTTCATGGATTAATTTAATACTTTTTAAAGTGGATGTGTCCACTTCAAAATTAATATAAAGAAAAATGTCCCAATGTATTTTAAAACGGAATTTCGGACATCATAATACTATGATGATAATACTATGTGATAATATTAATGATGATAATATTGTCCTCAAGAGGCTAAATTACCTCCAAATATATGTAGACCAAAAAGAGAATTTGAACAATTCCCCCCCTGTGTGGTGTACCCTGGTAAAAGTGAAGATGAGTCTGCCACAAACAGGACAGCCTAAGCTTATCTTGAACATTGAATAGAAATAGAACTTTTATCTTTAAAATTACAATATTTTAATATAAACAGCTTTGCTGGACATCTTTTAGATCTAGATAGTGATATTGAAATAATAGTGATATCTTGTAATGCTATGATGCCCACTAATTGCGACATCATAACAAAAACAAATAAACGTACAATTAAACAGTTTTCAAACATTTATCAAAAGATATGCTCATGTACCTTCTAAATAACCAGTTTAATATAATAATTTAATACTTTTGATAGTATGTGTCCACTTCAAAAATAATAAAAAAAAAAGAAAAATGGCCCGGTGTATCTTAAAACGGAATTTCTGACAAGCCTAATCATTGAATTCATTTTAAATGTCACTCTGTACAAATCAATTTCTTTTGAATGAATGAAATTTTCAAATGAAAAGTTGCGAATAAATTAAACATAGCTTTATACTTACGGTATGCCAAATCAAATAGATATGCTTAAAAAAAAAGATACGAACTTCCAGGTGGAACTAAAATGAGTCAAACGACAACATTAAGATTCTATCGAGATTTAAAGTTCTAATTGAAATTAGTTATTAACACAAATTAAACATTTTCTGAGGGAACAAAATTAAATAATTGAAAACAAATATCATTTAATATTAGAAAGGATCAAAATTAATGAAAAAAGCGATCGGAAAAATAGAAAAGAGCGCAAAGAAATTTAAGTTTACATATGGCGTCGGTGTTCGGTGTTCCCCTCTTCACAAAACAAGATTGTTAGGGGTGGGGATCGTATCGTATTGGAAGATATAGGGTCCGACCTAGGGGAGAACCGTAGGGTCCTCGAACAAGGGAAAAATCCCACGTTCAAAATATTTTTCCCGTTTCCAAAATATTTTTCCCGTTTGGGGAAAAAAAATTTTGCTCAAGCCATGGGCGTACACAAGGGGGGGCTGGCCGGCTGTAGCCCCCCCGAAATTTTTTTAGGATAAGTATGTCATCTAACCCTATGCTTTTTTTTCAATGTCACTCAGAAATCATTTTTTGGGATACTTACATAACAAAGTGCAAAGGGCGTTTTAACTTTTTTTCTACATATGTTCAATTTTTTTTTTTTACTTTCCTTATTATCCTATAAAAAGGAATAAAAATAAAAATATGGTTGGTGGGATTTTTCCCGCGATGTGTTACGCCGCACGCGACAAAAATCCCCAAAAACCAACAACCATGGGACCCTATGGTTCTCCCCGGAGTCATATCCGAAGATATATCCAGATATCGATCTTATGACATTCAAACCGTGTTTACAAGACCGTCTTTATTATATGATCAAATATTATTCAAGTCACACGGAAATGACTTTTTTTTTATATATATATATTATTTTCCAGTGATAGTGCAGGGGAAGAGAGAAATCCCCTCTGGATACCTCATGCTGACACCAGTGGCATCAGTGGTCCACCAGTTAGCTGAGCAATGGACCACGGCGAGAATTCGTAGCTACCAACCCCCAGCCAATGGCGGACCTGAGGTTATGTGAAACAGCCCAGCACCTTCCAATAGACCTACCCCGAACCTTACGTTCGTGCGATAGGAGCACTGGGTCCCTATCTACTTGAACGCTGGGTGCAAAACACTAAAACTTCTCCCCCTACGCCACCACCGGATCTTACTTTGTCCCCCGGAAACTTAGAACAATACTTCCAGGGGATACCCACTAATTTCTACATTACAAATATTCCGCAAAAAAACAAGCTTAAGATTTAATACAAAGAAAATAGACAATACTTCTGAATAGATTAACTAAAAATATACTAAAAAGAACAAACTTAAGGTTTAATACAAAAGAAAATACTTGAGATAAAAATACTCCCACCCTAATGTACCTACCAAGTAAGAGTAAAGAATAATCTTAGAACGTGGATGCATCCTATAAATTGTTGACTCCGTAGTGTCAATTAGGGGCCCGACTTAGGGGAGAACTGTAGGGTCCTCGAACAAGGGAAAAATCCCACGTTCAAAATATTTTTCCCGTTTGGAGAAAAATTTTTTTTGCTCAAGCAATAAAGGCATGGCCGTGAAAACGTTTCCTAACCTGTCGGGGGGGTTAAAATATGTCAATAAAGCTAACAAGTTAACATAAAAAGTTAAAAACAAAACAAAAGAGAAGTGGAAAAAATAAAAATATGTTTGGTGGGATTTTTCCCGCGATGTGTCACGCCGCACGTGACAAAAATCCCACAACTATGGAACCCTACGGTTCTCCCCGGATTCATACCCGTATAACTAAAATCCCAAAAGAAAAATCTGTTGGGTCCCTGATGGACTAAAGATAAGTCCTTTGGTGCCTTTCACACTATGTGTAAAAGTGGTTAAAAATATTCAAAGGGTTGCCAGACACTCCTTCCAGGTTCCAGAGCCCTATTTTCCATTTTCCAATACCCTTAAAAATAAATACCCGTTTTACATGTTATGTGCTTTTTACCCTTATTTAAAATTACCAGTATTTTTGTAACTCGTAAACTTACTCATTAAAATGTGGTTTAGTCCCAGGTCGTCCAATAGGGCTCAAATCTTATAAGTTAATTCTATGAATGAGAATGAGCATACCAAATTTCATCAAAATCGGATATGGCGTTCGAGAGTTATTTATCGTGGCACAAAAAGACAAACAACAGAAAAATTATCTTCAGATGAGGGGAGTGGTCGAGGCTCCAAATCATAATTGACATGGACAAGGTCGTACCCTGGGAGGGGGCTCCTATCGAGACCCCTGTATCCGCTTCACGATGTCAAAACTAGACTTTCACATCGTTCGGTCAATAATAAGTCAACAATTGAATAAGTGTGAATGGCATCATCGTTTCCGATGGTAGGCAAATGTATGAAACTGTTGCAATAAATAAGTTTAATTTGGCTGCTAAAGTTTTGAATAGATATCATTCATTTAATCTTGGAGGCGAAAAAAATTAACACCCCCCCCCCCCCAACATACAAATCACTGCAATATTATAATTACATCAGTCACACAAACAAAATAATGTTGCAAAGTTACTTTCTGTATTATTTTACAACATCATTGAAGGTGGACTCGGCCCGTGAGGATATCATCTTCATGTAACTTCTCACAATCTCAAGTGGCTATAAATTCACTTTTTTAAAAAAAAACACCTCGACAACAAACGCACGATGCTCACGTGACCAAACCAAAAGAGAAGTGGAAAAAATAAAAATATGGTTGGTGGGATTTTTTCCGCGATGTGTCACGCCGCACGCGACAAAAATCCCCAAAAATCCCACAACTACCCTTAAAAGTGGTGGGATTTGGGGAAAAAGGGATTTTTTTCTGTCCAGGATTCTCTGTCATATGCCGCACTCCCATCATAAATTATAAAATTACCATCATTAATCATTAGTTTGAATTTGTTGACAATAATTATTGATATATGATACCTATATTGATAAATGATAAAATTCCTAAAAAAAACTGATCATAATATTATTGAAAGAATTCAATTAGGGATGGGATTTTCGACTCACTCATATGAGTCGATCGACTCGCTCGACTCCTCAATATGAGTCGACTCTCGATCTCGACTCTTTTCGAGTGCTAATTTTGAAAACAACTTATTTGATCAGGAAGACATAATAAAACCAATTGACAGAAGTGGTATCTACCAAATAAACGTCCCCAACTTCGGTGAATATATTAAAAAGATATCGCAATTAATCGTTATCAGAAAAAAAACATAATTTTCGTTCAGTAAACAACAAACAATCGGAAAAATTTAATTTGCTGATTTTATGATTACCAATAATAATAATATACCTGTATTAGCCTGCAACATCGAAATCAAGCTTCTGTTTTATAATAAGGTTGTAAAACTTTTATGGACCTAATGCGGTATCCAGCTCTGAGGCTGTTCCAGTGATTCTAATAGGTAAATAATAGAAAGATTTCAGAATAATGTTTTGAGACCCAAAGTCAATGCCCCTTGGTACATTCGATTAAAAAAATGCCTCTTTCCACCAAGAAGGTCTCCGAGATCACGTCAAGTGTCAATCCTGAGGCCGTCCATTACCTCGAGGTTGGCAACCTATATAGACGTTTCAAAAGAAGAAAACCTCACGAGCTCTCATAGAGCTCAATATCTTTGTTCTTTTTCAAAAAAAAAAAAAGGTACTCGTAAGTCGACTCTTTGAAGAGTCGACTCATTTCAAAAAGATGAGACGACTCATGAGTGAGTCGAGTCATGAGTCGACTCATGAATCGACTCGTGGATGACTAACCCATCCCTAAATTCAATAGATTTCTTGTACTTATCATTCAATCTATAAACAAAAAACAAATCTAAAATTAAATAAAGAAAATTAAAAAAAAAAAAAAAATGGCTCATCAAATTCAACAAAATATTGGTATTCTAATTTTAAGAATCTGTTTTTTTTTAAACATTCAATATTCCCTAAAATGAGTTGTAATTAATTTTACCTAATTCTGCATACAAATGAGCTGAGTTGAGAGACCTGTTATCAGTCATGACAAAACAAAAAAAATATTATCAACTGAATACTGATAACAGTGATAACAACTGATACTTCGGATTCAAGACATTAAACATATTATCAATACATGCTAGTCAATAGATCAATACATTATATTCATTTCCAACAATGATTCGTTCTAAACTATGGACAGTTTTATCAAATTCTGGAGTAAGTATCTTTTACCGGTTTAAGAGAGTTTTTTTATTTATTTTCAAGATCAACAAGTGGTCATAGAATTAATAGAAGCTTTAATTGAGATGAAAGGTTTGTATGATGTAGCCTGTGTGGAGTATGGAGAGGGTGACGTTATGTTAGATTGCATGAAACCAAACAAATGTTTTTAATATGGCATTCGCTTACTTTTTATGAATACGAAGTCATGAGTTTTATAAAGAATTCCAAAAAAAAAAAAAAAAAAAAAAAACCCTGGTAAAACTTCCGAATCGCGGCTTTTTCGAAAAATTAACTTTTTTTTTTTGATAATGGCTTGAAATGGCCTATTTTTAAGAAACTAACGAATTTTTCGGGAGCAAGGTGTTTTGCGTTGTTTTTTAACGAGTCTTTTATGAACCCATAAATCGAGGCATGGCCGATCAAAACGTTTCCTAACCTCTCTGGGGAAGCGTTAAGATGAACGCGCCCCCCCCCCAGAGAGGTAAGGAAACGTTTTGATCGGCCATGCCTCGATTTATGGGTCCATAAATGTTTTACCTAGTGGGTAAAACTTTCTTCGTTAATGTTTCTTGAAAATAGGCCATTTCAAGCCATTTTCAGAAGTTTTACCAAAACCCTCTTAGTTTCACCTCTTTTTCGTCGTGAACGACAAATAATCATGGCGGGCGGCTGTTTTTCCCACATAAAAGGCATAATCAGTGAAAGCTCTTCTAAAAACGTGAAATGGGATCATCCAACGGGTTTATTTTTTTTTTTTGACGTGACGATTGACAAACGTGCAATGGGAACATCTTCATTTAAGATGTGATGATTTTTTTGTTGTGATATGTAAAGACAAGACGCTATGTCAAATTTCAACGTGACATTACTGTGGACGTAAACAGAAAATTTAAATGTATGTGCCACTCGTCAATAAAACGTGAAGTGCTAGTGGGAACGAGATGCTATTGTCAATTTTAGTTCGATTTTCATCAAACTTGATATAGTGTCTGTTGACGGAGATGTATTACTTCTCGTTCCCACGTTTTTTTTTTTATCGTGACCTTATTTTTTCCGTAGTGGTCGGCGAAAAAAACGTGACGGTTGTGTTCTTTTGCAATGGGATCTCCTGGAGTGGATCATCGAACGTTTTATTTTTGACAGGACCATTTCCGAAGACAAGACGCTTTGTCAAAATTAAACGTTACGTTTTTCCATAGTAGACAGAAGAACGTTTGTAATGGGAACACTCTAATTTACATGTATGTGCCGCACGTCAAAAAGGACCTTATCCACTTTTTTTTTTTTTTTTTTTTAAATTCAATTTTATTATTTATTTATTTTTATAAAATTTACAATCTACAATTTAAGTAAAAAACAAAAACAATTGTAATAAGTAAATATGATGCCTTTGTTTGTGGACGTGGAGGAGAAGTCGCCCAGCAGAGACACTCCCTTATTAACGTAGCTATAGCTGCATGACGCGTTTACATCCCCCACTCGACCCACAGGACCGGCCGGGCAGCCCGAACAAGTGTCGGAAATGAAGCTATTTCTAATTCAGTTTCCGACAATGAGAACAAGCCGGCCCATCCAGTAGGCCGAGCGAGAGTGCAATAATATTCTCATGTTTCTGAGAACAGATAGACCGGGTAGGTTTTTTTTTAATCTTCTGTTTTCCGATACCGGTTTGTATAGATTTCGAACTAGCTCGTTGGGGTGATCAGAGATCCGGTTTTGGTATTTTTGTGGTCTATTAATTATCTCCTCTTTGACGAAAGGTATCTTCAGGTCTTCGTGTATGGTTTAGTTGGACACATAGTAGGGTGCACCTATGATATTTCTTAAAGTTTTGGATTGATATCTTTGAATAATATTTATATTAGATGGCTTGGCACAAGCCCAAAGCTCGATACCATACGTCCATATGTGCTTGAGGGTCATTTTGTATAGAAGTAGTTTGTTCGTCAGTGACAGTTTTGATTTGCGCCGAAGCAACCAGAACATTTTATTGGTTTTTATTTTGAGTTGTTCTCTCTTAGCTATGATGTGGTGTTTCCATGTTAATTTCCGATCAAGATGTATCCCAAGATATTTTACCTTGTCATTTTGGAGAATGAGTGTTCCATTTAATGCTACTGTTGGACAGTTAGTGGTCCTCAGTGTGAAGGTGACGTGAGCAAACATCCCCTTTTAATTGGGCGGAGCGAAGCGTAGCCTTATACTCCCTACAAACTGCAAACTTTTGTTACCCTACTCCTCCGAAACTACTCAACCGATTTTTACCAAATTTTTTTCTTCATATTCTGCATATACCCAAGGGTGCATATATCTATTTTCAGAACGATATCTTTAACCGTTTTCGATTTTTTACCAAATTCAGAGTCATGATCCGATACCTTAAAATTTGTCGCGACAGCATATCAACTCATAACGAAAAAGTTTTAGGTGTCTACTCAAGACTTAATTTAGGACATAATTTACTAAATTTTGACAAACCAGTCCAGAGTTACAAGTTGGAATCCGGGATCGGGCAAAATAAAATTTAGGAAATACTAATTGTTTAGCCAAAACGGTGAGAGATATCGAATATATAAAACACCCAATACATCTATTTTCAGAACAATATCTTGAACCGTTTCCGATTTTTCGGCCGATTATTTTGCGTTTTAAATAGGACCTACTACTCAACGGCATGATGCAATCAAGAAAGGTGCGGTATTCTCAAAAAATCTTGTTTTAACGGAATAATGGAGCAATATGCTAAAGTTTATGTGGTGCCCGAAAATTCGAGGTGAAACAGATGACTCCGCCCGTTTTTGTCCACGGACAAACCTAGTATTCCTGAAAGACTACATCGCATTTTGTTCCATTGCATTGGATGGAATACAATAGTGCACCTAAATTGAATAATGATTATGACTATGTTGTTTTTTAGGTGAGGAAATTTTTAATCTCTCAAAGTTTTAAGCGTAATGTACCTAAGAATGTAACAGCTCTAAGTTTTTCCAAGTTTCGAAATTACTCAACTGAAGCGATCTGTAACAACTTAAGTGACTCAGAATCTTTAGAGGATGGATCTCCATTTAATGCGGTAAGAAATATTTTCTTCAACCTCATTTGTGTCTCTCTCATTTTTCCGAAAAAAGTGTACCGGGATTGAGAATGTGATTGAAAATATTTTCAATGTCCACACTAATCTACACAGATTATGAAACATTGTGATGATGATTATGATTGCGGATTGAGGCGAAAGCCAGCAAGCGCACCCTTTCAATCTAAAGGGGTGGATGGAGGGTCTACATTAAAAAAAAAAAAGATTATGAAACACATCCTCCACCAATCTGGAACATTTCGTTTATACAAAGACTAGTTGTGCACCTGTGCTTCGGTAGTGACCGTTTTTTAAATTACTTAATGGTTAAATTTAAGCGTCACACTTGTCTTCTCAATCATAATGTAACACTTGTAAATTGTAAATTCTCACTATTTCTTATTATAATACCAATATTATTATATTAATTTTGCAAACATATTGCCTTTTTTTTTATTGTTAAATTTTCTGAATAAATTTAAAGGTATTCAAATTAGATAGGTACGATATAATAATATAAATTATTTCATTGGTGCATAAGCTGAAATGATAAATTTACCAGAAACTAGGGTTGCTCAAAAATCCACTAGGGATAAACCTAACGGGAGCCTCCTCTCCAGAAGTTTTTATTTCTCCAGAATTGGACTGTCACCAGAAACTAGGGTTGCTTAAGAACCCACTAGGGATAAACCTAACAGGAGCCTCCTTTCCAGATGTTTTTATTTCTCCAGAATTGGACTGTCGAACACAAATCCCCTTTCATCCAAATCTTTTTTTGGATGAAAGAGGATTTGTGTGTTTTTGTGCCAAACATCTGAAAATAGGCTGTAGCGGTAGAACTAATGTGTATCCCGAGCAATTTTTTAATGAACCTGCTCTTAATTCTATCTATTTCTTATTAATTCTATTTCTAAATGATGTCAAATTTGAGGTAATGGCTAAAAGTTTTGAAGCCATAAAAAATTATTGATTCTATTTTTGATTGTAATAGACCCTTGGACGAAGGAACACCAAGTTTGGTTATTATTATTCTTGTCCACTTACTTCTCGCTATTGCGGTATTCATTCTATTACCAGTCTATGACAATGTAATATGGTTGGTTTGCTTCAATCATAACATATCACGCCGAAGGTATTTTGCTCAAACCTTTTCTATGCGTGATATGTTGCCAGAGGCTTCCTTGCCTTGGTGGTAGATATTTCTGAACAGAAACACTTCCATTAATAGGAAACCTCTGCCAGGCAAGGTGGATTACCTCAGGTCGAGCGAATGGTTTATTGTATTTGGCTTGACATGTCCGGTCCATTTTTTGTTTTACGTTCTCCGGCGAGACGATTATTATTGGGCGGAGCGAAGCGTAGCCTTATACTCCCTACAAACTGCAATCTTTTGTTACCCTACCCCTCCGAAACTACTCAACCGATTTTTACCAAATTTTTTTCTTTACGGCACGATGCAATCAAGAAAGGTGCGGTACCTATTCTCTGAAAATCTTGTTTTAACGGAATAATGGAGCAATATGCTAAAGTTTATGTGGTGCGTGAAAATTCGAGGTGAAACGGATGGCTCCGCCCGTTTTTGTCCACGGACACACCTAGTTGATATTGAAAAAAAACATTGCTGTTTTCTCTTTTGTAAATGTTTTGTGAAATCACTAGATTCTAATGTAACTCTTATAATACTATCAGTAATTTGATTTACAGTTGGGTAATGATATCAAAATTAGGATGTACAAAACCATGGTCCTGCTAAATGAATTGGACAAGGTGATGTTTGAATCTCAAAGGCAGGGAAGAATTTCTTTCTACATGACCAGCAAGGGTGAAGAAGGTTCTCATGTTGGGTCAGCTGCTGCTCTGCACGATGAGGACTTGGTGTACTCCCAATATAGAGAAACTGGTAAGAAAAGAAGACATTGAAATTTGGTTGTTCCTTAAATCAGCGGTTCTGTCCATCTCATGTTGGGTCAGCTGCTGCTCTGCACGATGAGGACTTGGTGTACTCCCAATATAGAGAAACTGGTAAGAAAAGAAGACATTGAAATTTGGTTGTTCCTTAAATCAGCGGTTCTGCCCATTTTTGGAATCAGGTTTAGAAAAATGTATACATTTAATTAACAATAACGTATGCATTACACAATAATACAAATGTATATAGGCCCCCAAGATGGTTGGTTCTTCGTATCGGGGCTAACCGTGCCCTCGGGCACTGCCAAAGACCATCAACACCGTTCCGACGACAACTCACTGTGTTTTTCCTCCGTTGGACCCAGCCGTGCTGCTCCATATACTTCCTCAAAGAGTTGGTATATAAATCCTTGCTAAACCCTGAAGTATCTGATAGTTGTCGTCTATGTATGCTGGCTGCTCATGATGTAAATCATGAGCAGCCAGCAACTGTCCATCAAACCCAACTAATCTAGAGCCGTCGCCATTATGGAAAGATCCTGTTGGAGAGGCCGCCTTTCTTGGTCCGGAGACACAGTGAGAGTCGTTGAGAACGTTAACAACAACAACAACAACAACAACAAATGTATATAAACAAAAGAAAATTAATATTTTTTTGATACTCCCACTAATAAAGAAATAACTTTCTAATAAAGAAATAACTTGATATCGAAAAGGTTTTGATGACCTTGACTGGAACTGTGCGTTCCAAGTCGTGCTGGTGCGTAGAACTGGCAATCTTGAAGATGACGGAGTTGAAATAATTTGATAAAGATCCAAAAACGAAAACAAATTTTGTGAGATGGAATTTTGGTTTTACCAGACCACTGTATTCTACACCCCGTGTTTGGCTGTCGGACGCATCCAGTTTAGTGAAGACAATTGCGTAGAGACTATTGTAATTTATTTATTTTTGTTAAATTTATTTATTCAATTTTGTTTTTACAATATAAATTCAAAGGTATAGATTCTAAGAATTGTGAATTAAAAAATCAGTTTTGATGAAAATTAAGTATTTTATTGCAAGATTAAATTCGTCGTTAGTTCCGAAACACCCTATATAAATTCGTCGTTAGTTCCGAAACACCCTATATTAAGCGCTCTACTCATTTTGACCCCAATATAGTTTTGTGGAAAGCCAACGTCATCTGCAAACTTTTGTTTTCATGCAGGCGTTCTGATATGGAGAGGATTCAGTATAGGAAATCTAATGGATCAACTGTATGGAAACATTGATAGCAGTGACAAGGGAAAACAAATGCCCGTTCATTACGGTTCAAAGAAACTGAATTTTGTAACGATTTCATCTCCTCTAGCAACTCAAATACCTCAGGCTGTAGGCTCTGCTTATGGCTACAAATTGAAAAAGAACGGACGAATAGTCATTGTTTATTTTGGAGAGGGAGCAGCCAGTGAAGGCGATGCCTTTTCAGCTTTTAATTTTGCTTCAACATTAGATTGTCCTGTGATATTTTTCGTCGTTAGTTCCGAAATACCCTATATAACTTCGTCGTTAGTTC
>CM022885.1:37462405-37472931 GCA_012654025.1 Pachypsylla venusta | reverse complement strand
AGGTATTAATATCAGAGAAAATAGGGAAGGCAACAGGAAACCACCCTATACATCAATTCATTACTGAGACAAAGTAGTCTATCTGAAATGGGGATGAAAGGTATTAATATCAGAGAAACTAGGGAAGGCAACAGGAAACCACCCTATACATTAATTCATTCCTGAGACAAAATAGTCTACCTGAAATGGAGAACTATTGCAAACCAGTTGATTAGCTATTATTTAAGATGAAGATCTTTTGCAAAATAATTGGCCTGTTTCAAAAGAACTCTATAATGTAATTTGGCAAAAGGCCTGAACCATATAACTCTATACCTAAAAGTTTAGGTATAGAGTAACAGGTCTACCTGTTACTCTATACCTAAACTTTTAGGTATAGATTTATGTCTACCAGACTGGAAATTCTGGAATACCTGGAATTGTCAGGGAACTTTAGGAGACTGGAAATGTCAGGGAAAAGTCAGGGAATTTAGGAAAAAACGCCAAAGTCAGGGAATTTTTCAAATAGAGTTTTTTTTTTATCTGAATGGCCAATTTTATGCGTGAACATGCTTTTCCTGAAAAATTTCGCCTGCGGCGCTTATTATCGTTTTCCTCGAATGTTTTGGTATATATGTTTAGGGTATGAAGGAAATTTGCTGTATAGTTTTTGAGGGCTTTGGGCCCCAATATTGTTTTTTTTTTTAAGTCAGTTGGGGGAGAGAAAATCTTGAAAAAGTACACTGGAAAATCTGGAAAAGTAGACTGAAAAACCTGGAAAAGTCAGGGAATTTCACTTTGACAATTTGGTAGACACCCTGAGTAAATTAGAATCTTGGAAAAAAAATTGTATGTTTTTAGTCGGTAATGTATTTAGTTCAATAGCCAACCAGTTCAATGTTCAGATTCACACGTGGTATCTTTGTTATCTAATACTTGAGGTTAACTTGATAATAGATATACAGGGTGAATACGACACACTATTACAAATTCAGAACCAACCCAAAACGTCATTGCTGATTCAAACTACATATTCAATGAGGAATATTTGTTTTTCACATTTAAGGTATAGAGCAACTTTGAATAGTTACAGGGTTTCATAATGTTCTTTCAATTATTTCAGGGTTTCTTTCAATGTTCTTTCAATTATTTCAGGGATTCAAATGTTCTTTCAATAATTTCAGGCTCTCAAAATATTCTTTTAATAGGTAATTACAAGGTTTCAAAATGTTCTTTCAATAATTTCAGGCTTTCAAAATGTTCTTCCAATAATTTCAGGCTTTCAAAATATTCTTTCAATAATTACAGGGTTTCAAAATGTTCTTTCAATAATTTCAGATTTTCAAAATATTCTTTCAATAATTAGGTACAGGCTTTCAAAATATTCTTTCAATAATTTCAGGTTTTCAAAATGTTCTTTCAAAAATTTCAGGTTTTCAAAATATTCTTTCAATAATTACAGGTTTTCAAAATGTTCTTTCAATACTTTCAGGTTTTCAAAGTTATGTTTTTCATATCTGATTGCACTGTAGAATCTCATTGATAAAACATAACTGTATCTTTATCTGAACATATTATTCCCGACCCATTTTGAATGATTAGTTTCTATCTTGATCCCTCACCTTCTTACCGACATTATTTTAAATTATTCTTGTTTTCCGCATGAAGGAGGCAAACTAGTCATTACCTAATCGCACAGCACATACATTACATTTCCGACAAGACAAATTAAATTGATAAACATTTTAGCAGGGCCAGAGTTAACAGATGATATCACTTCAGACAGTGAATCATTATGTCACAACTTACTCGAAGATCACTCTATTAGAATCATCGGTATATTTGGCGACTAAAATACTCACCAAGGTGTAATGAGGTGGCACTACTCAGACAGAGAGAGGAATACAGGGTGATCAATAAGACAAATTGATAAACATTTTAGCAGGGCCAGAGTTAACAGATGATATCACTTCAGACAGTGAATCATTATGTCACAACTTACTCGAAGATCACTCTATTAGAATCATCGGTATATTTGGCGACTAAAATACTCACCAAGGTGTAATGAGGCGGCACTACTCAGACACAGAGAGTGATCAATAAGACAAATTGATAAACATTTTAGCAGGGCCAGAGTTAACAGATGATATCACTTCGGTATATTTGGCGACTAAAATACTCACCAAGGTGTAATGAGGTGGCACTACTCAGACAGAGAGAGTAATACAGGGTGATCAATAAGACCTCTTTACCTTTTGAATATTGGCTTGAATGACTTGAAATCAGAATTTTAGCATAGTTTCTATAAATGGCATTTTCAAGATGGAGGAATTTTGTAGACAGGGTTTAAATGAACCCCTGTATATTTTCTTTATTAAAAATTATCCTTGAGGTCAACCAAAGTCAATAACTTTAAAAAAACTATCTACGGAGTTTCAAATTTGGCAATTTTTTTTTTTCAATTTGTTACTTTTTTTTATAGAATAGCCATAAGCTCTCCAGTAAGAATGCTGAGTGTAGATCTATATTCAGTAATTAATTTAAATTTCATACCCTTCGACCCAGTATAACGAACTCCCGTGTCTAAAACCGGGTGTTTCACAAATTAAGATCAAGTGACAGAATGTCACCCTCAAATAACTTCTCACAATCTCAATTAAGATTTATTTTTCACTATCTTCTTCGGATCGAGCGTCTTTTTTTCTTTCGTCTTTTTAAAAGGAATATCGACTGAGATTTTTTCAAAGACATTAATGTCGACTGAGCTGCCCGATTAATTTGTGCACATTTGTTTTGTAGTGCTTCGAGACCGAGAAACTTTTCTCTTCGGTCTTTTTTTCTTCAAAGGTTGTTTCCTATAAATTATGTTTTCGCTCGATATCTATCTTTTTCTATCTAATATATAAAATTCTTGTGTCTGAGTGTTTGTTACTATACTCCTCCAAAACGGCTTAACCGATTTTAATGAAATTTTGTATGTACATTCGGTAGGTTTGCGAATAGGTTTTTATCTGAGCGCACGGCAGTGCGCCAGGCCAAGTTCCAGAAACCACCGGTTCTACAAGGGATAGATCTTTGAAATTTTGAACATACATTCCGTAGTATAGTACAATACTACAGGATAAACTTCAAATGTTAATTCTAACCCGGGCGGGAGTTACGTAATTTCAAAGTTTGCACTTTTGGATACTCACTGAAAAGTGGAACTTGGCCTTTTTTCAATGATAATTTTTTGTGAGATCTATAATTTAATAGAATTGAACACCAAGTTTTGTTGGGCAGAATGTGTTGGAAGTAGTATTGGGTTAGGTTGCTAACCCAAAATAGAATGATCTTCGAGTAATGATTCTACGCAGCTTAACAACCCGTTACTACTCCCCATGTTCTCTCATCTTCTCGAAACGAAGTTCGGGTACTCAACTAGTGTCTTAAAATAAATCTGTCGGTCCGAAGGAAATAAGTATTTAGTCATAATTGGATTGGAATATCTTACAAAGGTGCGTCATAGGTACCCTATTAAAGTCAGCCCTGAATTTAAAATTTTCCTGAAATTAGTATTGTATAAGCTTGCGCATCATAATTATTATATAACTGGTTTTATACTAAACCAATTTACACCTTGCCAAGCAATAGACATCCTTCCATTGTCAGGCGGTAATATGTGTAACCACAATCTCTTGTGAATGAAATATGAACAGCCACGGAAGTAGAAAAATATTTACATATTGATTACAAAAATATAAATCTGGGGATTTCCAGATAAAATATTGGCCAATCTTACGATCGCATAATTATTGAGGGTCAGGTGTATAAGAAAAGAGGTATTTTACAATTAGTACGTTCTCAGGAACACTCATAATTATTCAGGGTCAGGTGTATACGAAAAGAGGTATTTTAAAATTCGTACGTTCTCAGGAACATTCATAATTATTCAGGGTCAGGTGTATACGAAAAGAGGTATTTTAAAATTCGTACGTTCTCAGGAACANGGGGGGGGGGGGGGTGGCGATCAAGCGTTGAACTCAAATCTAATGTGATATTTATTACTAACTTATTAAAAATGATTGGAAATAAGTCTATACAAGATGTTGAAGGAAAATAGCTCGACTATTAACTAACAGACTTCGCAATTAGCCATACTCATTAATGAAATTAAATCTGTAATTTTTTAGTATGAATATTTCACACACGAAATTGAAGCACGAATGGGTTTTCTTTTAAACACACATTTCTAAAGTCTGTCTTCGAGGGGCGTTGGGTTAAGCTGAGGGAGGCGATCGCCCCTACCGCCTTCCCCCTGTATCCGCTACTGATATCGCTTGGGAATTACCTATGTTTTCTTTTACCATATTTGTCTGCAACACGTGGAAAAATATTTCTTGGTTTTTGCTGATGTTTTCATTTGCTATTCCCATGTTGTGAACAATTTAATTGGGGGGGGNGGGGGGGGGGGGGGGGTTATGAAGAATACTGACGTAAAAATATTATGCAGATTCAGAGCTAGTGAGAATCAAGTGAGCCTACTTCAGGGCTAAAGATAGACCGAGACCACCTGAATATTTTTGAACGGCTTTATGGGGAGTTTTTGAAATTTTGCATGGTATTATATCCCAAATTAAACCACCTGATTATGTGACCAATTATTCATGGGCGGGTACCATGTGGCTCAAGGGGGTCCAACTTTTGTTTTTTAAATACAAACCCCCCAACTTGAGATACATTTTCAGACAGACAATACAATTAGAAGTACTTTGCAAAAAAATTTACACGTCTAGCTTGTTTGGTTTTAAAATGGCGGCCATTTGAAATTTCCAACACATGATTTCAAAGAGTGTTTAAAACTAGGCGGATTATTTCTAAAAGCAGGCGAAGTGTCTAAAACTAGTCGAATTATGTCTAGAAAACAGGTTCCCCGACATTGGTGTCCTATGCAATCATTCAATATCCCATTGCAAATAATTCGCCACCTGGGAGGCCACATGGGACCCGCCCTTGAAAAATTAGTCACACTATCAGGTGGTTTAATTTTGGATGTAATACCATGCAAAATTTCAAAAATCCACATAAAGCCGTTCAAAAGATATTTACGTGGTCTCGGACTTTTGGGACACTATATATAAATCACTTTTTATTTGTCGTCTCTAACTCTAATTACTATTAAAACTGTGTTTAGAGTAAACGCTGATCGAAGTTTTCAAGTTACTTTCACATTTTGGAATACGGGGTTCATTTTTTTTGGTAAAGACTGCCCTAAGTAGGGTCATATTTGAACATTTTTCAACCGTTTATGGAAACTATGCTATCTACAGCTGATGTTTTTATTGCTTCCGAAACATGGAGAACTCAAAAATGCAAAAGTCCATTAACATACCATAATTCAATCTTACCTATTTGTTTAATTATTGCTTCAGATTCTCCCAGTGCTCTGAGAAGTGCTGTGTCCAAACTTCCTGCTGCCCTGACAGAAGCGTTAGGTATTGAGGATGAAGATTTAGACTACTTTGATATCGGACCTGTTGCCGACAGATTTGGAAAACCAAGAGAAACCTTATGCTCAGTTGGAAGATCACAATCGCCCATTAATATAGATACGTCCAACACGGTGTGGAGTGAATATTCTCCTCTTCAAATGATGAACCATTGGAATTTCAAGCATAAAGTTCTTATATTCAATGAAGGACATACACGTAAGCTATTGAAGTGAACAACCTGTATATGTAATATTATGTAAACATCCTGTAGTTTTCTCCTTTCTATTTTTAGATTTGTTTACAATGAATGAGACTTGTAGGAGGGCGGTCGGGGTGAAGGGGGGGGGGAATATGAATGGCGTATTATTTACTTTCCCATTCATTCGAGAACAACGTAGAAGTACTAGAAAAATCGTTTATTCGAGAAGCTTCGAGATACGAGATTGGGGAGTATAAATAGAGGCTGTGAGCAGAAACCAAGTCAGTATTATTTGAGTGATAAACGAAGACAGTTACAGTCGAGTTTTTCAAGCGATAATTAAGTGTAATTTTGAAAGCGAGATTGATGAGTTCGTTCAGTCAGTGATAAATTCGTGTGCATTTTTGAGTTTTTTAAATACGGTATTTGCGAGGTGACAGTATTCGAATTTTTGTGTTACGTTTTTTTTTTTTCTATTTTTTTTTAATAAATTATTTTAAGTTTTTATTTCATTTATTTTTAAAGTTAGTTAACGCGTTTTTAATCCACGACTGCTTAATCCTCGAACCCTAAGTCAAAAAAAAAATATCTTTATTTCATGCATATGTCGAGTTTCTTTGAGGTAAGTCTCAACGGTATCTTCACAAGATCACAATCGCCCATTAATATAGATACGACCAACACGGTGTGGAGTGAATATTCTCCTCTTCAAGTGATGAACCATTGGAATTTCAAACTCAAAGGTCTTATATTCAATGAAGGATATATACGTAAGCTATCTTTATTTCATGCATATGTCGAGTTTCTTTGAGGTAAGGCTCAACGGTATCTTCACAATTTTTCACAGGGTATCACAGCATTACTAAGAGCCTCATATTCATTTCATTAAGCTTTAACCCCTTAGGTTTGGAATCCCTACACCTCAGCCTCCTGGGCTTTTTGTGTATTGGGTTAAGCTCATTTCTCTAGTTGAGGTTCAACTGCCCAGTGAGTTTGAGCAGTCTTCTTACCAGATTGTTTTGGACGAGTTTATCTCTGGGGTTTAGTGACCCGATGATACTCACTCTCCAATTGAGTAGGGCACTGCAATCAAAGATCACATGAGAGGCTGTTTCCTCTTCCTCCCCACATAGTGTACACAATGGGTTTTCCCTAAAGATTTCCATATTGTATAGGTGTTTTCTGAGACCACAATGTCCCGTTATTAGTCCAGTGATAAGTCTCATTTGTTTCCGACTTAAGCGAAGGAGATCAGCAGTTAGAGATTTTGATGGTTTGGCCATCATTTGTTTGCTGTGTCGTTGTCCTGAAGTTTTAGTCCAGTGAAGCTCATGACTCTCCCTCATCCATTGTCTCACCGAACTGCGTGCTTCAGTTTTGCTGATACCTATTGCCGGTTCAGGACCAATGAAGGGGTTTTCGGAACCCTTCTTTGCCAGCTGGTCAGCGTGTTCGTTTCCTGCAATCCCCTTATGTCCTGGTACCCACTCCAGATATACAATGTTGAGCCCGCCCAGTTCTGTTAGTGTTTGCAGACACTCCCAGGTTAGTTTTGATCTACTCTGGAAACTACCAATAGCCTTAATAGCTGCTTGACTCTCAGAAAAAATAAAGATTTCTCTACGTGTGTAGCTCCTCCTTAAGTTAAGAGCCTCATATACTTAATAATCTCTTAAATATTCTAATAAGACAAATCTTTTTACTCTGAAAATGCCGACACTGGTCGCTGCTCACATTAAAGGAGCTACTTAATCGTCCTCACGAGGCTGAATGCACCCCGAAATCACAAGCGCTATGAAACACAGATGTAAATAGAAGTTGATTCAGAGGTAAATAGAAGTTATCTCCAGTCGATTCAGAGGTAAATAGAAGTTATCTCCATTCGATTCAGAGGTAAATAGAAGTTACCTCCAGTCGATTCAGAGGTAAATAGAAGTTATCTCCAGTCGATTCAGAGGTAAATAGAAGTTACCTCCAGTCGATTCAGAGGTAAATAGAAGTTACCTCCATTCGATTCAGAGGTAAATAGAAGTTACCTCCAGTTGATTCAGAGGTAAATAGAAGTTACCTCCAGTCGATTCAGAGGTATATAGAAGTTACCTCCAGTCGATTCAGAGGTAACTAGAAGTTACCTCCAGTCGATTCAGAGGTAACTAGAAGTTATCTCCAACTATCATTTATATCAGGTAAAGATTTTGCACGATGACGAGACTTTAATGTTTAAACTTTCATTTGTTTTAGTTATGTTAAAAGAAAAAGGTGGCTCTAATCGTCCCAAAATAAGCGGAGGTCCATTAAGAGAATCATACACTTTTGAACAGCTTCACTTTCATTGGGGACCCACTCCTAATTCTGGCAGTGAACACACTATCAATGGACAAAAGTAAGTTTTACCCACTAGGAGATAGCAAAACCATAGAATGAACCTCTCACTGGTGTTTCTGTCAACAGACACTTTTTCATGCCCTAATGCATTTTTTGGTTTTTGAACACTTGTAAATGTGTTCAATTTTTTGTTAGCGCATAGTATTGCAGTGTCACAACCTATATTTGAGGGTATAACAGCATTACAAGGGCCACTACACTAATCTATCTATGCACTGCACTACATATTTCTTTGCTCTTGTTATTGATTTGATTTTCTTTATTTTACAATCACTAAGATCTATAACAAAATTACACCTCGTCAGTTAGTCAGACATTCACAAATATATATTTTTTTTTTTAAATAGAATTTTAATTTATTATTATTTCAAGATATGCCTCCTCTGGTTGCTACTCACATCGATGTAACTACTCAATTGTGCTTACGAGGCCGAGTGCACCCCGAACAACCAAATACGGTTCCAATAAAAATCCTCTTTTACCAGAATTCGAACCCGGGTCTCCCGCGTGCAAAGCCTTGAGGCAAGAAGAAGAAACGAACAAATAAAATTTCTAAAAAATGTCCTTAATAATAAAATATCCAGTCCCTACATAACAGAAAAAACTCATATTAAAGTTCCGCAACCCAGACTCAGACCTACAAACGCACGGGGGCAGCTATTTCATGTACCACATTGGAGACAGGTTTTCGTATATAAGTCTCCTATTATCAGAGCCATGGATTTGTATAATGCCATGGATCCAAAACCAGTCCTCTTCAAGTGACTAAGTAACGTACAAAATGTCATAGATTGCTTCATTCTAATTCATCTATCTGTCATACTCACTCATCATTCACCATCTCTCATTCATTATATTCCATCCACACTCATTCTTTCATTTCTCATTCATACCTCCACCCGACACTCATCTTTCACTCACTCACACATCACACACAGCGTCAGTAATTGCTCTACACTGCTTGTAATATAGAAGTGATGGGGCGTAGACGACTTAATTAAAGAAAAAAAAACCAGTGTTATTACCTACTAGGCCAGGGAGGCTGCAAATACTTAACACGCGGGGCCGAATTTTGCTGTCATATTTGATTTTTCGTTGATCACTTTTTTTAGGACATTCCCTAAAAAACCTCCGTCATGTTACCTCACGTTAAAAAAAAATCCGCCAGGTTAAACAATCGTCCATCACGTTAAAAAAAAGTCCATCATGTTAAAAAAAATATCCGTCACGTTTAAAAAGAAGAAGAATGAAGTCAATAATCCAGGAATTTGTCATTGATGTCAAGTGATCTTCGCATTTAAATTTTAGGACCTATTGATTACGCGGAATTAAGGCATTTGGTTTGACAGTCAATCCAATAGAAAAAAAATTGAGCACAGTATATTGCCGCAAAACGCTGCTTCCCGTTGATTCGTATTTTGTATTCATTAAATTTTGATCCCAGAATTGATATCTTTGTTTACCAGATAGTGTAGGTTAGTGGTCAGACGCTCCGAATGGTAAACAATAGAGCGTGAGTTTTCGAACCCAACCAATCCATGGAATTCAGGGGCGTATACAGGATATTTTTTCGGGGGGGGGGCTGGGCAAACCAAGTAGGTACCATAACAGCGTGGTGGTGTTGAACCCATTTAGTTTTACAGTGAGATAATGTAAACAAAGTGTAAAAAGGGATAAAAAGGGGGGTAAATGGGGGCTTTACAACCCCCCCGATAATTGAATGTTTCTAGAGATAAAAGCGTATCAAAGCCCTATAGGACCGGCATCCGCCCTAGGGTCCGCCCTACCGTTCCTGCGCCTCTGCCTATAAAGTGATGTATACTCTAAAGCGCCCAAGATATAGGTTTTCTTTTCGAGAAATGTTTTTTTTTTTTTTTTTTTTTTTTTTTTTTTTTTTTTTNTTTTTTTTTTTTTTTTCCTAAGCTACCTAGGTTAAATTTGTTTGCCTAAAACCGCGGTGCCCCCTCCATCTGGCGGCCTTGTTTTATCTTTCCCAAAAGGTGTTTTCTGCGTGACATTGAAAAAGAAGCACATGGTTTGATGATATACACTCACGTTTCACATTTGATGGCTCATCTCGAAAAAAATTTCGGGGGGGCTATAGCCNGAAAAAAAATTCGGGGGGGGGCTATAGCCGGCCATCCCCCCTCTTGTGTACGCCCCTCATGGAATTTCATCCTCATGAATATTGGAAATATTGTAGGACATGGAAGCGGCCGAGATTATCAACATCTAGTCCGGGCGTCCTCAGAGTAGCATAAAATGCTACCCAACCTTTCCACCACCATCACATTCTGTGATGGACACGGATATATCAGGTACCCAATACGTCTGTATTCTAAATAATTAATTTCTAATTTACAGTTTTGCTGCGGAGGCCCATATGGTTCATTATGCTAGCAGATACGGATCCTATAAGAAGGCTAAAGAAAATAAAGCATTGCTTGTTTTAGGATATATTTTTCAAGTAAGTTCAGAAGACTTATTTCATT
>CM022885.1:37446077-37459055 GCA_012654025.1 Pachypsylla venusta | reverse complement strand
TTTGCCCCTCCGCCCATATTTGTCGCCCCTATTGCTCCTCTGCGGTAAAAGTTGTTTTCCCTCCAACTTTTTCTTTTTGGCTAGCTTAGGTAAATCTCATCAGGAATTCAGGATGCTTGATTGCCACTATGGGCGCATCTTTCCAATAAAATCTTCTCACTTGTATTGACTCTATTGTTCCAGGCAACTGACAGAAACAACGTTGAGTTAGACAACTTTATTGACACGATTCCACTAATTTCTAGATTTAGAAATGTTACATTCTCCACACCAGATATTTTAAGTCTTTTTAGAGATGCATCGCAAACGTGTTATTATAAATACGTGGGATCCTTGACAACGGGGGATTGTGATGAAGGCGTCCTGTGGATTGTGTTCAATCAGACCATTCCCATTTCATTTCAACAGGTAAAACATTTTGTTGACGATTTCGACGACATTCACACTGTTTTCAGAAGAAATTTGGCCACAGTCCCAAGAGGATCACTCCCGAAACTTCGTATTAAACAAAAAAAAGTAACGTCCCGGAAACGTTTTCGCATGATGGCACTCCAGGCCATATTCAGAAATATGACCTGGAGTGCCTTCATACCCCCCGAAATCTCTATCGTTTTTTTGCTAATGAAAATAGTCTATTATGCCGCCACCAACAGCAACACCACCACCAACAATAACAACAACAACAACAACAACAACAACACCACCACCACCAACAACAACAACAACAAAAACAAAACAAAAACAACAATACCAATACCACCACCACCACCACCAACAACAACAACAACAACAATACCAATACCAATACCAATACCACCACCACCAACAACAACAATACCAATACCACCACCAACAACAACAACAACAAATTATTTTCAGGTGTTAGTCCTGGCTTGGCTGTCAATCCCGAAAAAAGTACTATTTTTCTTCTTATTTCTACCACTTCGAACGGGGAATTGTCTAAATAAAATAAATGAGAATTGATTGGTTTCTTGTGCTTTGAGTAGATATCAAAAAAGTAAAGTTAGATGAAATTACTTTTTTGATTGACCAACTTTTTTGACATCCACTCACAGCACAATCAATTAATTAATTAACCAATTCGTAATTAATTAATTCGGAATCTAATTTTTAAATTTTTTGTCAAGTTTTGAGAATATGGTAGAAATGTTAACTGCAGGGGGTCCACCGGAAACAGCAAAATTTTGAAAGGGGTCTATGAGAAAAAAAAGTTTGGGAACTTTTTTTTTTGGGAAACAAACGATTGCCAATAATTTGCTCTCAGATGTAAGGTGACAATACGGTTTTACGATCATGTCCTGTTCTTGACGACAACCGGGATTCATACCTCGGGGTTGAATACATTTTACATTTTCGTACTAATATATTTTTTGTTATTCTTTTCAGTTAAATCAATTTCGTAAAATTTATGACTCAAATGGAGAAATTATAAAATCAAATTATAGAACTACGCAAAGACTGAATGGACGAAGAGTGGAATTTATATCAAAATCAGCATCACATCAGTCATCAAAACATCCACGGCAGAATAAGAAGAATAATAATTATAATGCGATGAGACCGCCTACAACAGAGTATAACAGAGCTCAGTATAGTCAAGGATCGAGATATAGCAATACCAACACAGGAGGATATGGCAACTCAGATTATTGAGAGTATAACAGAGCTCAGTATAGTCAAGGATTGAGATATAGCAACGCAGGAGGATATGGCAACTCAGATTATTGAGAGTATAACAGAGCTCAGTATAGTCAAGGATCAAGATATACCAACACAGGAGGATATGGCAACTCAGATTATTGAGTCTAATATGGAAGAAGGAAAATATGGAAACTCTGGCGAGTAGTAATGAGTCTATGTAGCAGGAGTAAAATATGGCCACTCAGACGGGTAGCTACCAATTTATAAAAGAGACTATGCAGCAGAAGTAGGAAAAATATGGCAACTCAGACGAGTACCTACCAATTTATTAAGGAGACTATGTACCAGAAGGAAAAATATGGCAACTCAGACGAATACCTACCAATTTATTAAGGAGACTATGTAGCAGAAGGAAAAATATGGCAACACAGACGAGTACCTACCAATTTATTAAGGAGACTATGTACCAGAAGGAAAAATATGGCAGCACAGACGAGTACCTACCAATTTATTAAGGAGAATATGTACCAGAAGGAAAAATGTGGCAACACAGACGAGTACCTACCAATTTATTAAGGAGACTATGTAGCAGAAGGAAAAATATGGCAACACAGACGAGTACCTACCAATTTATTAAGGAGACTATGTACCAGAAGGAAAAATATGGCAACACAGACGAGTACCTACCAATTTATTAAGGAGACTATGTACCAGAAGGAAAAATATGGCCACACAAACGAGTACAAAGTTATTAGTGAGACTCTGGGAAAGGAGAAGTATATGGCCCCTTAAGAAATAATCAGTGATTGCATACAGTATGTTCTCATGAGGTCACAAAATCAAAGTGCTATTCTAAGCAGATATCAATCAGAAATATGAATCAATATTATTTTATTAATCATTTTGTTGTAATTTTCCTCTTGTTTCAAACATTTTTCAGTAAAAAAGAGGTGTTATTAACCTTCAAACCAAACTGCTGGTCTCATGAACCTTATGATGTTATATTGAGTCATGTTATTAACCTTCAACCCAAACTACTGGTCTCATGAACCTTATGATGTTATATTGAGTCATGTTATTAACCTTCAACCCAAACTACAGGTCTCATGAACCTTATGATGTTAGATTGAGTCATGTTATTAACCTTCAACCCAAACAACTGGTCTCATGAACCTTATTATGTTAGATTGAGACATGTTATTAACCTTCAACCCAAACTACTGGTCTCATGAACCTTATGATGTTAGATTGAGCCATGTTATTAACCTTCAACCCAAACTTCTGGTCTCATGAACCTTATTATGTTAGATTGAGACATGTTATTAACCTTCAACCCAAACTACTGGTCTCATCAACCTTATTATGTTAGATTGAGACATGTTATTAACCTTCAACCCAAACTACTGGTCTCATGAACCTTATGATGTTAGATTGAGACATGTTATTAACCTTCAACCCAAACTACTGGTCTCATGAACCTTATATCATGAACCTTATTATGTTAGATTGAGCCATGTTATTAACCTTCAAGGCAAACTACTGGTCTCATGTACCTTACTCTGTAAGATTGAGCCATGTTATTAACGTTCAACCCAAACTACTGGTCTCATGAACCTTATTATATTAGATTGAGCCGTTGAGCCTTTGTCCACATGCTTCAAATCTTCATTAGCTAGTAGATATTCAAGGAATGATCCTTTTGTTTGGATTCATTTTTTTTTTTTTTTTTGTACTTCCTTGTATGTATACAGTCCTCTTATAAAAAGAGTTTGTAGGTATTTTTACCTACCATTTCGGTGCGGCCGCAAAGGGTCCATTTTCACATGTTCCACCCTGTATAATTCGTGAACTGTATATCCTAGAGAGCTCTGGTTTTCTGTAATGAACTCGTATTGAGGAGACCTTTAAAACAATGTGTCACTTGATATACCTTCTCATTTAAGATTTTGAATTCAGCCGGTGCCCAGCCTAAACGGCTGACCGAGGCCAAACAAATTTTAGTTTAAAATTAATCCACCAAAATCTAAGGGATACGGGTTTTCTCGAAATACGGCGGGGGGTGCGGGCGAGGGGGAGACTTTATGGAAACCCGGTATACCGGGTGCACGATTTTATTGGCAAAGTCGTAGGTATAATAAAAATCTAGATTTTCCACGGGAAATCCTAGACATAAGGGTAGAGAGTTGAACGCTTAAACTACTACCATAACTACAACCCTGCGAACCATGCAAAACGTACTCGGTTCGATCACAGTATGAGCATGATAACTAGAACATATTTTCTTTATAATTATCGGGGTGGGGAGATTCAGGCCGTACCCAAGATTTTTTTCGGGGGGGAGGGGGGGGGTCCGAAGGATTGACAGCCAAGCCAAGACTAGCACCTCAAAATTATGATCATGTAGTACCGGTTTTTCTCACGAAATCAACCATTCTTCCCATTTATAGATGCATGATTAATTAAAATGGTAGAAACAGATTGATATGAGTTTACCGAAAAGATTTTGATGAAGCTTGAAAATTACTATATCTTCACTTGACTAAAAAACAATATCTTCACTTGACTTTTATAGTCAAGTGAAGATATAGTAATTTTCAACCTTCATTATGGTTTTACATGACATAGTATCCCAATTTAACCAACAGATTGATATGAGTTTACCGAAAAGATATTTATGGCCCTTGGCTGGAACTGTGATGGTAGGCGTTCCAGGTCGTCCTGGTGCGTAGAACTGACCATCGTGAGGACGAAATGATGATCATGGAAGGTGATGCTGTAGTTGATGATGTTGTTGGTGATGATGAATTACACCTTACAATATTAAATATATCATACATAAAAAAAAATAATGAAATTTCCGGGGGGGGGAGGTCTGGACCCCATGTACCCCCCCTGCGTACGGCCTTGGGGGGATTGGAACCCTAAACCTCTTGTGTGCGTCAATGTAGATAGGGTTCCTGACACAGTTATTATGATTGTGACATAATAACATAAATTTTAATTGATTTTATTATAATCAATGAAGACTCGTTTGAAGAAGAATAAAAAATAAAAACAAATACAAATGTGGAAGTATTTATACTACAATAAAGGGATTGTTTATTAGTAGTCGTAATTAACTAAATTCAAGTAGGTATGCATAAAAAATTAACAACAGCTAAATAAATAAATCAATAATAAATAAAAAAGAAAAAAAAAACATTAATTGAATATAATAATATTGAAGAGAAATTATAATTCAATTATGTAATGAGAAAATTAATTAGCTTGGAACAGACGTGTGTTTGGTAATTGCACTAGAGATATGAAAGATTTCGTTCACTCCAGTGATTCGTTCATGTTTACTAGTTTTTGTTCTTGTTCACTAGGCTTAATTGGTTCCTTTAGTTCTCGTTCACTAGTTTTAGTTCTTGTTCACTAGTCTTAATTAGTTCATTTAGTTCTCACTCACTATTATCAGCTAATTCATTTTGTTCACTAATCTGAACGAAGTTCATTTAGTTCTCACTCACTATTATCTGCTAATTCATTTTGTTCACTAATCTGAACGAAGTTCATTTAGTTCTCACTCACTATTATCAGCTAATTCATTTTGTTCACTAATCTGAACGAAGTTCATTTAGTTCTCACTCACTATTATCAGTTAATTCATTTTGTTCACTAATCTGAACGAAGTTCATTTAGTTCTCGGTCACTAGTTTTAGTTCTTGTTCACTAGGCTTAATTAGTTCGTTTAGTTCTCCTTCACTATTTTCAGCTATTTCATTTCGTTCACTAGTCTGAACTAAGTTCATTTAGTTCTCGGTCACTAGTTTTAGTTCTTGTTCACTAGGCTTAATTAGTTCGTTTAGTTCTCCTTCACTATTTTCAGCTATTTCATTTTGTTCACTAGTCTGAAGTAAGTTCATTTAGTTCTCGGTCACTAGTTTTAGTTCTTGTTCACTAGGCTTAATTAGTTCATTTACATTTCGTTCACTAGCCTGAACTAAGGTCATTTAGTTCTCGGTCACTGGTTTTAGTTCTTGTTCACTAGGCTTAATTAGTTCATTTACATTTCGTTCACTAGTCTGAACTAAGGTCATTTAGTTCTCGGTCACTGGTTTTAGTTCTTGTTCACTAGGCTTATTTGGTTCCTTTAGTTCTCGTTCACTAGTCTAAACTAGTTCATTTAGTTCTTCACTAGTTTGAGCTAATTCATTTCGTTCTTGGTCACTAGTTTTAGTTCTTGTTTACTATTCTGAACTAGGGTACTTCAGTTCTCGCTCACTAGTCCAACTAGTTCATTTATTTCTCGCTCACTAGCTGTACTAGTTCATTTAGTTCATGTTCACTAAACTAGTTCATTTAGTTCTCGCTCACTAGCTGAACTAGTTTATTTGGTTCTCGCTCACAACTATATAGTTCGTTTAGTTCAGTCTGTCATTCTTTATACATCTCTAAACATTACAAGACAAGGAAGTTGAACTGATTTTTTTTTTTTTTTTAGTTTTAGTTTTTACGGCTTTTTCGTATTTGCAATAATTTTGAAATCTTGTTGGGTCGTAAAAATATTAATCAATATTTTAATGCTCAAATATTCTATGAAATTTATTTGGTAGGTGGGAATATGAAAAATAATGCTTACTTAACGATGTGAAGTCCAGAAAAATAAAGACAAAGAAAAAATAGGTGTGTAATTCCATTATGCTAAGAAGATCAGGTAAAATACGCCACCAAATCAAATTTGTCAAGTTCTGCGCATGACGTTATGTGTACTTATATATGCCGCTCATTTCATATTTCTAGGAATACATCAACATTGATTCTAACTTCTCACTTTTATTTATATTTTACTTTCCAGTGGTCAGAAGGGTATAAAACTGATTTTTTAGGTAACCTTTATTTGAATAAAGGATTGTTTGTCAAGTTCTGCGAATAATCCTTTATGTGAATAAAGTATTATTCAGGTTTCCTTCGTATTTTATTTCGTGAAGAATTTTGGAAGCAAGATTGTGAAAACAGCTGATTATTCCTTTTTTTATTTACCAATTTGGCCACTAGAGGGAACGTTCTCACCTAAAAAGATGGGTCTGGAACAGGGGAAGAGTTTCTGGCAACCCTTCTCAAAAAAATTTAGATTTTTTTTTTTAAAAAAAAACAACCTTCTTTATTGGCCGTCATGGATCCATTTTGGACGGTTGTACATAAAAAATACAGGCATGGTAGTAAAAACGTCTCCTAACCCCTCTAATTGGGTTAAAATTGGTAACAAAAATTGGACAGACTCCTCTCCGGTTTCAGAACCCTCAATGTGACAGAAATGAGGTTAGACTCTACAAAACTAAACAGAGGTAAAAAAACAAAAAAGATGAATCCGAACAGCCAATCAGAATTGGAATAAAAGTGAAGAACAGAATGGCGGATTTGTGAATCAAGAAATAGTTTGGTCACAATTCTTCATTTTCGCCATCTTGCTTCCAAATTTTTCCAAATAAAATGCGAAGTGAGTTGGAATAATCCTTTATTCCAATAAATAAAATTCGATTAAAGTCAGCATTTCCTGTAAAACATAGGTTGTCTTCTTAGCATCATGGTATTATTCTATATAACACAAAGAGGAGTACCATATAGAGGGTGTACCAAAATGTCTGCATCAAATGTATAGGGTATGTTCCAGACACAGAATTAGGGTTCATTTCATAAATGATCTCAACAACTCCGGAACTACTTGAGCTAATGTACTTAATTTCATTTTACTTTATTTGATATTTGCTTTCTTCTGATATGGTAGTCATTTCTGTGGCAATTTGAGGGATGCCCACACGGGGCTCATCAGAAATTCAAATTTGAAGAATGCCATTTAAAAAACTATGGTCTTGGGAATGAACAAAAAAAACTCTGCCAATGTGACACCTGGTGTTGGACCTAAAACACAGCCAGTATATTGCTTGAATAATGAGTTCCAGAAATATCCTGTGTGGTATCGACTCTTGCATCAGATATTAATATATTGCATCAAAATTAAACAATATTAAGTAGAACAAAGAAATCAAGTTATACATCATCCGATGTCGAAATATTATATCGACATGCCAAGAGAACTTAAACAATATTAATTNATTTGAGTAAAAACGAGAATGTTATTGGCTTCACATTGAGTTTAAAATTTGAAAATAACTACCTTAATATAACAGCCTCAGTAGGTTGAGGCAGTGGATTCGTAACCAGGAGGCTGTTGGTTCGAATCCAACTCCATCCCCCCTCTTCGACACAAAGTTGGAAATAGAAAAAAGAGGGCACCTATTAAAAAATATATGCATATGTAAAGGAACGTTTATTTTTTCTCTATATAATAGTGTAATACCGTCCAACACAATAAACATTTTAGCCGGTCTTATCACCGCCGTATCGGTTCGTACTGGAAAGTACATTTGCTTAAAAAAGGCACCTATCGGGAGGAAAATTGGTAAGATGACATCTATGATGAATCAATTCGTCCAACAGTAAAAAATTGCAAATGGATAGATTGTCCCATATTTCCATATTGAGTTGTCTCATTTTCAAACACTCTGATAAGATGACTATAATGATTCCTATTCCGACATATTGTTAGATTAAACAATAAAATCATTAAATTTTACACTATGAAATAAACATTATAATTAAGAGCGTTGCGGTGGAACTAGAAAACAAATCTAACCACAAGACAAACCATGCTCACTCAAAAGGAACAGTGTAGGAAGCATCACTATCAAGTCAAAGAACCACATAACATAATCATTTTGCGGTTTTGGTGATGGGAAGATGGAATTGTGTGGGGTAGATGTCGAAAAGCAACGGCAAAAATTACTGACAGATCTTAATATTGTAGGTACATTATTATTGACTGATTAAGAATTTTACACTAAACCTAAACACTTCATTCATTCACTTTTATACAGTGGCGTACCATCGTACCAATAACATTGAGCGCCCGGGGCAAAGAATGATTCGCCCCCCTCATCCATCGTTTTGTACACGTTTCTTATCATACAAACTGCGTAGACTAAGTTCTGTAACAAATTTCCAGATTATTTTTAACAATTTTCATGCTTTATTTCATTATTAACGTTAATTCATGTACATATTCGTACGTCACTAAACAATCGCTAATACTTGGTCGAATATATAGTAGATATCCGAACGATAGATTGTTTTGAAACTCAAATTAATTAAATCTTACTTGAGATCAACCATGAGTCAAAGTAGATTAACAAATCTTGCAATTGTTTCAATGGAAAATGAAACTGCTACAATGTTGGATTACGAGGATATAATATGTACATTTGCAGCGATTAAAGCGAGAAAAGTTAACATTTGAGTTTTTTCAATTAATTTAATTTTTCATCAAAAATTGAGATCCAATGTAGACGCAATCTTTCTACGAATGAAAAACTTGATTTTTGTGTAGATAATATTTTTTTTTAGTATCATTTCTTTATCTTACGAAACAGCGAATATCGTTTTGCCGCCCCCCACATCATTGCGCCCTGGGCGACCGCCCCGGGCCCCACCCTAGATACGCCACTGAGTACATGAATCATCTTTCAAAAGATTCTATAGAGTGAGTCCATCTTAATTTAGTCTCAGGGATTTGTTCTGTAAATAGAATGCAGATATTTTGTTACACCCTGTACAAAGTTCAATTTAGGCCGATGGATTATAAATTTGAAAACATTCCTGAGATATTGTTCTCATATCTTAGGTGATATTTTTGTTAAATTCAAACAATAATTCCGAGTATACTTGGATTTATTTTTCATAATATTAATGTTATTTCTCATCCAAATAGAATTAAAACAAAAATTGGAGTGAAAAAAAAAAAAAAAAAAANTACTAAAAAAAAAAATACATATTATAATTATGTGGAAAAAATAAATAAAACCTTAACTTTCCTCTGATAATCTTTGTAAAGACCATTGAATATATATTACGAGGAAAGAATGTATGAGTTGAAAATGCTAGACACTTTTCAAATGAATTAGGGTTTTAGCTTTCGCGCCGAGAATTTCAATGTACAGTGCTGGATCCTAAAGACTTTTGGGGGAAAACATCAACCTAGCGTTAATAATAATTATTTGGCTGGCTAAACCAAACGTTCTTCTTGATTGCAAGCGTCGAAATGAAACTATAAAAATATTTCAACTCAAAGATAAAAAAAATGAGCGGCGCACGGAGAAGAGTCCAAAGATCTTTTCACGAACCCAGCACTGAAATTTGTAATTAAGAATGTAAACAAAGTAAACAAAAATGTAAACAAAGCCTGATGGTAAATTTTAAATTTTTTGAAAATTTAAATCGATTTTTAAGTGGCGATAAAAACATTTTAAAAGAATGAAAATACTGTCAAACACCATAATTAGTTATAAACCATCAATGATATACGAAAAAATAATATTTAAGTAATAAACGAAAAAAAAAAAAAAAANAAAAAAAAAAAAAAAAAAAAAAAAAAAAAAAAAAAAAAATGGGTCCATCGAGGAAAAAAAAATAATGTCGTCCATTCTAAAGTGTCTAACGATTTTTGTATAGAGCTGATACCCTACTTCCTGGTAATATACAGGGTGACCCACCAAAGTTGGACACCTCAAATTACTCGGCTCTTGACGGAGTTTTTTAAAAAGAAAAAAAATGCAGGTTACATGTCTTATTTATGCGCTTTCAGTCATGAAATTCTTTTTATACAGGGTGGTTCAGAAGTCAGAAAAAGAGTTACCAACTTTCGATTTTTAAATGGGTCGACCTGAATTTTATTTGATGTTTTTACTTCTTAATAGCTTTGTTTTTCGTTTTTCGATATGACCAATGAAAAATGTGTAAAATCAATCAAGAATTGAGGGTTTGTAATAAAATTTTCAAAAAACTCAAAAAAAAAAAAAAAAAAGTCATGTCATTATTACACTTATGGAACACCCTGCATTATTTTTTCCATTTTCAATCGAAAGTACATGTTTCCATAATACAAACATTTTTTATTCACGTTATCGAACATTTTAATCAACATCGAGTTATTCGAGATTTAGAAAAAAAGTAGGTCGAAAAAAAAACCACCCTGTATGTAAAATTTTAATAATAAAAAGTACTCAAAAGCTATTAAGAAGAAAAAACATCAAATAAAATTCAGGTCAACCCATTTAAAAATCGAAAGTTGGTACCTCTTTTTCTGACTTCTGAACCACCCTGTATAAAAAAAATTCATGACTGAAAGCGCATAAATAAGACATGTAACCTGCATTTTTTTCTTTTTAAAAAACTTCGTCAAGAGCCGAGTAATTTGAGGTGTCCAACTTTGGTGCGACACCCTGTATATTCAATAGTAAAGACGCCTTAAATTAATTCATGAACATACCTTTTATTTGGGGGAAAAATTAAGACTACAATAAATAATATAAACAATAATCATTTTTTCAAAAGAAAAAATCTAAAAATGGCATTTTCCCAAATTCAGCATTTGCTTCACGGTGCCGGTTTCGACTTAGGGGAGAACCGTAGGGTCCTCGAACAAGGGAAAAATCCCACGTTCAAAATATTTTTTTCGTTTGGGGAAAAAAAATTTTGCTCAACAATAGAGGGATGGCCTTAAAAACGTTTCCTAACCTCTCGAGGGGGCTTAACATATGTCAATAAAGCTAACAAGTAAACCAGGGTGTCTACCAAATCGTCAATGTGAAATTCCCTGACTTTTCCAGGTTTTTCAGTCTACTTTTCCAGAATTTCCAGTGTACTTTTTCAAGATTTTGTCTCCCCCATCAGACTTCAAAAAACTCAATATTGGGGCCCAGGGACCCCAAAAACTATACAGCAAATTTCCTTCATACCCGAAACATGTGTACCAAAATTTTAGAGGAAAACGATAATAAGCACCGCAGACGAAATTTTTCAGGAAAAGCATGTTCACGCATAAAATTGGCCATTGAGATAAAAAAAAAAATCAATTTGAAAAATTCCCTGACTTTTGGTGTTTTTTCGACGTTTTTTCCTAAAATCCCTGACTTTTCCAGTCTCCTAAAATTCTCTGACGATTCCAGGTTTTCCAGTCTGGTAGACACCCTGTAAACATAAAAAGTTAAAAACAAAACAAAAGAAAAGTGGAAAAAATAAAAATATGGTTGGTGGGATTTTTTCCCGCGATGTGTCACGGCGCACGCGACAAAAACCCACAATAATGGGACCCTACGGTTCTCCCCGGAGTCACCCCCCCCACGGTGCCGATCACTGTGACCGAGTTGTTAAGACCATTGACTCTTGGTTCGGATCCCAGCCGGAGCGAAAATTTTCCCTGAAGTAATGCGAACACGGTTCCGGAGCATAACTTTTTATAAAAAACAACAACAACATTTGCTTGATAAACAAAGTTCATAGAGAAAATCAGTGGCTTATTTGATATAAATATCAAGTTTATAATTATAAACCAGTGTTGTACCTTTATTTCGTATATTTTCGTTATACAAAGTACAAGACTAGTAATATTAACTTGTAATTTATTATGAAGTAGATTACAATTACCAATGGTATACTTGTATTTTGTATAATCTAGTACAAAGTACAAGACTAGTAATATTAACTTATAATTTATTATGAAGTATATTACAATTACCAAAGTTATACTTGTATTTTGTATAATCTCATATAATGTACACGGCTAGACAAGTATATATGTCGCAGTAAACTTGTAGAATCAGTAATTTTATAAAATTCCTAGGGATTTAGTAAAATCACGGAAAATATACGAATGCGAGGATTTTCGACAAGTTTACTGAAATGCTTTAGGGGTTTTATAAAATACCTAACCTAACCTGACCGTTAGGTTATAAAATCCCTAATTTACTGAAATGCTTTAGGGATTTTATAAAACCCCTAAAGCATTTCAGTAAACTTGTCGAAAATCCTCGCGTTCGTCTATTTTCCGTGATTTTACTAAATCCCTAGGAATTTCATAAAATTACTGATTCTACAAGTGTACTGCGACATATATTTTCTTATTTTTTTCCGAGAAAGTATTTAAATTTTTCCCTTTTTCAATGAGAATAAATGAATCACGTTTACTTTCATTTACATTTGTGACTGGGATTGGTAATTTTCTAAGCATGTGACGCCTAGAGATAAAACATCAGTCTATTCAAAGCATATGGGAAAAGCTAAATCCATACTATCCATATCCATAGGTACTAATATATAAATGCGAAAGTAACTCTGTCTATCTGTATGTATGTATGTATGTTACGCTTTCACGCTTAAACTACTGAACCGATTTTGATGAAATTTGGTATGGAGATAGACTAAACTTTAGATAGGGAC
>CM022885.1:37426381-37445191 GCA_012654025.1 Pachypsylla venusta | reverse complement strand
ACTCTACTCATAAAATTCTCAACAGCCCCAGAAAATATTTTTATTTAAATGAATTTTTACACAGGAGACAAATCGAGAAGGCACTAAAGTAAAAACTTTTCCACTTTATCTTCGACTCTACTCATAAAATTCTCAACAGCCCCAGAAAATATTTTTATTTAAATGAATTTTTACACATGAGACAAATCGAGAAGGCACTAAAGCAGGTGTCGAAAACCGGTCGATCGCGATCGACCGGTCGATCTTCTGGCAATTCTCAGTCGATCGCGGAGGGAAGGAAAAAAAAAAACAATTAAAAGAGAAAGAAATAAAAATCTCTGCCAATGTGACACATGGGTTTATTATTTTTCTGGCAAAAAATAATAAACTTTTCTTGGCCCCCCCCAAAAAAATTGGGGGGGTTTCGTGACGATTCCAAATCTGGGGCGTAATTAGACCTTAAATTTGACATACCTACTAAATTTGAAGTCTCTGGTCTCTGTGGCTGTTACCATCCTCTTTTTAGACATCAGGATTAATGAAAACCGCTTTAAAACGGTAAAAACCGCCAGTTTCAGAGCTAACTGAGACTCCGAATATGACATACATACAAAATTTCAAATCTCTAGCTCTTACCATTCTTTTTTTAGACAGCAATATGAAAACCGCTAAAAAGAGGCAAAAATCACCGAAAGGGTGTATTCGATTGCACACAAAAGTTTCAGGGCACAATTAGAGCCCAGATGGGACCTATATACCAAATTTCAACGCTAAGTGGCAAAAGTTCACATCACGGCGGACGGCGCGGCGGACAAACGGATTTTTTTTATTCGATTTTTGGATTCTACTGGGGTATTTTTTTTTCGTGACAATTCCAAAGATTCATTATTGAAAATAATAAACCAAAATAAATCATCGGTTGACCGACGTCCACCTGGACGCTGCTATTCGGACAGCTGTCTCTGAATTTCTTTGTACCCTTTTGGAACAAAAATAAAGTCAATGAGAGAAAGTTACCTCCTTGCTGTTTTTTTTTGTTGTAAAGTTCCAATGCTTCAGACTGTGTTTTTTCACAGTACTTTAGATTATGGGTGATCGCGAAGAAAATGTATAACTGCAAAGTCGATCGGGGACAAAAAAGGTTGCCGATACCTGCACTAAAGTAAAAAAATTTCCACTTTATCTTCGACTCTACTCATAAAATTCTCAACACCTCAGAATATTTTCCTTTATTTTTATCTTATTGCCAACGCTTAGTCCCTTGAAGATCGCACCATGTTTCAAATACAACCATCTTAATATAATGTACAATAATAATGATTTCAATTGTAAATATTACAATTTATTGTTCAATTGAGAAGACTAAAGTAAACTATAAATAAATTAAACATTAAATAACGTGGACATCGAAACTTATCATATCAACCTATAGACTAAAGTTGCTGATTTCAGCAAAAATATAAACGAAAATTACAAAAAATTTCCAGTAGTGGCCCCTTGACTAAATTATGTTGTTCCAGTGGCTTCTGTTCAGATCCAACTTGGTATGTCAGGAGGTAACCAAATCATTACACACGAAACTTATTTGAACAGGAGCTCCTGGAATTTTGAGTTCGTGATTTGAGAATGGATGTGACCACTGTAGTTAGTAGTGGCCATATTATGTTCTTTATCTTACAATCAGAGAATAGATTGCAAAATTAAATATCTATGATTTGACGTTTTGTTTTATAAAGGAAAGATTTTTTTTTTAAAAAAAAAGTTTTAATTTTCGTCGATTGAATTTTTCACTTTAGAGAAACGAATTCATTTCTCTAAAATGAAAAAGTCAATCGACAAAAATTAAAACTTAAAAAAAAAAAAAAAAAAAAAAAAATCTTTCCTTCCTGCAACAAAATATCAGTCTCAATAGACATTCATATGTTAAATTATGTAAAATGTTACTGAGTGTCCAATCATGGTACAAACACCTTACATGAACATGGTCAATATTACTGAAGCATTTTTTCCTTCAATATATCGATCATGTAAGAACCTTTTTATCTTTATTTGGTTGCCTTATTTTTTATTTTCCTGTGGTTATCTCGAATGAATTAAAATATGCGGAAAAAATCTTTGAACCAATCATGGTTCAAACACCTTACATGAACATGGTCAATATTACTGAAGCATATTTTCCTTCAATATATCGATCATGTAAAAAACCTTTTTATCTTCATTTGGTTGCCTTATTTTTTATTTTCCTGTGGTTATCTCGAATGAATTAAAATATGCGGAAAAAATCTTTGAACCAATCATGGTTCAAACACCTTACATGAACATGGTCAATATTATTGAAGCATTTTTTCCTTCAATATATCGATCATGTAAGAACCTTTTTATCTTCATTTGGTTGCCTTATTTTTTATTTTCCTGTGGTTATCTCGAATGAATTAAAATATGCGGAAAAAAATCTTTGAACCAATCATGGTTCAAACATCTTACATGAACATGGTCAATATTATTGGAGCATTTTTTCCTTCAATATATCGATCATGTAAGAACCTTTTTATCTTCATTTGGTTGCCTTATTTTTTATTTTCCTGTGGTTATCTCGAATGAATTAAAATATGCGGAAAAAATCTTTGAACCAATTATGGTTCAAACACCTTACATGAACATGGTCAATATTATTGAACCATTTTTCCCTTCAATATATCGATCATGTAAGAACCTTTTTATGTTTATTGGGTTACCTTATTTTTTTATTTTCGCGTGGTTATCCTGAATTAACTAAAATATGCGGCAAAAATCTTTAAATATTTAAGCAATCAAATGGAAAAAATAAAGATATGAAAATATCAAAATATTACTTAAAAAAATAGACTCTTGAGTGGAAGGTTACCACTAGGCGAGGTTAATGCCTGAGACATTTTCTACCACGTAACCCTAAGACCTCTATTTTTATATGGTCAACTACTCAAATTAAAGAGGAAAAATCCTGCCTCTGCTGGGGATTGAACCCACGCCCTCCTGTTTACCAGGCGAGTGCTCAACCACTGAGCTACCGATGCAGGTATCTTGATGATCGAATAACAAAGATTTAGAGACAACTTATTATTTATTTATTTTGGTTAAATTGGGATACTATGTCAAGTAAAACCATATTAAGGCAGATAAAATACTATATCTTCACTTGACTGTAAAACAGTCAAGTGAAGATATAGTATTTTATCTGCCTTAATATTTATTTATTTATTTCAAATGTGGATTACTGAATTTTTCTTTTAAAAATTAGACACGGGGGCGGATACAGAAATATATTTGGGGGGGGGGGGGTTGGGNGGGCGGTGGGGATCAACTTGGAAAAGAAGTTTAAATTAAATAGGCATATAACACGGTAACTAGTAAGTGGCCCATTAGAGAACAAGTAAAATGAGTTGCAAGCATAAATTTACCTTCTCAAGTTTCGATTTTTTTTTCAAATTTTAAAATAATTATTTGTTAAAATCGATTCGGTTTGAATAAACATTTACATTTTCCAGTCTTGAGGGGGGACGATCGCCCCTCCCCTGTATCCGCCCCTGATTGGACATCACAGCATTACAATGCATTTAAAAAAATCTGTAGCTTTACTATGATAAGCTTAATTTATATTAAAATAACATTTGTCCTAATAAAACATGCCCTTTTAAGAATACAATAGTTATGCGTTTGCCGCAAATCTTACTTGTACTCTGGAGATTTTCTCGAAAGTTAAAATAATCAGATCAAATCAGAAGGAGATCGAAAACCAGTTATAGAAAACCCAAGCAATATTCAAAATGCAAATGACACATGAGTTTGAGTTTCTTGTTCTGATCGGCATCAAAATCCTATCCTGTCGATTATTCGATGAATTCCTTTCATATGATCTTCTGCCCCGTCTTGGAAGTTAGAAACGACATAGCGGAGAAGTATTGGGATTTGGAGAGACAAGCGATAAAATAAATTATGATGGGTTTCACCAAACTTAATCTACAAGAATTGTTTAAAATAAGACAGTCTGATTGTTATTTTGTTAAAAATATTTATTTTTATTTTATTTTTTCACAATTTCTAAGTAGCTAGAATTTTTCAGCTCAAATTAACTGAAGAGTTAAAAGAATGATCTGTAGATTAATTTTCGACAATTAAAATCTTAACTGTCTATTCTAAATTCTCTCAACTGTAGAGTTAACATGAGAATAAAGTTTAGGTAAGTTAACGTGAGAATAAAGTTTAGGTAAATTTCGCCTATTTAGAAATTACTACTGTTTAGAAGTTATGTCGTTTCTAACATCGTGTAACCACTTCACGAAAAAAAAAAAAAAAAAAAAAAAAAAAAAAAAAAAAAAAAAAAAAAAAAAAAATCACAATTCATGGTCTTCTTACACCGACTGTGCACTTAGGAACGGGATGTAATTGGGACCCAATCAATGCCTACAGTCAACCATAGGTTTGATTCAAACAAAGTTTAGTGCATTGGTCTATATGGGGACAGAGAAATTGTCCTCATTTCAGATTTTTGTATAAAATTAACTTGACATGACCCTTTTTGGCTGATAAAATATTAATTTGGAATCTCCGGCCACCAATATTTTTTCCCAATAAATGACGCCAATAATATGGTTGTTGTTGTTAACGTTCTCATCGGCTCTCACTGTGTTTCCAGGCCAAGGAAGGTGGCCACTCCAACAGGATCTGTTCATAATGCTGACGACTCTAGATTGGTTGGGTTTGATAACAGTTAAATAAATGATTTACATCGTGGGCAGCCAGCATACATAGAGGACACCGATCGGATTCAGCAAGAATTTATATACCAGCTCTTTGAAGAAGTATCTGGAGCAGCACGGCTGAAATGAGCAGCTCCACCGGAAGGAAAACATGATGAGTTGTCGTCGGATGGACGTGCCTCAAGGCACGGATAGCCCTGGTGCGAAGAACCAACCATCTTGAGGACTAACTAATATGGTGAAACCCATCACTATCTGTCAAAAGTTCAGACGTTTGCAAACAACGACTTTTGAAATATTTTGTTAATAATGTTTCTCCACTTTGTTCAAAATTAATAATAAAATATATATTTTATTTTTTTAAATTTATTGACGAATGTATTTTACATTACAATAATTTATTATTAACTTCTATGAGAAGTAATCTATAGAGTATTGCAATTCTCCCAAAATATTACACTAAACGTGAGCAGAAAACAAAATAATTAAACAAACATAAAAATAATTATATAGCGTAAACAAAAATAATAAAATAAATAAAATTTATTTAAATAATAATCTGAAATAAAATAATAATTTTATACACGGTGATTTGTAAATGGAAAGGATTCTATCAGTAAAATAAAGGATGTGTTTTGTCCTTAGCCGCAGATAGAAGAAATTAAACGGACGTCAACAAAATAATAGAATGGCTATCAAAAAAATTATTATTTTGTTGTCGTGCGTAAAACGGACGGAACTCTAAAAACAAATTATTTTTATTTTCCGAGGTAATCATCGGCAAACAAAACAAAAATAGGTATCTAATATGAGAAAGAAAATATAACGTAAATGGTGTAGGCACAGGGGTTAAAAGCACCTAAATCAAGAACTATCAAATCAGAATTCTTATCGTTATACGATTGTATGAGCCGACATTCAAAGAATTACCGATTTTTTGATAATAAAAAGCTCTTCGTAAGTTTTTTTTTTTTTACATGAGTGAAACCCCACTGTTAATGAAAACAGTAGACAAATTGAGAAATCAATGGGATAGTAAGCACTGAAAGAAAAATAGTTGACATTACCCTGTTTTCTAGGGATGGCACGATATTCCGAAAATAGATATATATCGATATATTATAAAGATATATTTTTCACGATATATCGTTTCATATATCGATATATTTTTCACGATGTATCGTTCAATATGTACACTAATTTAGGTTTTTTTCAATGTTCTTAATATAGCAATAAAATTTGAAGTAATATTTTTTTTTCTCGAAGTTTGCTATTTTGGGGAATCCTACTTGTCCCTTTGAAACCGACGATATATATCGTCGATATATCAATATATTTCTCATATATCGATATATTTTTTAACGATATGCCATCACTACTGTTTTCAGACCTAAGAGGGTCACACCAGAATATTATTTTATATTCCACATTGGTAGGGTCTGCATTCTAAGAAATGGTTTTATTGTGATCTGCATTTCGGTCAATAAACAAGGGGATGATGTTGTCGGAACGAAAGCTAAGCAATATTTGGTTGGGAAAACAAAAATCCCGAGTGGACTTGAAAAATTGATAAGGCGTGGGGGTAGGAAACTCCAAGATCAGTAAATTACGATGGGAATCTTTATCGATCTGTGACCAGGAAAATATTATACTCATTGGGAATTGTCTTAAAAATATTCCAAATCCTCGTGTCCACTAGTTAGGAGTATACATCAGAAACAGAATGTTAGGAGTATACATAAAAAATACTCGGAAAAAAAACATTTGGAAAAAAATGTTTGTGTCAACTATCACATTGATTTATAATTAAACTATGAGCCATGATCAGATGTAGATTCAGATAGGACGGTTACACTATCAATCAGAAGTTTAAAAGTTACTTTTATACCATACATAGTCTTCTATAATAATAAAACTCAACGTAACGACAAATGTATGTGTGTATATATGACTAATTGTTTGGCCAAAACGGTAAGAGATATCGAAAAATTGATAAGAATGGACCCCTCCAAAATCATAGGCCTAAACACCAGAAAAAATATCAAAATTCAAAAATGTCGAACCGTTTTCGAGTTACGGCCGAAATCATTTTTGACCGACTTTAGCCGGTCATGGTCCGATATCATAAATTTTGTCGCGACAACATATCAACTCAAAGCGAGAAAGTTTTAGGTGGTCTTTTAAACCTTAATTTGGAACATAGTTTGCAAAAAAGGGTCCAACCGTTTTCGAGTTATGCCCGTTTTTCCGATTTTTGTAAGGGGAATTATAGAATACTAGCTTCCGATTTTTGAAAGGGAAATCATAGAATACTACTAGCACGGGAACGGCCATGCCTCTAAGGCGCCCAGCTATAGGCCGTAGCGAAGCACGGGCGAAACAGCTAGTATTTAAATACTTTCAATAAATTAATAAGATGTTTAAGAATCTTTAGTCCGCAACCTATACACACAGATACACAGTTACATTTAACGCCGCGTTCCATGATAAAATAATTGAGCACGCGTTAGAACTGCTCCAAGTTTAGATTATGATTTAATTAAAATAATTAGAAGAATCGTAAGATATAGATATATAAATGATTGACAATATTGATTCAGAGTTTAATTAATTAAATTAGAAATTAAAATTAAAACTAAAATTAAAATTGGAAAATTAAAATTAAAAGCCAAAAATTAAAACATTCAAATTAAAACTAATAACTTAACTTAACTTGGTGAGCTTTCAACAGTACTCTACAGCTTTCAACAGACACGAAGTGGTGTCAAGTTGTGATAGTGTTCACATCGTTCTATCATAACTCTGGTCTGATGATGACAGTCTGAGTACTGTTGAAAGCTCACCAAGTTAAGTTAAGTTATTAGTTTTAATTTGAATGTTTTAATTTTTGGCTTTTTTAATTTTCCAATTTTAATTTTAGTTTTAATTTTAATTTTCTTATTTTAATTTCTAATTTAATTAATTAAACTCTGAATCGATATTGTCAATCATTTATATATTATGATTTAAGACAACAATATAGACTTCTCACCAAGAAAGGTCTTTAGATAAGTGGTGTGTCTATGTATATGGAAAAAAGTAATTTGTTTTTAATACATAGTCAAAGATGCATGTTCACCTATTCAGGGTTAAAAGAATACTCTGGCTTAACTTGCGAAAATAATATTAACCCTTTGACGATAAACACCATTTTGAATTACTTACTTACTTTCCGCGTTCATTGTGAAAGTGATAGTGACGGAAGCGTTAAGCAACATATTATGTTACTCTGAGGACGCCGGACAAAATGTTGATAATGCCGACTTATTCCATGTCATCCAATAGTGGTAAATATCTCAAATTGATGAGGATATTCCATGGGTTTGAACGCATGCCCTTTTGTTTACCAGTGTTTTGACATTTGCTGGTCATGTAACATACCTATCTGAATCTGGTTATTTATAAATCTAGCATCTAAAAGGCGTTGAAATGTTGTGAATGCTTATAAATAGAATTGTTATTTCCACAAAAATTGTTTGTTTCATTTTGATAATATACACTTAATCTGACTAGCATGAAGATATAAGTCAACAGAAATGCAAGGAACAAGATATTGTATTTATAAAAATAACATTTTGCTACCTATGTTACTAGATTTTTCAAGTTCTTTGAATTTGTCTTATATTTTTATGCTATCAGAGAGAATAAACAACAGGAAATGCCACTATGCTGATATACAATAAATACAAAAATATTAAATCACCTGGCCATTATCTATAAATATATATGTGTGTGTGTGTGTATGTATCACTAATTGTTTAGCCAAAACGGTAAGTGATATCGAAAAATTGATGAGAATGGACCCCCCCCCCGAAATCATAGGCTAAAACCCCAGAAAAAATATCAGAATTCAAAAATGTCAAACCGTTTTCGAGTTACGGCCGATTTTTCGATTTTTGACCGAATTTAGCCGGTCATAGTCCGATATCATAAATTTTGTCGCGAGAACATATCAACTCAAAGCGAGAAAGTTTTAGGTGTTCTTTTAAACCTTAATTTGGAACATAGTTTGCAAAAAAGGGTCCAACCGTTTTTGAGTTATGCCCGTTTTTCCGATTTTTGTAAGGGGAATCATAGAATACTAGCTTCCGATTTTTGAAAGGGAAATCATAGAATACTATTAGTACGGGAACGGCCATGCCTCTTAGGCGCCAAACTATAGGCCGTAGCGAAGGACGGGCGAAACAGCTAGTTTCATAATAAAAATCATTATAATGTTCAATACACACAGATTTTGGGTATAGATGATACCTACCTAAATCTGTATCTTGTTTGCTTTTGACCAAATATAATAAAAAAATATATTCGTTGAATTTAAACGAGAATCACTGGTTAATTTTTTTAAAAATTTTGTTTTATTGACAAAATTAAAAAAATTGAGAAAATAAACTGCATTCTTCAAAAAATATATAAAGCCACAGTAGGAGTGATGGATTCGTAATATGTACCTACTACCTGGAGTCGGTTACATCAAAACCAACCTTGGTTGTTTGAGGATGATAAAAAATGGTAAATTGTTATATTTCGCAATCTCTACAGAGTGTTTGCAAAATAGTGATAGGAATAAACATCTATATAAAATAAAAACTATCAGTTTAACACAAAAAAAAAAAAAAAATGGAACATGAAAAGAGGAAAGAAAAAAAAGTTACCAAAAAAAGACGAGGCAATTGTTGCAATAGTAATATAGAAGGTTTTGATTTTCAAATTTTAAAACCGTTCAAATTGATTTGAATCCACAATATTGGACAATTTGTAAAAAAAAAAAAGTCCCTTTATAAAAAAGATAGTGTGTTTAAAAACGTTCAAATTGATTTGAATCCACAATATTGGACAATTTGTAAAAAAAAAAAAGTCCCTTTATAAAAAAGATAGTGTGTTAAGGAGTTAAGGAGGTAACTTTATAAAAAAGATAGTGTGTTAAGGAGGTAACAATGTCCAGCCTTTATAAAAATCTCAATTGAATAAAACACGAAATAAAACTAAATTAAAACTTCCAAATTTTCTTTCGCCTTGATTACCGCACACATTTAAGGATTTATTTGAGGGACACTTAAATCCTCAGCATAAATTTCCAAGTTTGTGCCAAACCTATGTGTAAGTAAAGGATTTAAAAACGATTTTATTACGAAAAACATAGAGTACTATTAGATTCAAACATAGAGTTAAATTTTTCAGCACATAATTTTTTGTTTATTACACATATCTAATTTTATAAAAATAAAAAGTTCCCGAACACAAGGCATTGCTTCTTACATATATCATCGGCATAGTAAGTGTCCTCATGCACAAGGCACTACCTGATACAGTATGTTTCATAAAATATACGTATCATGGAAATGGAAATGTTTCCTTTGTAAAAAGGCACTGCCTAAATCTCAAAGCGTTTTTTTTTTTTTTTTTTTTTTTTTTTTTTTTTTTTTTTTTTTTTNTTTTTTTTAATATATATTTTTTACAAAAATTATTGTGATATCTTTGAGCTAATAGTCAGGTGGTTTTAATATTCCTGTACTTTTTTTAATAAGAAATTACTGAATAAATGGAATTAGTCTATGTAAACGTAAAACTAGATCTAGAAAGAAGTACCATGAATTGCGTGCTATTTTCGATCGTACCATTAAAAAGCGCCATAACAAAAGAATTAGTACTATTTTGGATATTCGGTGAATCCAGAGCATCCTGAAAATAAGCAGAAAATATTGAAAATTAATTTACTGATTTTACGAAACATCTAACAATATCGAAATATTGTGCGAACGCAAAAATAAAAAGCTGAAAAATAGTGAATACGACTCCAGGTGCCTTTAAGGGTAAGCTATTTTTCTTCCGAGAAGGGAAAAAGTATTTTTTTGGGGGAGAGAAAAGTTGTAAAGCATAGATTCAGTTTGGCAATGTCTAGAAAGTGTTTCGAATTGTAATAAGGAATTATCAAAAGGGGTGTACATTGTACATACACCCCACTTCCCAGGAAGGGACCCACCACGCAGGGAGAGATAACTTTTTTATGTATTATTCATAGTGAAAATGGGTCATACTTGAGATTGTGGGATGTTACTTTGTTAAGAACCCACATCAGAAGTGAGCTCCAAAGACAGGTCGGGTTTGTGTTAACTAAGAGCAACATTGTCCAGAAGATTCTCGAAAATGAATCGCCGGTGTACAATTTATATAAACCCCACTTTCCAGGAAGGGAACCAACACGCAGGGAGAGATAAATTATTTATGTATTATTCATAGTGAAAATGGGTCATACTTGAGATTGTGGAATGTTACTATGCAACGAACCCACATCAGGCGTGAGCTCCAAAGACAGGTCGGGTTCGTGTTGACTAAGAGTAACACTGTCCAGAAGATGCTTGAAAATGAATCGCCGGTGTAGAATTTCATAAGAAATAAGCAGGAACGGCGAAATTTGATTTCGGCGATGCAGTCGGAGTAGAGTTTTCCCGTGTGGCTGGTTCTTGCATTAATAATGCATGGTCTAGTCTCACGGTAGGAAGGTAGGATTCCTCTTTGGACTGACTGATCTTTCGGGGTCGGTTGTTCCGGGTGAATTGTTTTGTCACTGCTCTATAATGGGTTGAACCCCACTAAACACAAACTCATTTATATCTATAAATGAGTTTTCAAGTGGGGTACCATATTTCTTTATTTTATTTTTTTATTGTATTTTTAATTAAATTATAAACATAAATATATAAAGAAAATATGTTGAAAAAAAAAAAAAAAAAATCAAGCCCAGTTTCGAGGCCTCCTTTGTAAACGTAAGAGGTTGGGTTTTTACTGGGTTGGTGAATCTCTATTACATCATGCCATCTTATACAGCATTAGCCACACTAAGGCTCCCTTTGGTGGGCGCCTTTATGAAGTTTTCCCCATCTACAAAAAAAAAAAAAAATCTTACTTGTAAAGTCGTTTCTTGGCTGAAGGTAAAGAGCTTGCTTGTTCTTTAAATATAAAAGTCCTAATACCAAGAACATAATTGGCAATATATTTTGGCCAATCTATATCGGTAACATCAAATGAGAAAACTCTTCTGTCTTCTACTGAAAGACTTGCATTTAAACTGTTTACATTATCATCAAGAAATCTCCACTCACGAGTTGAAAAGTATTCTAAACACTTGGCTGCCTTATCTAATTTATTCTGGATTTTTAGCATGCTGAAATTTAAATAAAAATAAATAACAATTAGTCCAGCCAATATAAGGTCTCAATTGATATGTCACACATAGATTCTAATCAATTTCTCCAAAAAATTAAACAAGTCAATAGGTAATTATTTGATTGCATAATGTAAATATATATTTCTTTGCGTTATTATGTCACAATTTTGTGGGCATCATAGCATTACAAGGTATTTATTTTACAATCACTCAAATACACCAAGCTATACGCTATACTTAACCTTATAATGGTACCACTTGTTGCTATTACCGTATCTACTGAATTATCCTTAGGAGGCTCAGTTATGCACAAAACGAGACCAAGTAGAAAATTGGAAAAAAACATTTGTCAAATTTTCGACCCGACCAGGATTCGAACCCGGTATCTTCTTGGTGCCAACCTAATGTGATGCACACTTTGCTACGGAGACATCTACAAGAAGAGATTGTATAATGTAACGCAAAATTTGAAAGCGAAAAAAATATTTACCTCATTTATACAGCCCAGTTCCACCGTCACATTATACAATCCACTGAACTACCGGGACTAAAGGATTTCGTCCGTTGTCAAAACGCATAATTTGAACACAAGCGTTTAGTTGTACAGGCGATCACAGACAACTAACGTTTTAAAAACGGTTGACTCTAGTAGCACTCTCGCCGTACAATCTGTATCATGATCATGAGTAATGAGAACACTCTCATTTAGAATGTGTTGCCACTAGGTCTTTCAGGAAAAACGGATCATTCTCACGTCAAGGGTTGAGCAGATATTTGTAGATATTTTTTCGAAAAAAAAAAAAAAAAAAATCGATTTTTCCCCTCCATTCACTAAATTGACTAAATGAACTTACATAGGTTTGCCGCCAGTAACTAAACTAAGTAAATCTAAAACATGTGCCGGAAGTCGATGAAACAGAAGTATACAAATGGAATTGGTAATCGGATTTGATCTACATTCCCCGTCAGGGTACCACACTATATTACTAAGAGGAGTGTTGCGCATGGCTTCAAAACTAAAATCTACAAATTGCTTCCAAGTGATGGGATTGCGTTGGCCAGTGGAACAATTGTACACCACAATCCCTTGAGCTCTATGAACAGAAAAATAATCAATTATTATTAGTTAAATGAGAGGCCCCCAAGATGGTTGGTTCTTCGTACCGGGGCTACCCGTGCCCTCGGGCACGGCCAAAGACAATCAACACCGTTCCGACGACAACTCTCTGTGTTTTTCCTCCGTTGGACCCAGCCGAGCTGCTCCAGATACTTCCTCAAAGAGTTGGTACATAAATCCTTGCTAAACCTTGAAGTATCTGATCGTTGTCGTCTATGTATGCTAGGTGCTCATGATGAAAATCATGAGCGGCCATCAACTATCCATCAAACCCAACTAATCTAGAGCCGTCAACATTATGAACAGATCCTGTTGGAGAGGCCGCCTTTCTTGGTCTGGAGACACAGTGAGAGTCGTTGAGAACGTTAACAACAACAACAACTTAAATGAGACTAATAAGTGATCTTGGTATAACCTGATGGTACTTGGTAGTTAGTACCATCAGGTAGCATCAAATGGAAGGAAAATTATTTTCCCACCGCCATTGCCAGGGAGAAATAACATCTCCATCTGATCTCAGACACCACCAGAGTTTCATTCAATCATTAGTGACATAATCTCGTCGAATAATAGCCAGATTGATTTACATTTCCAAAGGCATAATTTCTTACAATCCAACTATGAGTTTCGCAATTCAATACCATTATCACATTGATCCAAATATCTTATTGAGTTGCAGAATTTATTGCAGAACAAATTATTGAGTTGGTTTTCGAAAATAAAATATTTTTCTTACCCATTATTATTTTTGAAGTTGGTGGCAGTTTTCCAAGCAGCACATATCATTAAATTAATAACAATATCAACGGGAACTAAGTCAGCAACTTTGTTTTCATGGCACAACATTGTACGGAAGAAACCTTTGCCTGCTGCTGCAATGATGCCTGTAGGCCCATTATAATTATCTACCCAACCTGCCACAGGTTCGTTCAATGCAGAAATAACTGAAATTAAAAATATAATCAAAATAATAAATAATGTCATCATCATGTCCGATGGTAGCCAGATGTATGCAACTGCAGCCCTAAATAAGTTGTTCTTTGCTGCCAAAGTTTTTAATTATTATTGTTGTTGTAACCGTGTTCCCTTTAAATGTAGCCGCCGAGGGGAGTGGTTCTAAAGGTGGTGGTTCTAAATCCGTGTTATTTACAGAAGGTTTAGTGTTAGGAAGGACATCCAGCCTTTAAAGAAACTCTTCTTCGAACCACTAATAAGAGATCATCAGCAAAAAGCTATTTTCTACACACTTTACTGTGAGAAGCAAGCTACCCCAGCTGGAAAGGGTTAAAGCTAAAGAGAGTAGGCACTGAACAAAAGGTTGTGGTATGGTAGAATTAAGGAAAGCAACACCAACACCAAATAAATATAATTGGGAAAGGGTGAAGTTAAAGAAGAAGAAGAGGTGTTCTCCTTAAAATCAACCGTTCTTCACATTTCTCGATTTGTGTTTTAAATATTGGTAGAAATAGGTTGATATGAGTTTACCGAAAAATGTTGATGGCACCCTTGGCTAGAACATTGCTGGTATGCGTTCTAGGTCGTCTCGGTATGTAGAACCGACCATCGTAAGAACGCTGTATAATTATCTTTATACATCGTAGCTGTCGATCATTGCAATATAATAATATTCCAGGGTATCTTTCTGTGTTATTTTACACCATCAGGTCAGTTGGACCCGGCCCGTGAGGATGTCACCCTCAAGTAACTTCTTAATATCTCAAGTATGGCATATTTTTCCTACCGGAAATTAGTAAGTCATAATTGAATTAAAAGAAATTACGCCTTCGGAATAAAATACAATAATCTGAAGAAATAAAATAGATCTTATAAAAGGCACAAACTTAATGCCTGAACTGTAAAACAAAATTTAGGCATGAAAAAAATGAGAGTCAAGTTGAAAAAAATCGCCTTTCCATCTCCAACTTTTATCTTTATTGCAAACCTTAGGTAGGCAATTTAGTTTTAGCGAGATTCGTCGAGATCACAATTTAAATGTATCAATTTTGTTACTAAAGCTCTAGAGGGAACTATAATTTTTTTCGGCTTTACCAGCATACTGTTGTAGAGGGACATGGACATAGAACAAGTCTTTCTATTATCGTGAAATCAGCTTGGCTGAATGCAAAAATTATCGTGTTCTATGAAATCACTTACCTATGGAAGGTCTAACAATAGCAACCGGTAGATTTCCACAGTCTGCCTGTAACATATCTTCGGCTAATGCTTTGGTAAATGTATATGTATTTGGTCTGTTACCGATTAAACTGAGAAAAAGAAAAAAAAAGAAAATTAACCCTAGGATTGCCAAGCTATATTTAATTACGTGCATTGCCAAGGGGGACCCCCCCCCCCTTGGCAATGCTAGGGTTAATATAATAAGTTCATCGATTGAAAAATTAACAGATTGTAAAATCAATCCCCCAAAATCTTTTGGGGGATTGAGGCGAAAGCCAGCAGGCGCCCCCTTTCAATCGCCCACAAGGTATGGATGGAGGGTCTACAAAAANAAAAAAAAAAAAAAAAAAAAAAAAAAAAAAAAAAAAAAAAAAAGGTTGTAAAATCAATTAGTGGTAGGAACTGTTTGTAAATTTTTGTACACTTCTTTTGCTGAGGATTTGGGATTCGCATCCGTATGAATGTATTAGCTGGGAAGAACAGATTGTTCAAATATTGTTTTCTTATTGTGAACGTTAGTGAACTCCACTTTTGGCCTCGGTATACATCCCGAAATGCACGTACTATGTATGTGTATTTGTGTATGTATATGTGTAATGTATGTTAATTTGTTACGCGATACAAGCCACAATTTTCATCTGATTTTGACGAAATTTGGTATACATGTTTAGGACATGAAGGAAATTTGGTGGTTTGGGGGCCCTGGCTCCCCCAGGGGTCCCAATATTGTGTTTTTTGAAAATATTTTTTATCTTTTTAGCGGATTGTTGTAGAAACGTATATGTTATGGCTGATGTTAAGGGCTTTCCGATTATGAAAACGTTGAGGCGCCCCCAGGGGGACCAATATTTTGTTTTTTCAAAATATTTTTTTTTAAAATCTGATTAAGACATAATAAAATCAATTCCATTGATTTTATTATTTGTTGAAGATTGTAAAGAGGACTGTAGATTATTAAAAATAACTTACTTTGGCGTCAACAAATTGACAAGCTTGTCGTCCATCCATTCCATTGATTTTATTATTTGTTGAGGATTGTAAGGAGGACTGTAGATTATTAAAAATAACTTACTTTGGCGTCAACAAATTGACAAGCTTGTGGGCTTGTGGTCCATCCATTCCATTGATTTTATTATTTGTTGAGGATTGTAAGGAGGACTGTAGATTATTAAAAATAACTTATTTTGGCGTCAACACATTGACAAGCTTGTCGTCCATCCATTCCATTGATTTTATTATTTGTTGAGAATTGTAAGGACTGTAGATTATTAAAAATAACTTATTTTGGCGTCAACACATTGACAAGCTTGTGGTCCATCCATATTTGGCGTCAACACATTGACAAGCTTGTCGTCCATCCATCCATTCCATTGATTTTATTATTTGTTGAGAATTGTAAGGACTGTAGATTATTAAAAATAACTTACTTTGGCGTCAACACATTGACAAGCTTGTCGTCCATCCATTCCATTGATTTTATTATTTGTTGAGGATTGTAAGAAGGACTGTAGATTATTAAAAATAACTTACTTTGGCGTCAACACATTGACAAGCTTGTCGTCCATCCATTCCATTGATTTTATTATTTGTTGAGGATTGTAAGGAGGACTGTAGATTATTTCTCTAACTTCTTCTCGATCACAATTACAGTAAGCAGTAGAAACATGGATTAAGGCCTGAAAGTTAAATAGATTCATTTAGTCAAACTATTAGTGTTAACCAAAGCCTTGTTAGTTCATTTAACAGATTGAAGGATTCGTGACCTGGAGACTGGTGAATCCAATTAAAGCCTTTAGCATTATTATTAAACTGGTTAGCCCATTTAAGGAAAAGATTGAAAGATTCGTGACCTGGAGACTGGTGAATCCAATTAAAGCCTTTATTATTATTATTAAACTGGTTATCCCATTTAAAGAAAAGATTGAAATATTCGTGACCTGGAGACTGGTGAATCCAATTAAAGCCTTTATTATTATTATTAAACTGGTTAGCCCATTTAAAGAAAAGATTGAAGGATTCGTGACCTGGAGACTGGTGAATCCAATTGAAGCCTTTAGTATTATTATTAAACTTGTTAGCCCATTTAAAAAAAAGATTGAAGGATTCGTGACCTGGAGACTGGTGAATCGAATTAAAGCCTTTAGTATTATTATTAAACTGGTTAGACCATTTAAAAAAAAAGATTGAAAGATTCGTGACCTGGAGACTGGTGAATCCAATTAAAGCCTTTAGTATTATTATTAAACTGGTTAGCCATTAAAAAAAAAAAATTGAAGGATTCGTGACCTGGAGACTGGTGAATCGAATTAAGCATTTAGTATTATTATTATTAAACTGGTTGCAGGTCTCTATTGAAATGTATTGCAATGATCACTGTGACCTTTATTTAGATCTATAGTGACCAGTATTTCAGAGACGGGGATGGAGCTAGATTCGAACTAACAGCCTCCTGATTATGAATCCACCGCTTCAACCAACTGAGCTGCTGAGGCTGTTTGTGAATTCAATCATGGACATATACAATTTACTGAATGAAATCTGGTATAACTAAAACGTCTGTTTAGTTGTTTATTCCAAGATAACTCTCGAACGCTTAGTTCGATTTTGGTGAAACTTGGAATGTACATTAATTATGGCCATCTATTTTGGTTCCTACTGCTTCATCTGGGGCTTCACAACGGCACAGTTAATGCTAATTTTCAGCATTAAATATAAATTTCAATAAAATATTGTGTATCAATTACAAATAATAAAAGTAGCTGAGTTTTTGATGGTTTGAATGATTGTAGGTTGATTTTTTTATAGTGATGTCGATGTTATGATTTTTAAATATTTAAATGGCTTATATTTCAGCATTAAATTTAGGTGCAATTTTACATTTTTCTTTTTCTGTATAACATATTGCATGTTGAAATAAATATCAGGGACACACTAAGATTGATCTATTCGTTGAGAGATGTGTCGACTGCGTATACGTTTAGACAGGATGAGCCATTTTAAGATGAACCGTAAAATATATCGGACCCTGTTGAAGATACAAATCTGACCGAATTTACGAAAACTACGATATTTTTTTTGAAAATAATCTAATAATAGGTAATTATTAGTCTTTATTATCTATTTTTTTATCTTTATTATTTTCTCAGTTTTTTTTTTAAAAAAAATATTTTTTTGTAAGTTCCTATAAATATTATTATATAAGCCCTTTAAGCGTCTTGTTCTGCAAACAGTAAGCCCAAGTTGTTGTTGTTGTTAATGTTCTCAACGACTCTGTGTCTCCAGGCCAAGAAAGGCAACCTCTCCAACAGGATCTGTCCATAATGCTGGCAGCTCTAGATTAGTTGGGTTTGATGGATAGTTGCTGGCTGCTCATGATTTACATCAAGCCCAAGTCGTATTATTATGTGGTCAAAATCTCATATAGAGGATAACATATCATGTCCTGGCTGGATTTCGAAACCGTGACACCTGGGATTACCATAGAAATTTGTAATTCTATTTTTTTTAAAAAAATCTACCTTAAAATAAGCCTGAAGGTCAACCATTGGATATCATGAAACTTTGGTAAGAATATTTTTTTTTTTTGGGGGGGGGGGGGG
>CM022885.1:37382143-37400516 GCA_012654025.1 Pachypsylla venusta | reverse complement strand
AGCAGCAGCAGCAGACGATGAGAAAAAAAAGTGTACTTTTCAGAAGCCTATATCTCCGATTTGACTTAACCGATTTTGTTGAAACTTCATATACTTCGTCTCTGAGTTCGCCCCATACGTAGGAAATAATAATTTTTATCCTGAGGTGTGTAGTTTTTCCTCTGGAAGTAGCTGAAATCGGCAATGTAAGCTGTGGCGTATATTATACTCTTGGTAGCTACCGCTTTATTTTGACTTGTAATAAACGATAGTTGATATAAAGGCACCATCTTTAGATGACGTCAATGAGGCTATCATATCTCAAGGACAACAAAGGAGTCCTTATTATTAACCTGTCCATGAACATTTTTCACTTGAACGAGTTTACCGTACATGAATTATTCAAAATCTTGATGGTCACTTTGTATTCGTATACCGTATGTCCCAGAAGTCCTGCCCGATGCCCATAACTTTTGAACCGCTTGGAATTTTTGAATTCTGTTTGTTTCTAGGGATAGAAAAGGGCGCATGGGCATTCAAATGGGAATATCAGTATCCAGGTTCGAATCCCGGAAGTGGCTTTTTTTGACACAAAGAGTCCATTTCTCGAGAAATTTAAATGGAATCTGAAAAATAAAAGTGCCAATAAAATAAGGAATATTCCCATTTTCGTTTTTTTTAAAAAAAAAAAAATAATCAGGGGCGGAGCCAGAGGGGTTCAAAATCAAAACTTGTTACACCCTCTATAACGCGAAAACCGAATATTATCTTGATGTAGAAATTCGTTAAGAGTGGCTCAAAAAAGGTTTTCCATCTACATAAGTAATAAAAATAACAACTTTTAAGTTTTATCAGTGCTGAAGATCGGGAAAACCAAATCTCGTGTTTCTACCAGAGGTTAAAATGACGACTTTTAGAAAACGGCCATTTTGGGTTAGAAGGTCTGAAGTAAGTATATGATTTAAGATTTAAAAGGGGGAGTGGCCTCAATAAGGAACCATTTTAGTAAAAAAAAAAAATACTAACCCTCACACTCATTCACAACAGGACTGTATTAATGTGAAAATTTCAATGGAAAAACTGCATATTAATTGAAGTGCTCTTAATATCCAGTTTTTCCATTGAAATTTTCTCATTAATACGGCCCTGTTGTGAATGAGTGTGAGGGTTAGTATTTTTTTTTTTTTTTNTATTGACACCACTTCCCATTTTAAGTCCTTAATCGTATACTTACTTCAGACCTTCTATCCCAAAATGGCCGTTTTCTAAAAGTCGTCATTTTAACCTCTGGTAGAAATACGAGATTTGGTTTTCCCGACCTACGGCACTAATAAAACTTAATAGTTTTATGAGTGCCGTAGGCATAAAATAAGGTCTATCCAACCCACACAGTATTGTAAGTTCCTCGGCAGTAAATAATATAAGACTTAGAAACAACCCAACCCACACAGTATTGTTATCTCTTACCGTTTTACAACTTGAACGAATAAATCCTATTCATATTTTTCTTTAATAAACCTCTTCTTGAAATGTATGAAGATCATATTAAAAACTTTAGCAAAGAAAAACAACTTATTTATAGATAGAACACAGCTGACCACCGTGGAATTCCGTAATAATAGTACCTGATCATCTTTACCATGGTGATGAACAATAACATTACATAAAGTACTCGTCAATAGCACCATCAAACAACAACAGAAAACTAATAGCATTCACCACCATCAAAACACAACATAAAACTGATAGCATTCACCACCATCAAAACACAACACAAAACTGATAGTAGATATCGTCACGCAACCTACTTTTATTTTGTATGTAACAAGTGCAACACCACTTTTAAACCTACGAGAGGATATAAGGATAAAATATAACGGGAAGGTCGTAAAATGAAATATGATCAGTTGTCATGCAGATGTCCATTACTACTTACAAACATGAATTTGTCATTCAAACCACAAAAAATGAAGAAAACTTTAGTATTGGATACGCATAGGCATATCAAATTGATACTATTACTACTGACTAACATGAATTTGTCATTCAAACCACGAAACTGAAGAAAACTCTAGAATTGGATACCCTTAGGCATATAAAATTGATAGTATTACTACTGACTAACATGAATTTGTCATTCAAACAACAAAAAATGAAGAAAACTTGAGAATTGGATACCCTTAGGCATATAAAATTGATAGTATTACTACTGACTAACATGAATTTGTCATTCAAACAACAAAAAATGAAGAAAACTTCAGAATTGGATACCCTTAGGCATATAAAATTGATAGTATTACTACTAACATGAATTTGTCATTCAAACAACAAAAAATGAAGAAAACTTTAGAACTGGATACCATTAGGCATATAAAATTGATAATATTACTACTGAGTAACATAAGTTTGGCATTCAAACCACAAAAAATGTAGAAAACTTTAGAATTGGATACCCTTAGGCATATCAAATTGATACTATTACTACTGTCTAACATGAATTTGTCACTCAAACCACAAAAAATGTAGAACACTTTAGAATTGGATAAGCTTTTAAAGCATATCAAATTGATACTATTACTACTGACTAACATGAATTTGTCATTCAAACCACAAACATTGTAGAAAACTTTAGAATTGGATACGCATAGGCATATCAAATTGATACTATTACTACTGACTAACATGAATTTGTCATTCAAACCACAAAAAATGTAGAAAACTTTAGTATTGGATACGCATAGGCATATCAAATTGATACTATTACTACTNCTTTCTCAAGATATTGAATTGATCTTCTTTTTTAGACACCCTGCAGATATTCTTAATATTTGACATTAGATCTCTCTGTTTTCTTTCTCTTTGTAAATTTTTTTTGGTTACTAAAATTATTAAAATTTCGTTACTAAAGGGGGGCGTTGAGAGAAATATTACTTCGTAAAAACTCTGAAAGGGGGCGATTATTGGAAGAAGGTTGGGAACCACTGCGCTAAGGCATATCAAATTGATACTCTCAGGTATTTTGAAGTATAAGTTCGTTCAATGAGCTAACAAACGTGAGTAAATTGATTCGAAATCTACGCAGATGATTCATTTTTACAACCACAAATATGTTACACTTAAAGCTTTGAATTAGTTACGGTTAAACATATTAAAATGTTTTCAATGTAGCCACCAAGGGGAGCAAGCCAGCTTCATTAGGTGACGGTCCTAAACCCGTGTAAATACAGAGGGTTTATTGATAGGAAGCCTTTAAAAAGCTATGCTTCAACCAATGATGATATGTCATCAGCGTAATGCGAGTTTCTACGAAGTTTAGCTGTGTCCTTCTACGCAGTTAAGTACAATTTGAAGAAGTGGGCTTACAAGGATAACGACATCTGTGATTGCGGACATGTGCAGAGCTGCAGACACACAACCATCTACTCACATTGTAGTCAGTTAAAACAAAATTGCACCCAAAATGACTTGATCAATGCAAATAGATGTCGCACGATTTTGGGAACACAAGATATGATTAGTGAAGTTGAATCGGACACGGAAAGTGTGTAAGTACGCAGTTTCTATGGATACTGTGAGAAGCAAGCGAGAGATACCATACCGGGAAAGGATACAGCTAAAGAGAGTAGGCAAAGAACAAAAGATTATTGGTGTGGTAGAATTAAGGAAAGCAACGCCAACCCTAAATAGAATTGGGAAAGGTGAGGTTAAAGAAGAAACACATTAAAAAGTTTTCGAGTTATAGGCTAACAATCATTATTGCACTATTTTTATAAAAATGTAGATACATCCATAGATACCTACGCACAGGAAAACCTGCTTGTATTTATCTTATTTATTGTGTCAAGCAAGAAGATTTTCCCAAACTACTCTAGATCAAGGTGCATCGTAATTGTTACGCAGATTCCATAGATTCTTTGTATTATTGTGACACAATTTTCATTTTACAACCTTAGATAGGGTAACTCGAACATATCAGCATCACTATTAACCTCATGTTACATCAGAACACTAATATATGCTGTTTCGCCCGTGCTTTGGTACGATTCTTGCATTGCTATTTCTGTTTTCCAAGGACAATAGAAATTGAGGGGGGGGGGAGTATGAGCCTGTTGAACTAGAGGAGCCTGGCATGTATGAAAAAATCATACATACACACGGAGCTTTAAGGCCGGCTCGAGCAAAAGCGCGCTTAATTCAAAGCATTCAAGTATTCGCAGTAAAATAATTTCGGACACTTTCCCATTTTCCAATAACCACCTAGGCCTGTTCTGACAATATAGCTTTTGGCAAGTAAGGAACCACAGCAGCTCAAGTAGGAAATTCTAAAGAAAAACTTGTTCTGGCAACAAAGCGTTTGGCAAGTAAGGAACCACAGCAGCTCCAGTAGGTAATTCTAAAGAAAAACTTGTTCTGGCAACAGCGTTTGGCAAATAAGGAACCACAGCAGCTCAAGTTGGAAATTCTAAAGAAAAACTTGTTCTGGCAACATAGCGTTTGGCAAGTAAGGAACCACAGCAGCTCCAGTAGGAAATTCTAAAGAAAAACTTTCTATTAACTCAACCTCAGATGAATAATCTAGTACTGTAAGTATTTCGGTTGAATTAATTATTGTTACTACAAGGAAAATCTTTTATTAGTTGACAAGTAATGAACCACAGCAGCTCAAGTAGGAAATTCTAAAGAAAAACTTTCTAAAATGTGTACTCAACCTCAGATGAATAATCTAGCACTGTAAGTATTTCGGCTGAATTAATTATTGTTTCTACTAGGAAAATCTTTTATTAGTTGACTCAACTATGAATCGTATCGGGTACTGTAAAGTAAGGGCAAGATAATGAAATAGGAACTGAAAATGAGAAATTAGAAAGAAACGAATAATGTAGGGATGGGTTAGTCATCCACGAGTCGAATCATGACTCGACTCACTCATGAGTCGAATTCCGAAGTTGGGGACGTTTATTTGGTAAATACCACTTCTGTCAATTGTTTTTATTATGTCTTTCTGATCAAATAGGGTGTTTTTAAAATTAGCACTCGAAAAGAGTCGAGATCGAGAGTCAACTCATGGAGTCGACTTATATTGAGGAGTCGATCGAGTCGACTCATGTAAGTGAGTCGAAAATCCCATCCCTAGAATAATGAGAAGACAAAAGACATGGCACACAACAGCAACAGGACCACCTTCGAGGAAACGAGATAAACAAACTGATAGATGACAACATGCGAACAAGAAGTAAATTACTCTGCCAATGTGACACATGGGTTTATTATTTTACTGGCTAAAAAAATACCCCACAAAAGAAAAAATAATCTGGGGCGTCATTAAACCCCAAATTTGTCATACATACCAAATCTTACCATTCTCTTTTTAGACAGCAATACTGAAAACTGCTAAATAGCGGCAAAAACCGCCAAAGTTGCCGTCGATTGCACCCAAAAGTTTCGGGGTACAATTAGACCCCAAATGGGACCTATATAGAAAATTTCATCCAAATCCGTCAACGCTAAGTGGCAAAAGTGCCCATCACGGCGGACAAACGGATTTTTTTATTTGATTTTTGGATTCTACGTACCTTGAAAAGTAAAATATCAAATTTTGAAGGGGGTAATTTTTATTTTCTCTCATGATGATTGCAAACGATTCGTTATTGAAAATAATAAACCAAAACAGAACAAAATAAGTAATTTTATAATTATCAAGGGAGAAGACTGCCTGATTCAGAACTGTAATCTATATTCAGTAAGAAAAGTCGGTCCAACTTCAGCAAACCAAGAAAATAGAAGAATAAAATACAGATTGAATTCCAAAACTAGCCAGCGTCAATGACACATTGAATACAATAGTCCCCGTTCGTTCACTTAAGTTAAGCAACACCCAGAGAGTTTGTTCCATATGGGTTTCCACATGGGTTCGTATACCCTCGTGATGGCTATTTTTCCCGGTCCAATCACGGCTAGGTGTGGTCAATGTGGGTAGCTGATTTTTTTGTCAGGGCCTCTGGGTTCAATCCCTATCAAAGGCAGGATTTTTTCTCATTAATTTCAATACTTGATCTCATAAAAATAGAGCTCTAAGGGTTAGATGGTAGAAAATGCCTCAAGAATTAAGCTAGCTTAAATACGACCCCCCCCTCCTTTAAATACGACCGTGACTCAATGGACTGTAGACTTCACTCAATTAAAAAGACTATAAAGAGAGAGATTGCAAATAATTAAAAAAGTTCTATCTACTCACATCTATTTATATATTACTTAATCGCGACTCTTGTGATCTGATTCGAGAATTATTGTGGTACAAAAAGACAAACGAAAGAAAATTGTGGTTACTTTATCATCCGACTAGTTTCAGAGCTCCCTGCTCCATTTTCAAGGTAAAAAATACGAAACATAGAACGTAAAATACAACAAAATCGGTCACAATTTCAGGAGTATGACCCTACGGTTCTCCGGGGAGAACCGTAGGGTCCCATAGTTGTAGGATTTTTGGGGATTTTTGTCGCGTGCGGCGTGACACATCGCGGGAAAAATCCCACCAACCATATTTTTATTTTTTCCACTTCTCTTTTGTTTTGTTTTTAACTTTTTATGTTTACTTGTTAGCTTTATTGACGACATATTTTAACCCCCCTCGACAGGTTAGGAAACGTTTTTACGGCCATGCCTTTATTGCTTGAGCAAAATTCTTTTTCCCCAAACGGGAAAAATATTTTGAACGTGGGATTTTTCCCTTGTTCGAGAGACCCTCCGGTTCTCCCTTAAGTCGGACTCGTATTTCAGCGAGTAGGTATTCATTTTTTTTTTATTTTGAAAATTTCCGGCACCTACCAGATATAAGCAATGTTAATACCAACTATTTCAAATTTTTAGTTTATAATTGTGGTTTTATAACTATACTTTTACAGACGAAATAATATTTTTTTTTAAAAAAAAAGAAAAAACTAAAATCAAGGAATTAAAAATTTAATAAAAAAATATTATGAATTAACAGAGTATGGATTCCATTTAATAACAATTACTACTTTGCTTAAAACCATCTGAGATGTTAGGTAATGCAATTAGGTACTTTTAATGCTGCCTTTAAAACTTTGCACAGAATAGGTTTGCCTGCCACAATAGCTGACCTACAAATTTATAGTGTGTATGCAATTAATGCTATTGCATAAAAAAAAATATGCAGTCATAATGCATCAAGATTGTTAATCTTAATATATACAGGGTGTCCCAAAAGTCCGAGACCGCCTGAATAAATTTCGAACAGCTTTATATGGAGTTTTGAAATTTTGCATGGTATTATACCCCAAATTAAACCACCTGATGGTGTGACCAATTTTTCAAGGGCGGGTCCCATGCGGCCCCCAGGGGGTCCAACTTTTGTTTTTTAAATACGAACCCCCCTTCTTGTGATACATTTTCAGAAAGCCTACTTTTAGAAATAATTCGCAAACTGTCTAAAACTAGGCGAATTATGTCTAAAAAGCAGGTTCCTCAACATTGGTGTCCTATGCAATCATTCTATATCCCATTGCAAAAAATTCGCCTAGTTTTAGATACTCTTGGAAGTCATATCTTGGAAATTTCAATTGGCCGCCATTTATGAAATCAAACAGGCTAGGCGTGTAAATTTTTTTGCAAAGTACTTCCAATTTTATTGTCTTTCTGAAAATGTACCCCAAGATGGGGGTTCTTATTTTAAAAACAAAAGTTGAACCCCCTGGGGGCCACATGGGACCCATACCTGAAAAATTGGTCACACCATCAGGTGGCTTAATTTGGGGTATAATACCATGCAAAATTTCAAAACTCCACATAAAGCTGTTTAAAAGATATTCAGGCGGTCTCGGACTTTTGGGACACCCTGTATATACATATATATAAAATGCATTTCATATAAATGGTCTCTCTTAGTATATGGTGGTGTAGCTAAAGTGGGTGTGCACACATTTAGTCAATAACCAATGCCAACTGAATCCAGCTGTTCAAAGATTTCTCAGTAAATTTTAATAGCTAAATTTCAAGGAAAATCATGTGGTGTCGGTACTTGGCTTCCGGGTTCATCTGATTTATTTGTGTGAACCTCTTTTACTTCTTTTTATATTAGATAATTAAAAGCTGGAAAATTTAGCCATTACGTAATACTTTTACTGCACAGGAAATTATTAAAATCGATATTTACTTACTGTACTGGAAATTATTTAATTAGATACTTATACTGCACAGGAAATTATTTATTTCGATACTTATTTATTCATGGGAAATAATCTGTTTCGGTAATTACTTAATACTGCTCGGGAAATAATTTAATTCGATACTTATTTACTGCACGGGAAATTATTTAATTCGGTACTTATTTACTGCACAGTATTTACTGCACAGGAAATTATCTGGTTCGGTAATTACTTACTGCACAGGAAATAATTTAATTTGATACTTATTTACTGCACAGGAAATTATCTGGTTTGGTAATTACTTACTGCACGGGAAATCATTTAATTCGGTACTTATTTACTGCACAGGAAATTATCTGGTTCGGTCAATACTTACTGTGCGGGAAATTATTTAATTCGATACTTATTTACTGCACAGGAAATTATCTGGTTCGGTAATTACTTACTGCACGGGAAATTATTTAATTCGGTACTTATTTACTGCACAGGAAATTATCTGGTTCGGTCAATACTTACTGCATGGGAAATTATTTAATTCGGTACTTATTTACTGCACAGGAAATTATCTGGTTCGGTAATTACTTACTGCACGGGAAATCATTTAATTCGGTACTTATTTACTGCACAGGAAATTATCTGGTTCGGTCAATACTTACTGCGCGGGAAATTATTTAATTCGGTACTTATTTACTGCACAGGAAAGAATTTGATTCGGTATACTGCACAGGAAATTAATTATTTCGATATTTACTGCTAGTTGTTCAAAATTGTGGCAAATTGGAGTGAGCGAGGTCGACAGATCAGAAAACTACAGGTAATGGACTGGTAAGTTTTTATTTTGAAATTTTCGCAATTGAAAGACCGGTAATTTCTTTTTACCAGAGTTATGATCTTTGAACACCACAATTTTCTTTTGTTTGTCTTTTTGTACCAAGGTAACTCTCGAACGCCTATGCAATTTTGATAATCTTTGGTATGGTTTCTGGTCCCTATTGGTCTTCACAGATGGTGCTCATTGTACCTACGTTAGAGAGATTTACCGTTGACAAAACTACTAAATCTTTGAATAACATGTTAAATGTAAGTGTTAAAAATATATTAACTTTTAAATAAATTAAAACAAAACACTAACCAAAAATAGTATTTATAATTATTTATGAAGAAACTAGTTTCGAATCATTCGATTCATCATCAGTCTAGTCGAAGGATGGAAGTTAGATTCGACTAGACGGTACCAGACAGATACTATTAATTTTTTTTTTGTAGCAAGTTACAAACTTAAAATGTGGATTAACATAATTTAAAAAGTCTTTTTAATTCTTTAATTTTAATTTATTTTGAAAAACCCCTTTTTCTTCCGTATTTATTGAACTATTTGAATATATTGAACTGAAGCAGACATAGTTTGTACCAACATGAAAAAAGTCCAGTGCAAGTTTTACCTTCTACTTTCAATTAATCATATTTTAAGTTAGGTTAGTTGCTCGGAAAAAAATTAATAGTATCTGTCTGCTCCCGACTAGACTGATGATGAATCGAATGATTCGAAACTAGTTTCTTCATAAATAATTATAAATAGTGTTTTTGGTAAGTGTTTTGTTTTAATTCATTTAAAAGTTACTACAAAACTTCTAGTCTATACTCAAGACATGTAATCTTTTCAGTTACAAATTTAGTTAATTTTTATTATGAATCTCCGGGTAGATTTAAAGTCCTGTTAATTTTTATTATGAATCTCCGGGTAGATTTAATGTCCTGTGTGGTTTTTCAGGAGAGGCAACCACAATTTACGATACCAAAAGGGTGAGCCTGTGATCAGTGTTACGAGGTTTAAATAATAAGGGCTTCATTAGTTTAGACATACCTCTAACCCCTAGAACTACATATAAAGGTGCTTACACATATGCGCGCCGAGGCACGAACGCGGCAATCGCGCGGCAATGTTCGTCAGATTAGAACGTGTTTTTACTGTGCTCGCGAGCACAACACGCGGCAAAATGTTATGTGTTCGTTGAAAATTTATATTCGCCAAACAGTTCGGCGAATCTGTGTCCCAAGAATTTCCACAAACACAAATTAGTTGGTGTTGGTGTTGTTGCTGTTGTTCTTGCTGCAAAAAAATGTTGAAGCTAATGCTAGACCTTACTTCGTTCGAGAGTTATAGTGGTGCCAAAAATCCAATAGATAAAGAAAAGAAAAATGCTGAAGTTAATGCTAGACCTTACTTCGTTCGAGAGTTATAGTGGTGCAAAAAATCCAATAGATAAAGAAAACTGCTGAAGTTAATACTAGACCTTACTTCGTTCGAGAGTTATAGTGGTGCAAAAAATCCAATAAATAAAGAAAGAAAACTGTTGAAGTTAATGCTAGACCTTACTTCGTTCGAAAGTTATAGTTGTGCAAAAAATCCAATAGATAAAGAAAAGAAAAATGCTGAAGTTAATGCCAGACCTTACTTCGTTCGAGAGTTATAGTGGTGCAAAAAATCCAATAGATAAAGAAAAGAAAAATGCTGAAGTTAATGCTAGACCTTACTTCGTTCGAAAGTTAAAGTGGTGCAAAAAATTCAATAGATAAAGAAAAGAAAACTGCTGAAGTTAATGCTGGACCTTACTTCGAAAAAATTAGAAAAATAAAAAATCGATTTTGATTATTTGGGACAAATCGTTTCAAAATCAGTTAGCTAACTGATTTAAGTTCTTTTTTAAGTTTTATTGTACTATTTCATAAAAGTGCTCTGCTCTTGGAAAAATTGGGCAAGATTTTTTTATTATTTTTATCATCAGAACGTGTTATATTCGTTTATCACATTCTTTCCGTAAAAGATTCGTGTTAGTTTTTTCATTAATTTGGGGTTAAAACGTTTCATAATTTTAACATTATTCCCGAAAAACAAAACTGTATAAAATTCGGAATTTCATAGCAAATTGCAACCAGAAACCCGTCATTAGTAGGAAAAAACTAAAAATACATTTAAAGATAAGAAAATGACATTTTTTCTGATATAAAGTAATACTTTGTAACTCAAATCATTCCAAAGTTATTCAAAAAAAGATATTGGCCAAAAATCGGAAAATTTCTGAAATTTTTATAAAAATTCTTGGAATTCCGAAAGGAAAGGCCGCCACAATTAATCATAATAAATCACTTAAACTCAAAGCGAGAAAGTTTTAAGTCGCCTTTGAGTCGTTAACAAGACGTCTCCGTGGCAGAGTGTGCATCACACTCGGTTTGCACCAAGGAGGTTCCGGGTTCGATTCCTGGACGGGTCGAAAATTCGATAAAGATTTTTTCAAATTTTCTACTTGGTCTGGTTGTGATTGGGGGTAACTCAGTCTCCTGTGGACAATTGAGCAGCTATTGTAATAGCGACAAGTGGTAGCATTATAAGGAAATTGTTAAAGTGTAGCTTAGGCTTAGTGATATTGGAGTGATTGTTGAGAAAAAAAACTTGTAATGCTATGATGCCCACTAAAAGTGTGACATAATAACATAAAGAAATATACATTTACATTTAGTTACCTTACTCAGGATTGTATATAAAAAATAGACCCTTGAGTAGAATGTTACCACTAGGCGAGGTTAATGCGTGAGGCATTTTCTACCACCTAACCCTTAGAGCTCTATTTTTATGTGGTCAAATACTCAAATTAATGAAAATAGGATGAAAATTTACTACAGACGGACTTGACGGAAACAGGACTAAATGTNAAAAAAAAAAAAAAAAAAAAATAGACTCTTGAATGAAAGGTAACCAACCACTAGGCGAGGTTAATGCCTGAGGCATTTTCTACCACCTAACCCTTAGAGCTCTATTTTTAAATACTCAAATTAATGAGGAAAAAATCCTGCCTCCTGATGGGTATTGAACCCACACTCTCCTGTTTACCAGCTGAGCGGTTAACCACTGAGCTACCGAGGCAGGTATTCAGGATTGTATCACGATTCACGAAGGTATCAGCATAGTAGATTGGTTCAAAAAATTAAAAATGTTTTTTTTTTTTTTAAATAAAAAATCAGGGCCTTATATAAGCTATCGTGTTATAAAAAAGGCGATTAAAAAACAAAACTCAGTACAATACGAAACTATAATCGAATTTTATTTCTTGGAATAATGGATTATTCCAACTCATTTCGCATTTTATTTCGTGAACAATTTGGAAGCAAGATGGCGAAAATGAAGAATTGTAACCCAAGTATTTCTTGATTCCCAAATCCGCTATTTTGTTCTTCACTTTTATTCCCATTCTGATTGGCTGTTCCGATTCATGTTTGTTATTTTGAATTTTTCCCTCTGTTTAGTTTTGTAGAGTCTAACCTCATTTCTGACACATTGAGGGTTCTGAAACTAAATTTTTTTTTTTAAAAAAACTAAATTTTTTGAGAAGGGTTGCCAGACAATCCTCCTCTGTTCCAGACCCATCTTTTGAGGTGAGAACGATGCCTCTAGTGGCCAAATTGGTAAATAAAAAAAGGAATAATCAGCTGTTTTCACAATCTTGCTTCCAAAATTCTTAACGAAATAAAATGCGATTTATGTCAGCTATTCTATTCAGTTACTTAGGGTGCGTGCAGAGTGCAGGATGAAAGCAGAGCAGCGATTAATGAGGAAAGAGTGCGAGCAGAGAGCACCGAGTTGCCACTGCCAGAGTGGGGGAGCAAAGAGTCAAAGATGAGTTCGTTCTCTCTCCGACAGTTTCAGTGTATTGTACTAGTTAACAATGGACACAATGACAATGAGCACCTTGTTGATCATGGAAAGCTCTCCACTGAAAATGTGGTACCTCCTCACACGAGAGAAACGTGAGGGGGTACATTCTGAAAATGTGGTACCTCCTCACACGAGAGAAACGTGAGGGGGTACATTTTATAAATCAATCACGTGGTACCCACGGAGAATTTCACCATTTATTTGTCGAGCTACGGAAGGATCCTGTAAAGTTCAGGGAATACTTCCGCATGAATATTGAGACTTTCGACAACTTGCTGGAAAAAAACTGAAGAGAAGCTAACCAAAACGTACACCAAATGTTTACGTTTGAACACCTCACTAATTAGTAGGTCCACATTCATTTTCGCAAAGAACAGGTAAATAAAATTGTTCAATTAAAAAAATATATCAATTTCAAAACGTCTTGGGTGAAGAGCGAGTGGGAGCAGAGAAATCACCTTACTAAGTAGTAGGTCCACATTCATTTTCGCAAAGGACAGGTAAATAAAATTATTCAATTAAAAAAATATATCAATTTCAAAACGTCTTGGGTGAAGAGCGAGTGGAAGCAGAGAAATCACCTCACTAATTAGTAGGTCCACATTCATTTTCGCAAAGGACAGGTAAATAAAATTATTCAATTAAAAAAATATATCAATTTCAAAACGTCTTGGGTGAAAAGCGAGTGGGAGCAGAGAAATCACCTCATTAATTAGTAGGTCCACATTCATTTTCGCAAAGGACAGGTAAATAAAATTATTCAATTAAAAAAATATATCAATTTCAAAACGTCTTAGGTGAAGAGCGAGTGGGAGCAGAGAAATCAAACTGGGGAGGTTTCGCCGCTTTGCTCTTTGACTCGACGCATTGCTCGTTCATCGGGCACGCTCCCACTCTGCGCCCCCCAATTCAAAGAACACTGTTTGTATTCGACGCTTTCCTCGTTACTCTTTGCTCTTTCATCCTGCACTCTGCACGTACCCTTAGGCGATTCGCTATTCTGTGATAATATCGTGGGATGACTACATGATGATCTCATCAGTGAGAGAGCGAGAGGACCTATCCGAGTCATGAATCATTCGACCAAGTACCTAGCCGACCTAGCATTCATAAGGCATTCTGTAAATAGGTTATGAATTACTGGAGCAATGTTGGGTCTATGTCTGGAATAACACATGACTTACGCCAAATTTTTTCGTGGTTTCATTTTTCAGGTCTGGTTTTAATACCATGATTTTTCTTTATTTGTTCCTTTGAGTTTTCGTACTACGATAACTCTTGAACGCCTTTTCTCATTTTGATGAAATTTGAGACGGCCATTTTTTTTTTTTTTTTTTTTCTCTTTTTTGGGGTGATGACTTGGCGGGGAATTTTTATAGCACGCAATCCTTTTAATACAAAATATAATCCATATTATATTTTGAAACAAAAAAAAAATTACAATTTTAAAAATGGGGGTGCTAGCATTGCCACAACTTCCCCAATTCTGAACCATCTCTCTTACCGCGTAATGTATTTTTCAAGAATTTCAAGTAACTGTTTTTGTACTTGATCATTATATTATTTTTTGCGGGGGCATACATTACCTCCCCCCCCCCTCCCACTTCTCCCCATTAATACAGATCCATTTATAAATAGATGAGATAAACAATGAAGATAGACTGCGACAATAGTATACTCGTACGTTGGTTAAATTTTTTTATCTATTTGTAAGAAGTGTTACAGCATATACCAGTTAGATATAGAAATACAGCATGAGTAGACTCTCGCGGTGAAAGTCTATCTGAAGCAAGGAGAGAAAGTCAGAGCTCTAGCACACGAACTGTTAATGATCATACAGGGTCATTCATTAAACAATGTTCATTTGAACCAAGGAGAGAAAGTCAGAGCTCTAGCACACGAACTGTTAATGATCATACAGGGTCATTCATTAAACAATGTTCATTTGAACCAAGTAGAGAAAGTCAGAGCTCTAGCACATGAACTGTTAATGATCATACTGGGTCATTTATCAAACAATGTTCATTTGAAGCAACTAGAGAAAGTCTAAAGCTCTTAAGGTACAATGAAAGTCTAATAGGGTTCCGTTCTCATACTTCGGTTAGAGAACTAAAATAAACACTTTTGAAATTGTGATTATTTTTAGTACAAAACTCAAGTGTAAAAAATTACAATTTCAAAAGTGGGGCTCTGGAAATATTGCCCCACCCCCCCAAAAGCGGAAAAAGTATTATTACAATTCAGGGAAGCTGTGAAAATGCTCACATTCCAACTTTTGTTTTTTAGTGCAAAATATTCAAGGCTTAACCCTAGCATTGCCATGGGGGGGGGGGGTACAAAGTACCCGCGTTTTAGCAAATAGCTTATAGTAATCAATTCATGATACTTATTTTAATGAGACCTTTAATAATTGTCACAAACAATATTTTCCATCATAGTATATAAAAATATGTATGTTCTAAGCCTTCTAAGGGATGATATTGAAGCCAAACTTTGGGCGCGGGTACTTTATACAATGCATGTAACCAATACATTGATTGTCTAAAGCTACCATTAAAAGCTACCATAAATTGTCTAAAGTGTCTAAAATGTCTAATTATGTACCACATGCAAGAAATAAGTGTGTGTAAACACTGTCAAAAGACATTTGTCTGTGTGGGATGTCAGGAAGGACAAAGTTCTGGTTCAGAATAGATTTCCTAGGGTCTAGCGATTTTTTTTTTTTTTCATTTACATTATTTTATTCCTGGGATTTAATTTTATTTTTATGTAAGATAATAATTGATTTAGTTTATATTTTTTTAGTTTATAATAAAGTAATAGCGACTTATTGTAATAAAAAAATAATCATTTAATCCTTTATTTTGTTTGCGGGTACTTTGTACTCCTCACCAAAAAAACGCGGGTACTTTGTACCCCCCCCCCCCTGGCAATGCACCTAATTGAATAGAGCTTGGCAATCCTAGGGTTAATAGGGATTTATTCGCATCCTTTGGGTACAAGGAACTAAAAAACACGTAAATCAATAAATTTACTTACATTTATGAAAAAACAAATCAACTCTGTAGAAATAATATTTGGGAATATGATAGAAAACGAGGGAACACTGAATGAAAAAAAAAACACACTACTAACGATAAAAACCCGACTCAAGTAGTTTACTACAATTTTTCCAAACTAGTAAAGATAAAAAAGTAAGTATTATCAGATAAAATAAATACCGCTGACGAAATGTTTTTTTTATCTGAAAGAAACTCGGTACTCAACTGACGGATCAGAAATAAACTGAAAGAAATATTCGTGATTAGAAATGAACTGGTAGAGGATACGATATGACCAAGATACTTGATGAGGAGAGGGGGGGGGGGAACAAATATGTTGGCTGACATATCGCGAAATATTTCAACCAAATTGGTCCGTGACTGATTCATTCATTTATAGTGGAATTGTGAACGGGTCCATTTCTAAGGACCGCCTTGCATTTTTTTTTCTTCTTTTTCTTAAAGTACCTTATCAATTACTGGAATACTGGATGTTGGCAATCAATATAGCTAATTCATTTCTATTTCCTGTTAACATTTAAGTCTCTATGTGAAACCCTCACAGCTTATTTTAGTTAAAAATGTAATTATTAAAAACTCTATTCAACTAGTTAACACATAACACAAACCACAAATAATAATAGGTAAAAATAAAAAGCAAGGTAGGTACAACTATACTTAAAATTTGAAAATATGGAAAAAAATAGTTAAATTGCCCTAACTTTGCACTTTGTTATGTAAGTATGAAACACTTTTCCCAAAAAAGTGTTTCCTGCGTGACATTGAAATAGAAGCGCAGGGTTAGATGATGTACTCTCGCGTTTCACATTTGCTAGCTTATCTCGAAAAAAATTCGGGGGGGGGGCTATTGTCGGCCAGCCCCCCCTTGTGTACGCCCGTGACTCCTCGTACCAATCTCTGAGATTTTGCTTCTGCATCCAGGATGTCCTTTTACGTCCCCGACATCTTCAACCCTCTATTTCACCCTCTAAAACTATGCGCAAAATTTTATATTTTTCTGGATGTCTGAAGATATGTGCTAGATATTTTTTTTTTTTACACCAAAAAATTTCTTTCTAAAGGTATCTAAGGTAAAAGGTAAAACGAGGAAAAAAACTTTTAAGTAAAAAAAAATATAATTTCGAAAGTATTAATTTACACACAAATTTTGTACTTCAAAGGAAAAGCGGAAGAGTCATTTCAATTGGGGAAGTTGTGGTAACTTCCCCCCCCCCCCAGGGCCCGGGGTTTTTGGAGGAGCCGCTTAATTCCAAGGTGCTATTTCTCTTGGCCGCACTGGGAAGGAAGTAAATGCTAGCATTTACTTCCACCCCCATTTTTAAAATTAAAAAGGCACTAACCAGCACTAACGAATCTTATTCGAATGTGCTATAGAAAACATAGGAATTCCGACATGACCCGGCAGACGTTAAGGTGGCCGCTCCGGAGAAAATGTTGAATATCTCCGGAACGGGGAGAGCACTAACGATAGTTTTTACGGCACTAACCAGCACGAACGAATCTTGTTCGAATGTGCTACTCAAAACATAGGAATTCCAACATGACCCGGCTGGCGTTAGGTTGGCCGCTCCGGAGAAAATGTTGAATATCTCCGGAACGGGGAGAGCACTAACGATAGTTTTTACGGCACTAACCAGCACTAACGAATCTTGTTCGAATGTGCTACTCAAAACATAGGAATTCCGACATGACCCGGCAGGCGTTAAGTTGGCCGCTCCGGAGAAAATGTTGAATATCTCCGGAACGGAGAGAGCACTAACGATAGTTTTTACGGCACTAACCAGCACGAACAAATCTTGTTCGAATGTGCTACTCAAAACATAGGAATTCCGACATGAACCGGCTGGCGTTAGGTTGGCCGCTCCAGAGAAAATGTTGAATATCTCCGGAACGAGGAGAGCACTAACGATATTTTTTACGGCACTAACCACCACTAACGTATCACTAACGATGGAGCTCACAAAAACATGGAAATTCCGACATGACCCGGCCAACTTAACATACCCTCAGAATCGGAATTTGATTTGAAATAGTATTTTTGACACTCACTTTTTTCGGTCAAAAATGAGAGGATCATTTACTTTTAGAAAAATAATGTCTTTTTTATAGAAAAAATTTGCGTATTAGTAAATATTTCTGTCTGTGAATTGGAAACCTTATTTAATATGGCCATCATTAAGCCACGGTTGGCCAAATAAGGCCCAAAAACTAATTACATATCCATATTATATCTATTTTGAAAAAAAAAAAAAAATACAATTTTAAAATGGGGGTGGAAGGAAATGCTAGCCCCCTTCCCAGGGCCGGCAAGAGAAAATCCGGTCCCGGGACTGAAAAGTTACGGGCCCCTATACAAAAATCCATGAATCCTTAAAATCAAATAATCTAAACATTACTACCTAGGTAGGTATATTAAGGAGCGCGGTAGCGCTCCGCCCCGCTAAGTCAAAAAAATG
>CM022885.1:37324372-37339753 GCA_012654025.1 Pachypsylla venusta | reverse complement strand
CAGGAGAGAAAATAATAAAGATCCTGATTCTAAATCTACAGAAATCCTAAACTAACAGAATGGTTCAGTAAACTAAAAGAAATCCTAGGAATGATTCAATCCCAAATGAAGAACACAGGAGAGAAAATAATAAAGATCCTGATTCTAAATCTACAAAAATCCTAAACTAACAGAATGGTTCAAGTGAAACTGAAATAAAATGAAAACTGGGCATGAAATGCAAGTACGCTTCATTTATTTGATGGTATCATCATTTATTAGGTGGTATCATCATTCATTAGGTGGTATCATCATTCATTAGGTGGTATCATCATTCATTTGATTTTTTTATCATTCATCAGGTAGCATTATCATTCATTACGTGACATCATCATTCATTAGATTGCATCATAATTCATTAGGTTGTTGTTAATGTTCTCAACGACTCTCACTGTGTCTCCAGGCCAAGAAAGGCGGCCTCTCCAACAGGATCTGTCCATTCTGACGGCTCTAGATTAGTTCGGTTTGATGGATAGTTGCTGGCTGCTCATGACGTAAATCATGAGCAGCCAGCATACATAGACGACAACGATCAGATACTTCAGGGTTTAGCAAGGATCTATATACAAACTCTTTGAGGAAGTATCTGGAGCAGCACGGCTGGGTCCAACGGAAGAAAAACACAGTGAGTTGTCGTCGGAACGGTGTTGATGGTCTTTGGCCGTGCCTGAGGGCAAGAACGAAACATCTTGAGGGTCTACATTTACATAAATGAGATTGGTGTTTACTGCTGTTGCCTTCAAATAATTTTTCACAATCTGAAGTGTGATTTATTTCTCTTCATAGAAGTTAATAGAAATCATAAATTCATGAATGTTTCTTTGTGTTACTTTGTCACAATATTTGTGGACATCATAGCATTAAACTACACTTTAACAATGTTTACCTTATAATGCTACCACTTGGGGCTATTACCATAGCTACTCAATTGTCCTCGGGAGACTGAGTTACTTCCAAGCACAACCTGACCAAGAAGAAAATTCGAAAAAAAAAAACCTTACTAAAATATTTGACCCGGCCAGAAATCGAACCCGGAGCCCCCTTGGTGCAAGCCGAGTGTAATTCACACTCTGCCTCGGAGACGTCGAAACCATCATAAATGAATTCACAATGAATTACCCCCATGTTACTAACAAGGAATAATACAAAGTTAACAGCATAATTATCAGAAATTCCTCACCATTTATTTATAACCCTAGGGATGTTAATAATGGGAATTTTCAAAAATCCCTTTTTCAATTAACACCATATCAAAGCAGAGCAGGGTGCATCAAGAGGAAACTTCAAAAAGAGAAAATTTCATATCCTCTGCCTCGGAAAATATCATGAAGTGTTCATTTGACTCTGTTTTTTTTTTTTTTTTTTCAAAACAAAAAAAAGGTTTTGTGAGAGACGTGCTTTGTGTTTGTAATATGTAATAAAAGGTTACAAGTCCTGTGGCTAATCTATCACTTACCAAAACTGTTGACCAAACTGTCATATTTGTTATTCAAATTTCTCGCATATTCTCTCTCTCTCTCTCTCTCTCTCTCTCTCTCTCTCTCTCTCTCTGTTTTAGTGCTTTTTTTTTAATTTCGCAATGAACACATACATAGTATGTTGAGTAGGTATATTTTATATTATTACTAGCAGGATGCGCCCGCTTCGCTTGGCGTATAGTTTCAACCCCTTTTTTTGCAATAAAAAGTAGCCTATGTCCTTTCCTAAAGTTTAGTCTATCTCCATACCAAATTTCATCAAAATCGGTTCAATAGTTTAAACGTGAAAGCGTAACATACATACATACAGAGTTACTTTCGCATTTATATATTAGTATGGATTTTTTGTTTGTTTTAAAAAAAAGTGGACTATGGAAATATATGGTAGAATCAATTCCCAAAATCGCAAAATGTGTGAAAATTCGACCGCCTTTGCGATTTACATATTCAAAATCCTTGAAATTTGGCAATTTTTATTTTTTATAACATAATAATGGTAATTTTTTATTTATTTTTCATTCTTTCATACATATACAAAGGTACTTTTTCTAAGCATTTTTATGCTTCTAAGGAAGCAAAAAAAAGCTGAATCCCCTCATTGGGCGTTTGAAATGTTGAGAAAGAAGAAAAAATAGGCCACATCGCGATGAGCAAATATATCAAATTTTGAGGGGGGGGGGTATTTCTTTTGTGGCGATCTGACGATTCCAAAGGTTCATTATTGAAAATAATAAACCAAAAAGAAGATCACAGAACGTGCAGATTTTACATTGCTTACTTTAATTTACGAGTCTTTTTTTTCTTTCTCTCTCTCTCTCTCTTTCAGTGTGTTTTTCTTTTTTAATTTCAAAATGAACACATATTGTGTATATTTTATACTATTATTCGCGTTTTTTTTGTTTGTTATTCTAAAGCGGACTATGGGAATCTATCATGGTAGAATCAATCCCCAAAATCGCAAAATGTGTGAAAATTGGACCGCCTTTGCGATTTACATATTTAAAATCCTTGAAAGGTGGCAATTTTTATTTTTTATAACATAATAATGGTAATTTTTTATTTATTTTTCATTCTTTCATACATATACGAAGGTACTTTTTCTAAGCATTTTTATGCTTCTAAGGAAGCAAAAAAAAAGCTGAATCCCCTCATTGGGCGTTTGAAATGTTGAGAAAGAAGAAAAAATAGGCCACATCGCGATGAGCAAAAATATCAATATTTTGAGGGGGGGGGTATTTCTTTTGTGGCGATCTGACGATTCCAAAGGTTCATTATTGAAAATAATAAACCAAAAAGAAGATCACAGAACGTGCAGTTTTTACATTGCTTACTTTAATTTACAAGTCATTTTTTTTCTCTCTCTGTTTTAGTGTTTTTTTTTTTTAATTTCGAAATGAACACATACTGTTTATATTTTATATTATTATTCGAGTTTATTTTTTTTTTATTTTATTTTAAAGCGGACTATGGGAATATAAATGGTAGAATTAAAATCGCAAAATGTGTGAAAATTCGACCGTCTTTGCGATTTACATATTCAAAATGCTTGAAATGTGGCAATTGTGCAAGCTGAAAATCACAGATCGTAATCTGGAGAATATCAAAATGCGGAATCCGCTAATTCGGCGTTTGAAATGTTGAGAAAGAAGAAAAAATAGGCCACATCGCGAAGAGGAAAAATATAAAATTTTGAGGGGGGGTATTTTTTTATTTTTTTCGTGGCGATCTGATGATTCCAAAGGTTCATTATTGAAAATAATAAACCAAAAAGAAGATCACAGAACGTGCATATTTTACATTGCTTACTTTAATTTACGAGTCTTTTTTTTTTTCTCTCTCTCTTTCAGTGTGTTTTACTTTTTTAATTTCAAAATGAACACATATTGTGTATATTTTATACTATTATTCGCGTTTTTTGTTTGTTTGTTATTCTAAAGCGGACTATGGGAATCTATCATGGTAGAATCAATCTCCAAAATCGCAAAATGTGTGAAAATTGGACCGCCTTTGCGATTTACATATTCAACATCCTTGAAATTTGGCAATTGTGCAAGCTGAAAATCACAGATCGTAATTTGGAGAATATCAGAATGCTGAATTCACAAATACGACGTTTGAAATGTTGAGAAAGAAGAAAAAATAGGCCACATCGCGATGAAAAATAAAAAAAATTTGAGGGGGGGGTATTTNTTTTTTTTTTTTTTTTTTTTTTTTTTTTTCGTGACGATCTGACGATTCCAAAGGTTCACTATTGAAAATAATATACCAAAAAGAAGATCGCAGAGCGTGCAGTTTTTACATTGCTTACTTTAATTTACGAGTCAGTCAGGTGAATCAAAAAAATTGACAAATGTATTAAAATTTGACACCAAAAATGTCAAATTTAAATCGCGCAAATCCCGAATAACGTATTTTAATGACTCCAGGTTGATTTGAGTTAGAGATTTCTCCGTAATTAGACGTTGTTTTTTGGGGGCGAGACATGGCTTCTAAAACGTTACCTAATCTCCCTAGGGACAAAATGTGTGAAAAAAGAAATTCTTCTATGAATAAGGAATTTATTTTTAAATCTAATGCTTTGTCACAATGCACTACTCCATCATGGCCGTAGGAAGGGGGGGCAGCTGCCCCCCCTAGAAATTCCCAAGAGTATGCAGCACGGAAGGGGCAACTTAAATTTACACTAGATAAAATGATTTTTGGAAGCAAAAAAGTCATCAAGTACCGAAATACGATAAATGCCACATTTTGTCCCTAATCCAACAGCCCCACTGTGAACAATCAAATGTAACTGTGGCAAACTTGTCGCATCGTTGAATCGCATTTGGTAAATTTGGTGGGAAAATTCAAAAAAATTAACAAACGTTACAAACGTATAGGTTCCATTTTTTTTTTTTTCGGCTTTCCGTATATTTTTCCATTGTAAAACTCCTCCTGCTAGTTGAATTTCGCCGGTTTGGCACTTTCCTTTATCGATATTTATCACAGGCCCTGGGGTCGCCCCTCCCCAATAACTGAATCATCAGTTACCCCTGGGGGTTTATTATTAAATAAGTCACGATTTACTTTATCGACCCCCCCCCCTCCCGACATGAAGATCTCAGCTGCCCCTCCCCCCCTAGGCCAGATGCTGGCTACGCCCTTGTACTCCATGTTAGTACTAAAAATATATGTCTTCGCTGGGACTGGAACCAACAGCCTGCTTGTTACGGACCAAAGGATGGGTTTGTTCTTGATCTATGTCTCCTTGTTTATTAACAGTCGATTTTCCGATAAGACGTATTAATCTACCCAGTAAATAACAATGACGTATTAGATAGTTTTATAATACACTTGAATACTTGAACACTAAACTTGGAGATCAAATAATTAAAATTTCAATTGACATATCACACATACATTGGCTTTTATATTTTACTAGCTGTTTTCCCGCGCTTCGCTACGGTTACAAAATTCAACAACTCAATTTTAGATTTTTGGTGGAACCGACCCCCAGAGTGAACACGGCTCCTATTTAGAAAATTCAATATTTTGTTCAAGGATATGACTTTTTGTACTTCGGAACACCTTTGTATCAAATTTCAGCTTTCTCGCTCATCCCGAAGTGGTACTTCTCAATTCCGATTTTTTGGTGGTGAAAACCGTCCATAAATCGTATAAAAACCGGAAATTTTCAAATTTTATATTTTTATGGGGTCCTTATATACTATTTTGGGGGGGGGGGTCTATTCTCGGTCATTTTTCGTTATCTCTTATAGTTTACCCAGAAAAAAATTGCAAAAAGACCCGCTAAATAGCGTCATTTTTGGCGATAACTTGCTCCCACTTGAACTTTAAATTTTTTCCTTTCTTATTACGCGCCTACATACTAAAATGAACCTGTGTTTCAAGTTTCAAGTCCCTACGTTTAGCCATCGTGGAGCTACGTTGATTATCAGTCAGTCAGTACGTCAGTATACCAACTGGGCTTTGCGTTTTATAAGTATAGATAGAAGCTCTCAGGTCGAATCAACTCTGCAAATAGCTGTTTGGTCAACCAGCAGTCCTCCTGGTCCAGTGGGTATCATACTGGCATTGTACTTGGGGGACCCGGGTTCAATCCCTGGCAGCTCGTGAGGACAATTGAGAAGCTACTTTAATGTGAGTAGCGACCGGTGACGCCATAACCAGAGTAAAAAGATGAGAATATTGAAGAGATTATAAGTGCAGGAGGTGCTTAGTAATGCTGTGACACCCACAAAAATTATGAAATTCTCCGACGGCTCGTGAGGACGATTGAGAAGCTACTTTAATGTGAGTAGCGACCAGTGGCAGCATTACCACAGTTAAAAGATGAGAAGATTGAAGAGATTTTAAGTGCAAGAGGTGCTTAGTAATGCTGTGACACCCACAAAAATTATGAAATTCCCCAACGGCTCGTGAGGACGATTGAGAAGCTACTTTAATGTGAGTAGCGACCAGTGGCGGCATAACCACAGTAAAAAGATGAGAAGATTGAAGAGATTTTAAGTGCAGGAGTAGCTTAGTACTGCTGTGATACCCACAAAAATTGTGAAAATCCCCGGCGGCTCGTGAGGACGATTGAGAAGCTACTTTAATGTGAGTAGCGACCAGTGGCGGCATAACCACAGTTAAAAGATGAGAAGATTGAAGAGATTATAAGTGCAGGAGGTGCTTAGTACTGCTGTGATACCCACAAAAATTGTGAAAATCCCCGGCGGCTCGTGAGGATGATTGAGTAGTTACTTTAATGTGAGTAGCGACCAGTGGCGGTATAACCACAGTAAAAAGATGAGAAGATTGAAGAGATTTTAAGTGCAGGAGTAGCTTAGTACTGCTGTGATACCCACAAAAATTGTGAAAATCCCCGGCGGCTCGTGAGGACGATTGAGTAGCTACTTTAATGTGAGTAGCGACTAGTGGCGGCATAACCACAGTAAAAAGATGAGAAGATTGAAGAGATTATAAGTGCAGGAGGTGCTTAGTACTGCTGTGATACCCACAAAAATTGTGAAAATCCCTGGCGGCTCGTGAGGACGATTGAGTAGCTACTTTAATGTGAGTAGCGACCAGTGGCGGCATAACCAGAGTAAAAAGATGAGAAGATTGAAGAGATTTTAAGTGCAGGAGGTGCTTAGTACTGCTGTGATACCAACAAAAATTGTGAAAATCCCTGGCGGCTCGTGAGGACGATTGAGCAGCTACTTTAATGTGAGTAGCGACCAGTGGCACAGTAAAAAGATGAAAAGATTGAAGAGATTATTAGTGCAGAAGGTTCTTAGGAATCCTGTGATACCCAAAAAAATTGTAAAAAGGCCGTTGAGCGTTACTAAAAAGAAATTCTCCAATTACATATTTGGCCAACCACAACCGTGCTCGCTATTTAACGGCTTTGATCTCGTAGCTTTTCGATTTTGTCGAGATGGCAACTTTAAAAAAAACATTTAAAACATTAAATAATGTAAAAATATCCAGTTTACTGCAAGAAACGAATTAAGTGAAGTAATTGTACGATGCATTCAGATCAATAAAGTGCAACGTGTGAATTTCAGCTAATTTTAATATTTATGTTTCCCGAATATCAAAGAATAGTACGGTACGATGTACAGAACATCATCAACCGTTCAAATAATTTCAATTAGAAATCTTAATTCTGAACAATAAAGTGGTTAATGTTCTTTCTTTGTGATATCATACGCGTTTATCACAAAATTATGTGTTTCATATGAGTACAACCAAGTAGTTTTTATTTTTATAAAAAACTAGCTGTTTCGCCCGTGCTTCGCTACGGTATATAGCTTGGCGCCTTAGAGGCATGGCCGTTTCCGTGCTAATAGTATTATAAGACACCTAAAACTTTCTCGCTTTGAGTTGATATGTTGTCGCAACAAAAATTAAGATATCGGACCATGACCGGCTAAATTCGGTCAAAAATCGAAAAATCAGCCGTAACTCGAAAACGGTTCGACATTTTTGAAATTTGCTAATAGCGACAAGTGGTAGCATTATAAGGAAATTGTTAAAATGTAAGCTCAGGCTTGGTGATATTGGAGTGATTGTTAAGAATACCTTGTAATGTTATGATGCCCACTAAAATTGTGACATAAATACACAAAAAAATATATTTCTTTATATATATTTTATAGCTATTTTTCGTTACTAACGCAATTATTTGGTAAAGATTGACATGATTCTGTTGCTATTGCCAATTAAAATGATAGTCATAATTCAACAGCAGCAGCAGAAAGAACCCTGATATGAGGTTGCAGTCTTAAACATCTGGCTACCATTGAACACTTTCAGGGGCGGATCTACTTAAAGGCTTTTTGGGATGCAGCCCAGGGCCCGGTGGATACAGAGGACCCCAACCTAAACTGAAAACAATAAACAATATAATAAAAATTATAAAAAAAATCCGATCATAAAGTTGGCAACACTGCGATCAATCAACTCCCTGTGCACATCCGCTTATTGCCCGACGCAATTTTTTTATTTTTCCGCACTTCTGCTATCGTCGACGATATTAACGAATTGACTTTGTTATTGTTAGAAATGTGCTATACCATCTTTTTTTAACGTTGCCGATCACTAGCTGTAAAGCGGAGCGCTCTTTCTCCAGGATGTCGTATATAGAAAACAAATACAGGACAACAATGACGAACTGTCGACTAAATCATTTATCAGTTCTTTGCATAAATTGCGATTTAACAAAGGACTTACAGTGCGATGACCAAATAAAAGAATTTGCAGCACAAAAATGCAGAAAGGTTGCTTTATAATTTATATAACATAACCATTCATAACATGGCAATTTATTTTGCAATAAATAATGTTTTAATAAATAAATAACATATTTTGTTGTCATATTTTCTTCCTGTAAATGTACATGTATATTTCCTTGTGTTATTATGTCACAATGTTTGTGGGCATCATAGAATCATTACAAGGTATTTTCAACATTCACTCCAATATCACTAAGCCTAAGCTACACTTTTAACAATTTCCTTATAATGCTACCACTTGGCGCTATTACCATAGCTACTCAATTGTCCTCAAGAGGCTGAGTTACCCCCAAACACAAACAGACTAAGTAGAAAATTCGAAAAAACCTTTTTCAAATTTTTGACCCGTCCGGGAATCGAACTCGGAATCTCGGAAAGACAACTGTGATGCGCACTCTGCCAAGGAGACGTAGTTCCTGTACTTAACATATATTATATATACCTACATCACTACAGAAAAGAGTTTTTTGACAAAATGGGAATTGGTTGAGTAATTAGGTAGGGCCCCTAAGCAGCATTAGCCCAGGGCCCCACAAATTCAAGATCCGCCCCTGAACACTTTGGTAATAGCCTACACAGGATGAAAAAGGTGATGAAAGTTCAATTATTTTTTTTCATTCATTCTTCATCATATTTTTTGTTTGCTTCATAAAGAACACTAATCGCTGATGAAAAAAAAAATATCACAGTTCTTTCAAGTATTATTTCCTCACAAAGGTCTAACAAAAGAATTGAATTAGATTGGTACTTGAGATGTTTGTGTGGCATTAAAATTATTTAATAAACATCTTTTCACCATTTGAAAACTTTATCTTATCTTCATAATACAAAAGATAAGAGTAAAAATAAATCAAAATTTAATAAATAAATAAAAAATATGTTACCAACACACACACCCCTCCAAAATAAAGATTATTATATTTTGGAAGGGCTGGAAGTGATTTCCAAAACCCATTTCAATGTAAAAAATAAAAATTAATAAAAGCTGATATTCATGCCAGATTGCGGAACTTCTATACAACTTTCTGTGATTTGTCAGGCGTTTAGATTAGAAATAATTAAGACAATTTCATGGTTAACTGAATCGCTATCTGCTATCTGTTATTTTAAAATGAGAAAAGTTTAAATATTGTTGTTCTGTGTATCTTCATCATGAGATAATATTATCGTATTCAATGTTATGGAATTTTAGCTCTATTATGTTATGGAATTTTAGCTCTATTATGCTATGGAATTTGAGCTCTATTTTAGATAATTTCATGGTTAACTGAATCGCTATCTGTGCTATCTGTTATTTTAAAATGATAAAAGTTTAAATATTGTTGTTCTGTGTATCTTCATCATGAGATAATATTACCGTATTCGATGTTATGGAATTTTAGCTCTATTTTAGATAATTTCATGGTTAACTGAATCGCTATCTGTGCTATCTGTTATTTTAAAATGAGAAAAGTTTAAATATTGTTGTTCTGTGTATCTTTATCATGAGATAATATTATCGTTTTCGATGTTATGGAATTTTAGCTCTATTTTAGATAATTTCATGTTTAACTGAATCGCTATCAGCTATCTGTTATTTTAAAATGAGGAAAGTTTAAATATTGTTGTTCTGTGTATCTTCATCATGAGATAATATTATCGTTTTCGATGTTATGGAATTTTAGCTCTATTATGTTATGGAATTTTAGCTCTATTATGTTATGGAATTTTAGCTCTATTTTAGATAATTTCATGGTTAACTGAATCGCTATCTGTTATTTTGAAATGAGAAAAGTTTAAATATTGTTGTTCTGTGTATCTTCATCATGAGATAATATTATCGTTTTCGATGTTATGGAATTTTAGCTCTATTATGTTATGGAATGAGCTCTATTATGTTATGGAATTTTAGCTCTATTTTAGATAATTTCATGGTTAACTGAATCGCTATCTGTTATTTTGAAATGAGGAAAGTTTAAATATTGTTGTTCTGTGTATCTTCATCATGAGATAATATGATCGTATTCGATGTTATGGAATTTTAGCTCTATTATGTTATGGAATTTGAGCTCTATTTTAGATAATTTCATGGTTAACTGAATCGCTATCTGCTATCTGTTATTTTAAAATGAGGAAAGTTTAAATATTGTTGTTCTGTGTATCTTCATCATGAGATAATATTATCGTATTCGATGTTATGGAATTTTAGCTCTATTTTAGATAATTTCATGGTTAACTGAATCGCTATCTGCTATCTGTTATTTTAAAAGTTTAAATATTGTTGTTCTGTGTATCTTCATCATGAGATAATATTATCGTATTCGATGTTATGGAATTTTAGCTCTATTATGTTATGGAATTTGAGCTCTATTTTAAATAAGTTCATGGTTAACTGAATCGCTATCTGTTATTTTAAAATGAGAAAAGTTTAAATATTGTTGTTCTGTGTATCTTCATCATGAGATAACATCATCGTATTCGATGTTATGGAATTTTAGCTCTATTATGTTATGGAATTTGAGCTCTATTTTAGATAATTTTATAGTTAACTGAATCGCTATCTGCTATCTGTTATTTTAAAATGAGAAAAGTTTAAATATTGTTGTTCTGTGTATCTTCATCATGACATGATATCATCGTATTCGATATTATGGAATTTTAGCTGTAAATAAAACTGTTTCTGCTGCCAAAGTGTTCATTATTTAGCATTTATTTAATTATGATAGCTATAGTGATTCACATGCCAAAGGCAGATATTCCAACTGAATATATTTTCATTATTTGATATTGATTTCCGCCAATGTAACATAAGTGGTCAGAATTTACATAAAGGTGATACCCTCACAGACTGAGTTCCCCTGATGCGATGTAGTATGGGGAGGGGAGTTCATGGTTTTGGGAAAAATGTATGGTCAAGTACTCAAATTAATGAGGAAAATCCGGCCTCTGCTGGCGATTGAACCCACGCCCTCCTGTTTACCAGGCGAGCGATTAACCACTGAGCTACCGAAGCAGATATACACCTATCTGTATACACCTATCTTTTAAGGTAATCTAATGTTTGGCCTTTTTTTTAATTTTCCCCTCTTTAATGGATTAAAGCTCCCGGTATGGACTGGCAGACGTTGCTTTTATGGGTCTTCTCAGGGCCGTACCCAAGATTTTTTTTCGGGGGTGGGTGGCGGGTCCGAAGGATTGACAACCAAGCCAGTACTAACACCTGAAAATGTTGATCATGGAAGGTGTAGTTGCTGTTGTTGATGATGTTGTTCTTGTTCTTGCTGCTGCTGTTGATTTTGTTCTTGTTGTTGGAGGTGATGATGAGTTACACCTTACAATATTACATAAGTCATGAAATTTCGGGGAGGGGGTCTGGAGCCATTGGACCCCCCCCCCCTTGGGTATGGCTTTGGGCCTTCTTAAACTTCCACATCATATTTAGAGCTACAATCCCATGCATCGACCACTATGTTTCTATCTAAAGCTGATAAAGACTCACTTTATAATTTACAGTCGAAAACTATTGCAACAGAATTCAAAAAAATAAAATTGTATATTTTTCGTGGCAAAAACACAAATAAAACAGCTAGTAAAATATAATAATAACATTTATGCTGTAAAACGGTGACATTTTTGCTATCGTTTTATCGATTCCTCACAAAGAAGAAGGAAAATCAGGAAGGGTGAGATTTTAAGTTGAAACGCCAGCAACATATGCTTTTGACACATTGCGTTATTATTGGGACCAGCACCGGGAGCTTTTTCTCTACTTTTCTTTTTCACCATGCCTTCGTTTCGTGCTTGATTTTATTATTTTTTATTGAGCAATATATTTTTTATTACATTGTTTTAATTTTAATATAAAACTTTATATTTTTCATAATTTTTTTTTATTTATTTAAAAAGAAGCTCTATAACGCGATTCGTGAGAGAAGTAGAAGTTTTAAATGGATAATTTGATTTTCAGGTGTTGGAGATACTAGTTGAAATTATCAAGTTTCATAAAAATGTACTTTTCGAGTAAATCGATGATGGATTTTGTTTCATAAAACTATGAGATACCTCTGTGATTTTCAGGTGTTGGAGATGCTACTTGAATTTATCAAGTTTCATAAAAATGTATTTTTCGAGTAAATCGATGATGGATTTTGTTTCATAAAACTATGGGATACCTCTGTGATTTTCAGGTGTTGGAGATGCTAGTTGAATTTATCAAGTATCATAAAAATGTACTTTTCGAGTAAATCGATGATGGATTTTGTTTCATAAAACTATGGGATACCTCTGTGATTTTCAGGTGTTGGAGATGCCAGTTGAATTTATCAAGTATCATAAAAATGTAATTTTCGAGTAAATCGATGATGGATTTTGTTTCATAAAACTATGGGATACCTCTGTGATTTTCAGGTGTTGGAGATGCCAGTTGAATTTATCAAGTATCATAAAAATGTAATTTTCGAGTAAATCGATGATGGATTTTGTTTCATAAAACTATGGGATACCTCTGTGATTTTCAGGTGTTGGAGATGCCAGTTGAATTTATCAAGTATCATAAAAATGTAATTTTCGAGTAAATCGATGATGGATTTTGTTTCATAAAACTATGGGATACCTCTGTGATTTTCAGGTGTTGGAGATGCCAGTTGAATTTATCAAGTATCATAAAAATGTAATTTTCGAGTAAATCGATGATGGATTTAGTTTCATAAAACTATGGCATACCTCTGTGATTTTCAGGTGTTGGAGATGCTAGTTGAATTTATCAAGTATCATAAAAATGTAGTTCTCGAGTAAATCGATGATGGATTTAGTATCATAAAACTAGAAACTGATCTTTACGGTCCTCAGATCCCAAATTTCAAGTTTCAGCGACTGGTCCGTGTGTGTGTCTGTCTGTAAAGAATCTCAAGGACGGCAAGTGCTAAGGACTTGGTATGCCAGTCAGTTTTATGCCATGAACGGTCAAATAAGCTTTTGGTGGATATAGAATATATCGTTGGCGGTTTTGTGCCGATTTTTAGCGGTTTTGCCATATTCTGTTTAAAATGAGAATGGTAATAGCTAGAACTTTTAAATTGGTGCCTATATATATCAATTTGATACAAGAAATTGAAAATTACAACTTAGGTTGAAGTATAATATATTATTGGCCGCTAATTAGAGGTAGGAGGCCGCTTTTTGGCGGTTCTGCTTAAACCCAGAATGGAAAGAGCTAAAACATGAAATTTGGTGCCTATTTATATCAACTTCATATAAGAAATTGAAAATTACAACTTAGGTTGAAGTGTAATTTATCAAGAAAAACATCAAAACGTGTTTTGGCATTGAAAACTCGACATAGAAATTTTCACCCATTACATTTCTTCTTTTTTTATAGATAAGAAATGTCGTATGATGTTCACACCAGATTTAGCTTAACTTCTCATTCTAGATGGGAGTTTTACCTTCCATTCGCAGGAAATTTGCAAACCAGGTACCCAAATTGACCTCACGCAGCCTGGGTTGGACCGGAGGGGCACGTAGCACGTGCTACAAGTGCGACTATTGTTAATCCGGCCCTGTTTATTAGCATATATTCATAGAGTACCCTCAAATTCAATAAGAAATAGACTCTTAAGTGGAAGGTAACCACTAGGTGAGGTTAATGTCTGAAGCGTTTTCTACCATCTATCCTTTAGAGCACTATTTTTATGTGGTCAAATATTCAAATTAATAAGGAAAAAAACCCTGCATCTGTTGGAGATTGAACCCACGCTCTCCTGTATACCAGCCGAGCGCTTACACTCTCTGTAGCAACAGTAACCCGTTGCGATTTAATATGCTAGTATATAGGAAACCAGCTTATTTTTTGAGGTAGCGGCACCTGTTGTTTACTTATCCGCTACCTCCCCACATTAAAATTTGGACTTCCCAATATACTATCTGACTGTGAGCGCTTACCACTGAGTTACCGAAACAGTTTTTTGATGCCTCAAAGTCAATGATACCGAATAAAAAAATAACACAAAATATATTATAAATTACTAGCTGTTTTCCCGTGCTTCGCTACGATTACAAAATTCAACAACAATTTCGCGAAATTAAATCTTCTCAATTATAAATTTTTGGTGGACCCGACCCCCAGAGTGAGCACCGCTCCTATTTAGAAAATTTAATATTTTATTCAAGGATATGACTTTTTGAAATTCAGAACACCTTTGTATCAAATTTCAGCATTCTCGCTCATCCCGAAGTGGTACTTCTCAATTCCGATTTTTTGGTGGTGAAAACCGTCCATAAATAGGGGAGAAACAAGAAATTTTCAAATTTTATATTTTTTATGGGGTCCTTATATACTATTTTCGGGGGTCTATTCTCGCTAATTTTTCGTTATCTCTTTTAGTTTGCCCAGAAAAAAATTGCAAAAAGACCCGCTAAATAGCGTCATTTTTTACGGTAACTTGCTCTCACTTGAACTTTATTTTTTTTCCTTTCTTATTACGCACCTACATACTAAAAGGGATCTGTGTGCCAAGTTTCAAGTCTTTAGGTTTAGACCTCGTTGATTATCAGTCAGTCAGTATACCAACTGGGCTTTGCGTTTTAAAAGTATAGATAACACAAAGTATTATAAATTTATAGATAGGAGATCGAAACAGATGCATATTTACATAAATTCTGCTCCAAATGGGAACTGCTAAACAAGCTGTGAAATGGAAGCTTTACAGAATGAGTAATAAATGTTTTTATGGGGAAAAAAATTGCGAAGACAACATTGGCAAACTTGGTGACCGTTTTATATTTTGTAAAAAATTGAAATTATACAAAGTTGCCTATCACTGGGGGTAGAAATAATTATAAGGGTAGTTGCATACTTAGCTTATTACATAGCATACATCTTTCCATATATGCAAGGAAAAAGAATAAAAAGACATATTGAGTTTTATTATTATAGATAAGTGTAGTTGCATATTTATCTTATTACATAGCATACATCTTTCCATATATGCAAGGAAAAAGAATAAAAAGACATATTGAGTTTTATTATTATAGATAAGGGTAGTTGCATATTTATCTTATTACATAGAATACATCTTTCCATATATGCAAGGAAAACGAATACA
>CM022885.1:37304785-37314865 GCA_012654025.1 Pachypsylla venusta | reverse complement strand
TTTTTTTTTTTTTTTTTTTGCATCAGCAGAGTTTGTTTATGCTTATTGACCAATTTCTGATGAGACGAAAAAAATAGTCTAAAATTGTCTTAGAAGATTTTCATCTATTCTTATAAAACGCAAAGCCCAGACGAACTCTTAATCGACGTCAATTCACGATGGCTATTACTAGAAACTTGAAATTATAAACACAGTTTTAATAATATGCAATTAGGAAGGAAAATATTGAAAATCTCGACTGGAAGCGATTTATCGCCAAAATTACGCTTTTTAGTAATACAATTAAATTACGCATAGCAAACGTTAAGAGGTATCGTGTAAAGATGCACCGGTGCTTTCTGGTACTTGGCCTGGTGCACTGCCGTGCGCTCAGATAAGACCAAGAATATACTTCTTCAAAACATACCCGAAAATTTCGAGGACAATTAAAGTCAAATGACAAGAAAAGACACATATAATGTTTTGGGCTACAGTTTTAACTTTATAAAACATAAATACAATTTTTACTACTAATAAATTAGTTTTCCTGTTCACGAAAAATAATTATTTTTTGTTTTTTTCTTTTGTCAATTTTTTTCATAGATTATAAAGTTCAAAAAACGACCGTTTTGTTTGATCTTGTAAAATATGACCTGACGTATTTGGTATTTCATATAAAGATAACAAAAGATAGTTAGTTAGTTACCGAGGGAGATAAGTGAAAGGTATGATGTTCTAATTTAAATCTATCTTCACACTTATGTGAACACAATTATTGGTTAGATAATAGGTATTTCATTTATTCATAATAATTCAAATTGAAAAGGGTAATAATATATGTATATATAAAATGGACAAATGGGCGTTTATAAAATAAAGAGAGAGAGAAAAAAAGAACGTGGAAATATTAAACACTAAAAAAAAACAGAGTAGGGGGTAACAAGAGTATTAGAGAGTAAGTAAATTTGAATTAAACAATTAAGGTTATATATCCCCCCATCTACAAACCCCCATATCAAAAGGGATTAGAAAGGGTTTATATTGGGAGGGCGCTTTTAAAGGAGGAGTGAAAATATCTTCAAGTCCAACCCTCTGAAATGCAGTATGTATTACATTGTACAATGTTGTCACTGAATTCATCTGTTATTATTCTCTCTATCTTTATCTAACAATCCCCTTTTTCTTTTTTTACTAGAAATGATTATTTTGTTAGCTGTTTTCAGATTATCTATAAACTTTCAATAAAAAAGTCTTTAACATAAAAGTAAGACACGGCTCTTGTCGTTTGACTTTAATGTTTTAAAATAAATATTTTAATAAAAGATAATTAAAATTNTTGGGATGCGAACTAAGATAGAGTGATAGATTCGATATTTTTGAAGAAGGTTTCGTACGATTTTGGGGGGTCTACTGCCGATCATTTTCGAATATCTTTTACCGTTTGGACTGTAATTTGTACAAAGGCCATTTTGGCGATAACGCACTTATTTCCTTTCTTATTTTGCACATACGTTCTAACAGTAATCTTTGTTCCAAATTCATGTTTCTTTGTTTAGCTATTGTGGGCTACGTTGATTATTGTTCAGTGAAAATATCAGGCAGTGAGTTCGCGTGGGGTCCATACCAGTTGAGGCAGGGATTTTTCCTCACTAATAAATTGACACCACATAAAATAGAGCTATAAAGTTTAGGTTATAAAATCGATTGTGTTTCACTATTAAAAAAAACTTTCCTTTACCTATGTTTAACGAAGATAAAGTAAAAATATCTGTTCCATATCTCCCCGTGCAGATACAATTTAAATGAGGATTTGTACAAACTAAGATATCAAAACTTCCTATTCTTTCAATAGGGAAGAAAAAATATGAAAAGAAATTGCATGTATAAAAGATTTTACATTGAATCGGAAGATTCTTTTCCGTTTAAATGCCTCGTATTGAGCGACAATTGATGCAATGAGTCCAAAAAACGAATCCGTTTTTTCGATAGCTCCCACAGTTCCAGAGATATCTTGATAAATTTCTAACCATTTGTAAATATTGAATGACTACAATTCAAACGAAAAGAGAACAGAATAACTCGAAAACAGTAAGTCATAAAGTGGATTTGATGATGCCAGTCGCTTAAAGAGGTCAAAATACATCTCTCTAGACTAATCACACTTCCAATTTTCGACTTTCGATTTTTTTGACAACATTTATTTTTGTCGACAGAGATAAAAAAAATAAAAGAGTACCCTCATATGGAAATTTACAGTTTCCCGCTTTAATCAGCAATTTGTTTAAGCTACACTTTAACAATTTTTACCTTATAATACTACCACTTGGCGCTATTATCATAGCTACGCAATTGTCCTCAGGAGGTTGAGTTACCCCCAAACACAACCAGACCAAGTAGAAAATTCAAAAAACTTTTTTCAAATTTTCGACCCGTCCAGGAATCGAACCCGGAACCTCTGTGTGATGCGCACTCTGCCACGGAGACGTCTGTTAATCAGCAATTTTATCACATGATTTGGCTCTTAAGAACAAACCTCTAAACAATTGGCACCTTTGATCTTTTAAAACCCTCTTGATGTTTTTTTTTTTAAAAAAAACGTTATTTATGACAAAGATTCGGTTACATTCATGTCATGCGTGTCGACTAAAAAAAATTCTACATCCATTTTCATCTCAGCAGAACACTTCTTCCAAGTATTGAATTTCCTTTGCCTTCAGTAATGTAAGAATACAGTTCCAACAGAATATTAAATTTCCCAATTTTCTATCTTCTTGGAAAAATCTCTGGTTTCATGAAGAAAAAAGAACAACATTTTAACCATGAAAATCACCTGCTTTTGCAATCCTTATATGAAAAGTTCGCCTCAGATTTTTATCTATAATAATAAAACTCAATGTCACGATAAACGTATGTATGTATTGTGTAGCCAAAATGGTAAGAGATATCGAAAAATTGATGAGATTGGACCCCTAAAACCATAGGCCAAAACACCAGAAAAAATATCAGAATTGAAAAATGTCTAACCGTTTTCGAGTAACGGCCGATTTTTCGATTTTTGACCGACTTTAGCCGGCCATGGTCCGATGTCTTAAATTTTGTCGCGACAACATATCAACTCAAAGCGAGAAAGTTTAAACCTTAATTTGGAATATAGTTTGCAAAAATCGGTCCAACCAAAAACGGAGTTATGGCCGTTTTTCCGATTTTTGTAAGGGGAATCTTTTTATAATATAGCACGGTAACGGCTATGCCCCTAATTCGTCAAGCTATAGGCCGTAGCGAAGCACGGGCGAAACAGATAATATTTTATAAAATTACTAGGTTATAGGTGAGTCAGTGAATCAGTATACCAAGTGGGATTTTCGTTTTATAAGTATAGATAGAAAGAACTCAATGTTTTTTTAGTGGAGATATCAAAAAATTGTAGAAAAAACTCAATGTAGTTCTATTGCCTAACCTTATTTAATTCTACAGAGTGTCCAAAAGTCCGAGACCACCTTAATATCTTTTGAACGGCTTTATGTGGAGTTTTGAAATTTGGCACGGTATTATATCTCAAATTAAAGCACTTCATGGTGTGGCCAATTTTTCAGGGGCGGGTCCCATGCGACCCCCAGAGGGCCCAACTTTTATTTTTTAAATACAAACCCCCATCTTGTAATACGTTTTCAGAAAGACAATAGAATTAAAAGTACTTTGCAAAAAAATTTACACGTCTAGCTTGTTTGGTTTCAAAATGTCGGCCATTTGAAATTTCCAAGACATGACTTTTAAGAGTGTCTAAAACTAGGTGAATTATGTCTAAACAGTTTCCTCAACATTGGTGTCCTATGTAATTATTCAATATCCCATTGCAAATAATTCGGCTAGTTTTAGACACTTTTGATAGCGATATCTTGAAAATTTCAAATGGCCGCCATTTTGAAACCAAACACGCTAGACGTGTAATTTTTTTGCAAAGTACTTCTAATTCTATATTCTATTGTCTTTCTGAAAATGTATCACAAGATGAATTTAAAAAACAAAAGTTGGACCCCGCCCCTGAAAAATTAGTCACACCATCAGGTGGTTTAATTTGGGATATACTACCATGCAAAATTTCAAAACTCCACATTAAACCGTTCAAAAGTTATTCAGGTGATCTCGGACTTTTGGGATACCCTGTATAGTAGCTACCACATATTGTCACATTTACGCCAGCAACTTAATTAGTAACGAGCCCCTTAAATTACTCCAAACACAACTGAACGCAAAGTTTTTTGACTAAGCAGTTACTATTTCTTATCTTTCAAATCTGAGCGCACGGCAGTGCGCCAGGCCAAGTCCCGGAAAGCACCAGTGTATCTTTACACGAAGCAATTTACCAGGTTTTTCACACCGTCAGATATCCGGTTCTACAGGGGATAGGTCATTGAAATTTTGAACATACATTCCGTAGTACAGTACAATACTACAGGATAAACTTCAAACTTTAATGTTAACCCGGGCAGGAGATAGGTAATTTCAAAGTTTGCACTTTTGGATACTCACTCACTGACTGACTGATTGACTCACTCATCATCAAAAGTTTCAGGCACTAGAGCGCTGAAATGTTGCATGAAGTTAGCAATTGACATCCACGTAAAGGGAAAAATCCAAAAGTTAATGTTAACCTGGACAGGAGAAAAGTAATTTCAAAGTTTCACTTGGCCAGTTTGCAAAAAGGTATTTTACGAATCCCCTCAGAAAAAAGTGACCAAGTGTAAAGTCCGTATTACTTTTTTTTTTTTTTTTGCCAGAATAATAATAAACCCAGGTGTCACATTGGCAGAGTTTTTTTTTATTATTTCGCGCTGAGCGAGTGATTCCATTCTTTTCAACCTGTCTACATTCATAAAATTTAATAGAAAGAGTAATGTGATTGAAAATCAAAAAGGTATAAATTGAATTAGATAGAAGAGTTTGCTTTTGTTGATTTTCTATTATTGATGTTCAAATATCGGAAATAATCTTTGAGAATAAGATGTGTGACTGTATAGAGAAGAGTGATACAAATAGAAAGAAGACTTTAATACGAAAAGATAATAATGAAAAAAAGGCAACGCGAATGTTTATCATAGCAATTATAAAAAGATAGATTCAATAATATTAAAGATACCTACATTGAAGATGGCCAGATTTACAAATTCTGAATGAACAGCTCAAGCAGTGGTTCTAAACCTTTGTTAGTCTCTCGTTCTTTGTTATCAATTTCTTCTCGATCCGAAGGCGTTATTTCTTTCACATTTATAAATTACTAGCTGTTTCGCCCATGCTTCGCTACGGCCTATAGATTGGCACTTTAGAGGCATGGCCGTTCCCATGCTAATAGTATTCTATGATTTTCCTTTAAAAATCGGAAGCTAATAGTATTCTATGATTCCCCTTACAAAAATTGAAAAAACGGCCATAACTCGAAGACGGTTGGACCGTTTTATCAAACTATCCAAATTAAGGTTTAAAAGGCCACCTAAAACTTTCTCGCTTTATGTTAATATGTTATCGCAACAAAATTCAAGATATTGAACCATAACTGGCCAAATTCGGTCAAAAATCGAAAAATCGGTCGTAAATCGAAAACGGTTCCACATTTTTGAATTCTGATAATTTTTCTGGAGTTTCGACCAATGGTTTTGGGGGGGTCAGACAAAAAATAATGCCTGGTTTGATATCTCTTACCATTTTGGCTAAACAATTAGTGATACATAAATACATAGATATACGAGTATACATAGATTTATCGTTACATTGAGTTTTATTATTATAGATAGATAGATCAATTTTCTATTACGAAAAATAATTCATACTTGAGAAGTTACTTGCGGGTGACATCCTCACGGGCCGGGTCCACCTGAGCTGATGTTGTAAAATAACACGAAAAGAAATTGTCTTCTAGTGAAATTTCACACAACTCATAATGTTTGTCTACTAAAACCTCAAGTTTAATTTCTGAACCAAGGAGCATCCAGCAAGTTTACTCCAGATCAAGGCTGTACCCAAGATTTTTTTTTCCTTTTTATTGTCGTTGTTGTTGTTTTTGTTGTTTTCCTTGCTGCTGTTGTTGTTGTTTTGTTGCTAACTTTGCTGTTGTTCTTGTGGTTGCTGATGTTGTTGTTGATCTTGTTGTTGCTGCTGTTGTTGTTTTGTTGCTGACTTTGTTGCTGTTGTTCTGGTTGCTGCTAATGTTGTTATTGTTTTAGTTGATATTGTTGTTGTTTTTGTTTTAGTTGATGTTGTTGTTTTTTTAATATTATATAGGTCACGTGCAAAGTAGAGTATTTTCATTTAAAAAAAGACGATTGAAATTTCGGGGGGGTCTAGACCCCATGAACCCCCTCCCCCCCCCCTTGGTACAGCCTTGCTCCAGAGGCTCCTCTGAATGGATTGGAGAAGATTGAGATATTTGAAGTTACAAGAGATAAAAATCCCTGTATTGCTAGAATCAACGCCATTGTTTATCATAGCAATTATAAAAATATAGTTTCAATAATATTAAGATACCTACATTGAAGGTGGTTAGATTTACAAATTCTGAATCCTAAAGAAATTGGACTACTCATAAGAGTGTATACTACAGAACTACTCATGAGAATGTATACTACAGAACTACTCATAAGAATGTATACTACAGAACTACTCAACAGAACTACTCATAGGAGTGTATACTACACAATACACTACACAATTACATTTTTCTCTCTCTCTCAAAATCAATTTTTATATTTTTTTAAAAAGTTTGAAAAAACTAAATCGATGACAATAAAGCATTTACTAAACTGATGAGAGTAGTAAGCGTATAGTGGCGTAAAATGTGATTTCTATTTAAATCTCTTACAATGCGTGGTGATCACTTTGACATACAAGCGATAAAATCCCTGTAATGTTTGGGATGAAATCCTAAAACTTATGAATTACTTTGAGTAAAAAAATAAAAAAAAAATTAAGAAATGGAAATATGTTATTGTATTACATATTTCCAGCTCTCACGATCAACTTTTCTTTAAAAAAACTTTGAGAAATGGAAATATGTAATTGTATTACATATTTCCAGCTTTCACGATAATCTTTTCTTTAAAAAACTTTGAGAAATGGAAATATGTAATTGTATTACATATTTCCAGCTCTCACGATCATCTTTTCTTTAAAAAACTTTGAGAAATGNTTATTAGGGTTGTTCTTGAAAAAACTATTTTCTTTTTATTTGTTAAAATTTATATATGTTAAACACTAAATGTATCCAATACAATATTATAATAAATATCTCAGTGATTACGAAGAAGCTATGAAACGAAGATATAACATCACAACAAACATTCAACAAAACAATAACAATTCAACATTCTATGTTGAAAATATATTGAAAGATCAACATCGGGATGGCGAAATCATTGAACATGAAAGCTCTTTAGATTCAATGCATTCAAGTTATTATGAACCAGATTTTGAAGATAAAATTGTTACCAATGTACAGAATGAAGATCTAAGCAATGATGATGATGACAAACATTCAAATTCATCTTCCAATTCTAAAACTAATAACGATAGTCTAATGAATATAAGAAATAAGAGGAAACATTTAGATTCGGAATCTAGAAGTCCAACTCCAGGTAATAACCACAGGTATTTATTGATTCATTTCTGAAAAATGTTGAAAAATCAACGGAAATAAATGTTACCCACACCAAAAAAAAGCCCGTCCTTTAGCTCAATGGGTTCTGATTCTTATGATACACCCATAACTCTAACCACAGGTATTTATTGATTTATTTCTGAAAAATGTTGAAAAATCAACGGAAATAGATGTTACCCACACCAAAAAAAGCCCCTCCTTTAGCTCAATGGGTTCTGGTTCTTATGATACACCCATAACTCTAACCACAGGTATTTATTGATTCATTTCTGAAAAATGTTGAAAAATCAACGGAAATAGATGTTACCCACACCAAAAAAAAGCCCGTCCTTTAGCTCAATGGGTTCTGATTCTTATGATACACCCATAACTCTAACCACAGGTATTTATTGATTTATTTCTGAAAAATGTTGAAAAATCAACGGAAATAGATGTTACCCACACCAAAAAAATGCCCCTCCTTTAGCTCAATGGGTTCTGGTTCTTATGATACACCCATAGTACCACAGGTATTTATTGATTCATTTCTGAAAAATGTTGAAAAATCAATGGAAATAGATGTTACCCACACCAAAAAAATGTCCGTCCTTTAGCTCAATGGGTTCTGGTTCTTATAATACACCCATAACTCTAACCACAGGTATTTATTGATTCATTTCTGAAAAATGTTGAAAAATCAAAGGAAATAGATATTACCCACACCAAAAAAATGCCCCTCCTTTAGCTCAATGGGTTCTGGTTCTTATGATACACCTACAACTCCAATCACAGGTAATTTTCATATTTTTTTTCTGAAAAATCAACGGAAATAGACCTTATCCTCTAAAGGACATACTGCTTCTAATACTTAACCTAGAAATGTCGGACTTTTAGGTTCGACAAATTAATAAAAGAAAACATTTTAGAATCTGAAGCTGAATTATCTGGACTCCAATCCCAAAAAATCAACGACTGATTTTTTTTTTTTCTGAAAAATTTACGAAAATGTTGAAAAAATCGATAGAAAATGATTTTACCTCAATATCTTATGAAAGTCTATTTCAAATATCCCTTGAAAACATAAAAGGGAAATCCACCAAGTTACATTTCTTCATAAGTTAGTGAATTGTACCTTTTTTTTTCTTTTCTTTTTTTATCTCAAACCGAATTTACTGACAAGAGGGGGAGACGAGGATGGGAATCTTCAAAAGATACAGCCCACTTCTCAACCGGAAAAATATTTGTCCAGCCGCAGCCAGCCAAAGAACCCAATCGAGTGGCATTGAGGTTATGTTGGACTCAATCTCTAACTAATGGTGGAGTTGAAACCTCACCGATTGCTTAACAACTAAACCCACCCTCCCCTCTCTGTCCCGATGCCAGCTATATGATAGTATCAGAAATGTAGTGAATTGTACCCACATCGATGAAAATTTCTTGCTATCAAATTTTGGGTTACAAATAATAAAACCAAATTTAAGACAAAACAATTTCACATCACAAAAAATCACCAATATTTAAAAATAAAGGCTTTCTTCAACAGACTGGCACCTGAGGGTCTCGATTTAACTGAGTCTTAAACAGCCTACACCGATAAGGTTGTGTTGCTTCCCAGGGGGGCAGTTAACTGTTTATTTTTTTCTGTTGCTGTTAAAAATGGTTTTGTTTCGAGGGATTTTTTTAATATTTTGTAAATTTCACTGTCATTTTGATAGTTTGTAAATTTATAAACGTCGCGTCGTGAATAAAAAGATATTAACACCACAAATATTCCTGCCCTTATTTTGTCATTTTTTTGGGGGGGGGGAGCTGGATCCCTTTTGCTCTTAAGAAGTAGCCACCACATTTAGCTTAATAAGTATTGGTAACAATCTACAAATATTTGTTTGATTTTTATGATTTCAAAAAATAAATCTAGGCGCACGGCAGTGCGCCGGGCCAAGTTCCGGCCTGACGCACGCAGTGTTTATATTTACACGAAGGATTTAAATAACTCTGAAGGTGCGTTCTCCTATATGTCATATACGAGTGAATGGAGTTGTTTTTTTCCACGTTCTAAATACCATGCTAACGCATTGACTTCTTTGAAGGGTCGCTTTAACAAAACGAACATTTACAGGAAAAGCTTGTCCGTCGCGTTGGCCCTAAAGAACCATTCCTACAGACAAAATTGCAGAAGGTCGAACAAACATCTAGCTCTTAAACGATTATTAGGGTTAATTGAGATTTTAGGATTTACTGTAATACAAAAGGAAAAATAGAAATACAATATTTTAGTGAAAAATTAGTTGATTAAATATCAACCTCGAATCGTTCGGTCAAACATTTTTGAACATTTTCAATATAAAAATATTTATAAAAAGAATCGTAAAATAATAAAAAATTTACAAAAAAAGACAATATCGATTCAGATTTGAAATTATTATAGGGTGAGCTTTCAATAGCACTCAGGCTATCATCCTCAGGCCAGTGTT
>CM022885.1:37269894-37304636 GCA_012654025.1 Pachypsylla venusta | reverse complement strand
TTCATGCAGTCAAAACATAACTGTCTACACTCTAGGAGACAAAATAGAAAAACATTCAAAAATCAAATTAAACAAATGAGATCAAAGAAGCCGACAAGAGGTACTTCTTTTCTTATTTTTTATACTGGCCAGCTTTTTTATTTTATATATTTTTTTTAAACATTTGGGATTGGGGCGGCGTTCTATCCAAATGAAAATCTATTTAAATTAATGGACAGTAAGAAAAAACGGTAGCAAATAAAAAAACTCGAAATATCTAGTGTAAGGTCCAAAATTATTGGGGGGGCACGTGCCCCTCCGTGCCCCCCCGTAGCTACGCCTATGCTTGTTACGTATTTATTATTTAAAATATATTTTTTTTCAGAACTGGAAATGGGCAGAGATGATAATTTTGAAGAGGAAGAAGACGATGATAATGATGAGAACCATTCAAAAAGTATTGTAGATTCTAATCGAATGAATAGTTTACATAGTTATAGAGTATGTTGTAGAAATTCAAATTCTAAAAAATGTTCAAATTGTTCCAAAAATTCATCTATAGATCGATTGAATCATAAAATATACATCAATGGTGCTTTTGAAACACACGAGATCCGAGCAGATGATGTGGACGAACACAATGAAAACTTACAAACTCAAACAATTGAGAATGAGAAAAATGTATTCCTATTAGCAACAAAGTCAGTAGATGTGAAACCTGTATTGAAATTTAGTGTTAGTGCAATTCTGGGAACAGATCATGGAAAACCCAATACATTTCGTTCGGGTAAGTGAACGAGCGTTGATTATTTAGTAGCAACAAAGTGAGTAGATGTGAAACCTGTATTGAAATTTAGTGTTAGTGCAATTCTGGGAACAGATCATAGGAAACCTAATACATTTCGTTCGGGTAAGTGAACGAGCGTTGATTATTTAGTAGCAACAAAGTCAGTAGATGTGAAACCTGTATTGAAATTTAGAAACTGTATTGAACGGTAATAGCTCTAGCTGCAATTTCGTGCCTATCGTAGGTTGAAGTTTAATATATTTTTGGCCGCCAATTAGCGGTTGAAGGCCGCCAATTAGCGGTTGAAGGCAGCCAATTAGCGGTTGAAGGCCGCTTTTTGGAGGTTCCGCCTAAAACCAGAATGGAAAGAGCTAGAACTTGAAATTTGGTGCCTATTGGCCTATTCATATCAATTTCATACAATAAATGAAAGAATACAACTTAGGTTGAAGTCTAATATATTGTTGGCCGCTAATTAGCGGTCGAAGGCCACTTTTTGGAGGTTCCGCCTAAAACCAGAATGGAAAGAGCTAGAACTTGAAATTTGGTGCCTATTGGCCTATTCATATCAATTTCATACAATAAATGAAAGACTACAACTTAGGTTGAAGTCTAATATATTGTTGGCCGCTAATTAGCGGTCGAAGGCCACTTTTTGGAGGTTCCGCCTAAAACCAGAATGGAAAGAGCTAGAATTTGAAATTTGGTGCCTATTCAATATTCATATCAATTTCATATAAGAAATTGAAAAATACAACCTGGGGCGAAGTGTAATATATCAAGAAGTGTAATATATCAAGAAGTGTAATATATCAAGAAGTGTAATATATCAGGAAGTGTAATATATCAAGAAGTGTAATTTATAATTCTATTTTCACTCTGGGGACATCAAAACTCGTTTTGGCATTGAAAACTCGACATCGAAAATTTCAGCCCATTACAATACTTTCTTCTTCTTTTTATAGATAAGGAAAGTCGTGTGATGTTCACACCAGATTTTTTTTCTTCTAAATTTACAGACATTCCCAATCTCTTCTTTACTTATTTCGCTATTAAAGCCTAAATGATTCCCACTTTTTTTGTTCTCGTTCAACTTTGTCTTACAATAAACATTAAAATATCATCATAAAACGTGGCGGTAAAATACAGATACAGATACATAATAATATATTCTGAGAGTAGATAAAACTATTGCAGATACGAGGAAGGGGGGGGAGACGAGCGGCGGGCGGCGTGCAGCAAACATAACGATCTCGTAAGCGTCATTTGCAGTGATTGTACATAAATAATCCTTTCATATATACGAGCGACACTCATAAAAAATGAATTTGTTTGTGGAGAGAAATTCTGTAAAAAGAAATGATGACAGATTTTTTAAAATGCATATCTCGTCGTTTTTTGTTTTCCTCTGCCCGATTCCGCGTTACAAATTGCCTCAAATAGATAGTTTTGTAACGCGCAGAAAAATAACACAAGCATGCAACATGTCATTCTTTAAACTACCTATACTAAAGCTCCAAAGTCATCCTTTTAACATGGCATACATTTAACATGTCATCCTTTTAACTACCTATACTAAAGCTCCAATGTCATCATTTTAACATGGCATACATTTAACATGTCATTCTTTTAACTACCTATACTAAAGCTCCAAAGTCATCCTTTTAACATGGCATACATTTAACATGTCATCCTTTTAACTACCTATACTAAAGCTCCAATGTCATCCTTATAACATGGCATACTTTTAACTACCTATACTAAAGCTCCAATGTCATCATTTTAACAATCCATACTTTTAACTACCTATACTAAAGGTCCAATGTCATCCTTTTAACATGGCATACTTTTAACTATTGAACGCAAGAAAAACTGGAATTTCAAGGCCCTGTTCCGCGGAGCTCTAGTACAACCACGTGATTAAAAGTATTGCATGTTTTTTGGGACACCCTGTATGTAAGCTATACATATTAAATATACCAACAACGCATTTGGGACTTTTTTGTGTGATATAAGGAATCAATTTACATTACCGTCAGCATCTGTTTTCGCACCACAAACACGATGGTCTTTTTTTTACCCCCGTTTTAATATCCGTAAAAAAAACAAAATAGCCATCATCACGAGGGCGCGAACCCACGTGGACACCCACATGGCACAACCCCGCTGTACGTTGCTTGACTACAGTGATCCAATGTGAACTGATGTATTCAACGTGCTATAGACGCTGGCTCAGGATAGTCTGAAATTATTTCTTTTTGAGACTCGTCAGTTGAGCTTATTTAGAAATATGTTTAGTTTGAGAGACTTATTTTGAGAAGTTAAAGGGCGCGAACCCAAGTGGACACCCACATAGCACAACCTCGCTGTACGTTGCTTTACTTCAGTGATCCAAAAGGGAACTGATGTATTCAACGTGCTATAGACGCTGGCTCACGATAGTCTGAAATTATTTCTTTTGACTCGTCAGTTGAGCTTATTTAGCAATATGTTGAGTTTGAGAGACTTATTTTAAGAAGGTAAAGGGCGCGAACCCACGTGGACACCCGCATGGCACAACCTCGCTGTACGTTGCTTGACTACAGTGATCCAACGGGAACTGGTGTATTCAACATCCTATAGACGCTGGCTCAGGACAGTCTGAAATTATTTCTTTTGACTCGTCAGTTAAGCTTATTTAGAAATATGTTTAGTTTGAGATAATTATTTTGAGAAGTTAAAGGGCGCGAACCCACATGGACACCCATATGGCACAACCTCGCTGTACGTTGCTTGACTTCAGTAATCCAAAGGGAACTGGTGTATTCAACGTGCTATAGACGCTGACTCAGGATAGTCTGAAATTATTTCTTTTTGAGACTCGTCAGTTGAGCTTATTTAGAAATATGTTTAGTTTGAGAGACTCATTTTGAGAAGTTAAAGGGTACAAAAAAAAATTGTATATAAATATGCTAGTAGGGAGGGGGAAGCGTCAGCTTGCAGGCCACTTAGTAACAATATTACCCCTACCTTTAGATAACCCCTACTTTCACATATTATTTTTGCTTTTCCTTTCTTTGTTTTTAATAGCATTTTCAAAACTCAAGATATAAAAATAAAACAGATTGTAAAAAGTTATTTTACAGGCAAATATTTTCTCCGCCTTTTATAACCTAAATGATAATTTCCAACCTGAAAATAATGTCCATTCTAATTTTATCTGAGAATGTTTTTTTATATAAAAAAAAAACACTAACATTTTTCGATAGGGTATCTACTTACAGAACGACTTTCTCACATCGCTGGAGGGTTTTTTCACACATCAGTCTGCCCTGTTACTCAGTCTTGGGCCATGTTCTCCAGTTCGCACTGCTCTTTATGTTGGACTCTTGCAAAATTAAATTCTATTTTATCTTGCAATTTCCTTCTTAGTCTTTTTCAATAGGGTACCTACTTACAGTGCAGTTTTCTCACACCTCTGGGTTTTTTCTTCACACATCAGTCTGCCCTGTTACTCCCTCTTGGACCATGTTCTGCAGTTCGCACTGCTCTTTATGTTGGACTCCTGCAAAATTAAATTCTATTTTATCTTGCAATTTCCTTCTTAGTCTTTTTCAATAGGGTACCTACTTACAGTGCAGTTTTCTCACACCTCTGGTTTTTTTCTTCACACATCAGTCTGCCCTGTTACTCCCTCTTGGGCCATGTTCTGCAGTTCGCACTGCTCTTTATGTTGGACTCTTGCAAAATTAAATTCTATTTTATCTTGCAATTTCCTTCTTAGTCTTTTTCAATAGGGTACCTACTTACGGTTAAGTTTTCTCACACCGCTGGGTTTTTTTCTTCACACACCAACAATAGGATATCTACTTTTTTCACACTCCAGCAATAGGGTACCTACTTACAGTAAAGTTTTCTCACACCGCTGGGGTATTTTCTTCACACACCAACAATAGGATATCTACTTTTTTCACACACCGGCAATAGGGTACCTACTTACGGTAAAGTTTTCTCACACCGCTGGGTTTTTTTCTTCACACACCAACATTAGGGTATCTACTTACAGTACAGTTTCCTCACACCTCTGTTTATTTTTTCCTTCACACACTAGTGTGTCCTATTACTCAGTCTTGGGCGATGTTCTACAGTTCACACTGCTCTTTGTGTTGGTCTCTTGTAAGATTTTTTCCACTTTATCTTGCAATTACCTTCTTAGTCTTCAAGTAGGGGTTTTTTTTGTTATCCTTAAGATGGTTTTATTATTTTATGTAAGAGTTTTTTTTCTGGTTTGGGCCCTCGCAATATTGTCAGTCATTGTAGAAGTATCTCTTTTGTTATTTTCTTTCTGTGGATCTATGTTTTAGAGTTCGATAGATTCATTTTCCAAATTGTCAGTCATTGTAGGATTATATATTGTCAGTCATTGTAGAATTATCTCTTTTGTTATTTTCTTTGTTTTTACTGTGGATCTATTTTTTACAGATACATTTTCCAAATTGGGAAACAGAAGTGTACTCTAACATACAAAGTTATACCTATTAATGGTAACTACAGCGACCAGAAGAAAACTTTACTAGCGTTACATTCTTTTGGGGTGAGGTCTATTTTTCTTTTGTTCGTATTTCTGTACAATTGTCAAACGACTGTTGCAAGTGAAGATATCGAATATTTACTATTAAAATAAATTAATTTAAAACAAAACACCTACCCAAAAGATTATTTAAAATTTCTTATGAAGAAACTAGTTAATAGTTTCAAATCATTCGATTCATCATCAGTCTAGTCGAGTCGAAAGAGGGACGAAGTGACATTTAGGGATATCTAAGGTCAACGGTTCAAAGCCAAATGTGATTGTAAACAGCCTCAGTAGCTCAGTTGGTTGAGGAGGTGGATTCGTAACCAGGAGGTTGTTGGTTCCAATATAATTCCATCCCCGCCGCTGGTCACAATAGATCTAAATAGTGTTCGCAGTGATAATTGCAGTCTCAATGGAGACCTTTATAATAATGATAAATCCAAATGTCATATCTCACTTTTTGTTTGAAACGATGTTTGATTTTTATTTCACTCTGTATTACAATGATTTACATACGTTATGATAAGTAAACAAATTGAAAATTCCCATTCATTCATTTGAAAAGTTAATTAGAATTGTAAATTGTGTTTCTATTACCGTGCGGCTCAAATGTAGATGTATATGCGGAACAAAAGTTAATTTTCAAAAGCTAAGTTGTTTTGAGAGTTATAAGTTGTTTTGAGAGTTAATATTTTTTAGAAAAAATGGGTGCATGCATGTACTGTACGAGGGTGAGAAGTTATACTTCTTTTTAAAAATAAATTTAATAATATTTCAGAAGAGCATACTACCCCATCCGGGAGTGAACTCAGAACCTACCAACTATGAAACAGAAACCTGGCTCACTTGACAATAACTAATATTGTTAAGCTTACATAAAAAATATTAAGATTAAAAAATATTAAGATGTTAATTAGAGCTACACATTTGTAAAGTGTTTGGCATTTCCACCAAAATTAAACCATTTATTTTATGTCCACTTTTTGCACATATCTTCTCCAAAAACTGCATTTTTTGCAGTTCCCGATATTCCTTAAAAAGATTTGCATTATTTTCTTTGGTTTTGGGCACTTTCTCTACAACTGCATTGCTGTTTGGTTTATTGTTGCTAAATTCTTTTTTGATTTTGTCATCTCCACTGAAACACTATTAATAATATTTTTTGCAGTTTCTAACATTCAAACAAAAACTGACATTATTTTTTCTATATTATTTTCTATAGTTTTAGGGACCTCCAATATAATTGCATTGATTTTTGGTATATTATTGCTAAATTCTTTTTTGATTTTGTCATCTCCACTGAAACAATATTATTATTATTTTTTTTTTGCAGTTTCTAACATTCAAACAAAAACAGACATTGGTTTTTCTATAGTATTTTCTACAGTTTTAGGGACCTCCAATATAATTGCATTGGTTTTAAGTATATTATTGCTAAATTCTTTTTTGATTTTGTCATCTCCACTGAAACAATATTATTATTATTTTTTTGCAGTTTCTAGGATTCAAACAAAAACTGACATTGGTTTTTTTATATTATTTTCTATAGTTTTGGGGACCTCCACTAAAATTGCATTGATGTTTGGTTTATTATTGCTAAATTCTTTTTTGAATTTGTCATCTCTACTGAAAAACTATTATTATTATTTTTTTGCAGTTCCTAGGATTCAAACAAAAACTGACATTGGTTTTTCTATATTATTTTCTATAGTTTTGGGGACCTCCACTAAAATTGCATTGATGTTTGGTTTATTATTGCTAAATTCTTTTTTGATTTTGTCATCTCCACTGAAACACTATTATTATTTTTTTGCAGTTTCTAGGATTAATAAAAAAACTGACATTGGTTTTTCTATATTATTTTCTATAGTTTTGGGGACCTCCACTAAAATTGCATTGATGTTTGGTATATTATTGCTAAATTCTTTTTTGATTTTGTCATCTCCACTGAAACACTATTATTATTTTTTTGCAGTTTCTAGGATTAAAAAAAAACTGACATTGGTTTTTCTATATTATTTTCTATAGTTTTGGGGACCTCCACTAAAATTACATTGATGTTTGGTTTATTATTGCCAAATTCTTTTTTGATTTTGTTATCTCCACGGAAACCCTATTATTATTATTACTTTTTTTTTTTGCAGTTTCTAACATTCAAACAAAAAACTGGCATTGTTTTTTCTATATTATTTTCTATAGTTTTGGGGACCTCCAATAAAATTGCATTGATGTTTGTTTTATTGTTGCTAAATTCTTTTTTGATTTTGTCATCTCCACTGAAACACTATTATTATTTTTTTTGCAGTTTCTAGGATTCAAACAAAAACTGACATTGGTTTTTCTATAGTATTTTCTATAGATTTAGGGACCTCCAATAAAATTGCATTGATTTTTGGTATATTATTGCTAAATTCTTTTTTGATTTTGTCATCTCCACTGAAACACTATTATTATTTTTTTGCAGTTTCTAGGATAATAAAAAAACTGACATTGGTTTTTCTATATTATTTTCTATAGTTTTGGGGACCTCCACTAAAATTGCATTGATTTTTGGTATATTATTGCTAAATTCTTTTTTGATTTTGTGATCTGCACTGAAACACTATAATTATTATTATTTTGCAGTTTCTAGGATTCAAACAAAAACTGACATTGGTTTTTGGTTTTTCTATAGTTTTGGGGCCCTCCACTAAAATTGCATTGATTTTTGGTTCATTATGTATTTTCAATAATGAACACAGGAATTGACCGTGAAATATTTTTACATTGTACCTTACCTTCTCCATTGTATCTAATGATAATGAATAATGTATCTACATCAAAATTTTATTTCTAATGAATAGAAAAATGCGAACTTTTTTCGAAAGCGCTCCATGAGTGAGTGATGTTGTTTGTGATAATATTTTCATAATGATGTGCGAATGAATGGTTAGGGATGAGGAAGAATGTGGTTGGAATTTTACATATTCATATTGAAGGGTATAGGGTGTGTACAAGATATTGAAGTGTATAGGGTGTGTATCAGATATTGCTCCATGAGTGAGTGATGTTGTTTGTGATAATATTTTCATAATGATGTGCGAATGAATGGTTAGGGATGAGGAAGAATGTGAATGGAATTTTACATATTCATATTGAATGGTATAGGGTGTGCACCAGATATTGAAGTGTATAGGGTGTGTACCAGATAGTGAAGTGTATAAGGTGTGTACCAGATATTGAAGTGTATAGGGTGTGTACCAGATATTGCTCCATGAGTAAGTTTCATAATGATGTGCGAATGAATTGGTTGGAATTTTACATATTTATATTGAAAGGTATAGGGTGTGTACCAGATATTGAAATATATAGGGTGTGTACCAGATATTGAAGTGTATAGGGTGTGTACCAGATATTGAAGTGTATAGGGTGTGTACAAAATATTGAATGGTATAGGGTGTATGCCTATTCCTAGACCAGCCACGTCATACAATCCTGTAGATTTACACCATACTCTTCTATCTTGTTATTGATAATGATATTAAACATATTCAATCTTATTTCAGATACCATGATATCCGGTAATGGGGTACCACAATTGTTTGGATATGGAATCGCTAAACCTATCCCTAGACCAGCTTCGTCATATAATCCTGTACATTTACACCATAGTCTTCTATCTTGCCGTCAGCCATATTTAACAGGTGAGTCAACTACGCCATACAATCCTGTACATTTAGAACTCAGTCTTCTATCTTGCCGACAGACATATTTAACAGGTGAGTCAGTTGTTTCAGTTACATCAAATAGCAGTCATGCATCACTTCCTCATTCGGACTTTTCATGGATTGCACAAATTTGTTTCAGTTACATCAAATAGCAATCATGCATCACTTCCTCATTCGGACTTTTCATGGATTGTACAAATTTACGCCTTCAGTTTTTTTGGTTTCAGTTACATCAAATAGCAATCATGCATATGCATCACTTCCTCACTCGGACTTTTCATGAATTGTACAAATTTACGCCTTCAGTTTTTTTGGTTTCAGTTACATCAAATAGCAATCATGCATCACTTCCTCATTCGGGTACAACAAGTGTTTTCCCCTTACCAGGGACATTTCCATGGGCTCACAGTTCTAGAGGAAAGCCAAGAAGGGGGATGATGAGGAGAGCTGTATTTTCTGATCTTCAAAGAAAAGGACTCGAAAAAAGATTCCAAATTCAAAAATATATATCAAAACCTGACAGGAAAAAATTAGCAGAAAAATTGGGACTCAAAGATTCTCAGGTAAAAATGACAAATGAGAATCAAAATTCTTGTTCCTATCTTCAAAAGTTGGGAATCAAAATGCTTTGTTCCTATCTTCAAAAGTTGGGAATCAAAATGCTTTGTTCCTATCTTCAAAAGTTGGCAATCAAAATTCTTGTTCCTACCTTCAAAAGTTGGGAATCAAAATTCTTGTACCTACCTTCAAAAGTTGGGAATCAAAATTCTTGTTCCTACCTTCAAAAGTTGGCAATCAAAATTCTTGTTCCTACCTTCAAAAGTTGGGGATCAAAATGCTTGTTCCTACCTTCAAAGGTTGGGAATAAAAATGCTTATCCCTGCATTCAAAAGTTGGGAATAAAAATTCTTGTTCCTATCTTCAAAAGTTGGGAATTAAAATTTTGGGTTTCTGCAACAAACCGCTAAAAAGAGAAAAATTATTTTCAAAAACACAATATTGGGCCGCCAAAAACTGTACAGCAAATTTCCTTCATGTCCTAAATATGTATACCAATATTCGTCAAAATCGGATGAAAATTGTGGCTTGTACCAAACATACATACACATATACAAGTGCATTTCGAGATGTATACCAGAGTCAAAAGTGGAGTTCACTAACGTTCACAATGAAATAAACACCAAAACACTATGGTATCATTTANTTGTCTTCGCTTGGATTCGAACCAACAGACTCCTGGTTACGAATCCGTCATTCTTACCAACTAAGCTACTGAGGCTGCAGTATCATTTAATATAACAAAAACGACTTTATGGTCTTACCCTGATATTATTGGACCATACGCCACCCTGATATGTAGATTATTGGATATCAAAAATTCAGCAAATCCGGGTTTTTTCGGGTATACTAATGAGACATGCTTATCAAAATATTTGGGAACATTTTTTTTATGACACTTTTGTTAAGAAATGAAAATAATAAAAAACACTTGCACTTGACTAGTTCTATAAGTGTCCTAAAGGTTTTCTCACTTTGACTTTTGATGAATTGTTTTGGTTTATTATTTTCAATAATGAACCTTTGGAATCGTCAAGAAAAAAAAAATCACCCCCTCCCTCAAAATTTGATATTATACGTTTCAAGGTACGTAGAATCCAAAAATCGAATAAAAAAAATTCGTTTGTTTGCCGAACGCCGGTGTCGTACACGCCGTGATGGGCACTTTTGCCACTTAGCGTTGACCGATTTGGATGAAATTTGGTATATAGGTCCCATCTGGGCTCTAATTGTGCCCCGAAACTTTTGGGTGTAATCGAATACAACCTTGGCGATTTTTGCCGCTTTTTGGCGGGTTTCAGTACTGGGGTCTCAGCTAGCCCCGAAACTTTTGGGTTCAATCAAATATACCGCTGGCGGTTTTTACCGCTTTAAAGCGGTTTTCATTAATCCTGTCTAAAAAGAGAATGGTAAGAGCCAAAGACTTCAAATTTGGTAGGTATGTCAAATTTAGGGTCTAATTACGCCCCAGATTTGGAATCATCACGAGACCCCCCCCTCATTTTTTTGGGTGGGTACCCCCCAATTTTTTTTTTTGCCAGAAAAATAATAAACCCAGGTGTCACATTGGCGGAGTTTTTTTTTATTATTTCACGCTGAGCGAGTGATTTTATCCTATTCAACCTGTCTACATTCATAAAATTTAATAGAAAGAGTAATGTGATTGAAAATCAAAAAGGTATAAATTGAATTAGATAGAAGAGTTTGCTATATCGCTGGCGGTTTTTACCGCTTTAAAGCAGTTTTCATTAATCCTGTCTAAAAAGAGAATGGTAAGAGCCAGAGACTTCAAATTAGGTAGGTATGTCAAATTTAGGGTCTTATTACGCCCGAGATATGGAATCGTCACAAGACCCCCCCTCTCTTTTTTTGCCGGCAAAACTTAACCAAATTATTTACATTTTTATTGTTTACTTGTTTGATCATCAGGTTAAAATATGGTTTCAAAATAGAAGAATGAAATGGAGAAATTCCAAAGAAAGAGAATTGTTAGCAAATGGAGGGTCCAGAGAACAAACATTACCAAATAAAAATAATCCAAATCCAGATTTAAGTGACGCAGATTGTGACAAACCAAAAATGGATTTATCAAATGTGAACATAGATTATGATAATGATGAAGAAGATGATTTGATTAGAAGAAAAAATAAATCTTTAGACGAAGGAGAATCGTCCGAGAATGATTTCGATGTAGAAGATGAAGAAGAAATTCATGTCACGTGACCGTCCTAAATAGAAAATGAAAAGAATATCCTTAATAATATTATCAATGCAAGTCTGTTACGTTCACTTTTAGTGAAAAATGAAGTACAGATGATGAAATTTTGGTGTAAAGATAGATTGAATCTTGATCTCAAAACATAGGCCACAAGATGATGAAATTTGGTGTAAAGATAGATTGAATCTTGATCTCAAAACATAGGCTACTGTTCGTTTAAAGAAATGTGAATTACAGATGATGAAATTTGGTGTAAAGATAGATTGAATCTTGATCTCAAAACATAGGCCACTGTTCGTTTAAAGAAATGTGAATTACAGATGATGAAATTTGGTGTAAAGATAGATTAAATCTTGATCTCAAAACATAGGCCACTGTTCGTCCGAAGAAATGTGAATTACAGATGATGAAATTTGGTATAAAGATAGATTGAATCTTGATCTCAAAATATAGGCCACTGTTCGTTTAAAGTATTAACTCGCCTTTTTATTGGTCGTCATGGGTCCATGTTGGACGGTTATACATACACAATAGAGGCATGGCCGAAAAACCGTTTTCTAAACTCTCTACTAGTTAAAATAGTTAAAACTGGCCACAACACTTCTGCCCGGTGCCAGTCCCTTACGTTCACATGTAGTGTAGCAACGAAACAAGTACATTTAAAAACCCCAAATTCTAAAGCGGGGATACTTGAAAAAATAGAAAAAAGGCTTCAAGGCGCGGCCCTCCTCTGGAAATCCGCACGAAGTTTAGGTCTAGTTTTAACACCTGGATTTTTTCGTTTGAATTATACCACGATAACTCTCGAACGCTTTATCCGATTTTGATATCGTCATTATTTTTTGAATTCATATAATAGTCTGATTAGTTTTTGGGCCCTGTTTGGGTCGATCGAGGCCTCACAGTTGCCATTTTAATTGAGTGAGATTTACAGTTCACAGAACTACTAGTTATTATTTTATGAGTAAACACATTGATAACCTAATTCCGTTGTTAGTGGGTTTTTTTCTAGTCTTGAAGAGCAACCTCATAAAGGTCTCAAGAAGAATTTACATGGCCTGATAGACTCAAAAAGAAAAAAAAATATATAAATATAATATTCTTAATATTTCTAATTCTTTGTTTCTTTACTGTATTTATTTCTTCAAATAATTCATACTGTAGTCTCTCTATCAACAGTGAGATACATCAACCATTTAGAAACACAACATAAACACGAAACTAAAGTTAACACTTTTCAAGAATAATGTTGAACGTAAAACACACCCAGTATATTGTTGGACGTAAATACACCCAGTATATTGATCGAATCATAACTTCTAGAAATATTCAGTGTGATATTAGTTGCATCATAATTATATCAAAACTTGGACAATAAGCAGTTCAAAGAATTCGTCGTACAGTTCATCAACCGAACCGTTATAATTTAAGTTAAACAATATCGATTGTTTAAAATCAATACGAAATTGCTATTGGCTGAACTCAATACCATCAGCCAATAGAAAGCCGGGAATGATCCTAACGGTCGATCTGAAGGAAGAACTTCAGATTGAGCGTCTATTAAAATTAATTCTAATTCTGGCATTCGACGATCAACAACTTAACAATTTTATAAATGATTTCTAAGTCCTGAATTCCAATAAAGACCAACTTCGTAAATTTTAATCTTTGGTAATTTTCAACATTAACATCTTGTTGTTCTCATTTCCATTATAATTTTCACTCTCAGGTTGGGGTCTATTTTAAAAAGGAGTTTATAGTAACTCTGAAACGGATAGACGGGGAACAACCTTTTCCATAGGAAAACCAGCTTCCCATAAACAAACCAAAATATACCTAACAATATTGCTTGAATAATAAGTTCCAGAAATATTCTGTGTGTTATCGACTCTTGCATCAGATATTAAACTATTTTTAATTGAATTTTAAGCATAAAATAACAGCAGACGACAAAACATTTAACATGGAAAAAATATAAAACCCATCTGAAATAATTCACAGTACTTCTGAATCAAAAATATATTTAAAAAAATCATATCAAAAATAATTTTAAATAAAAGTAAATGAAAAAAAAATCAAATAATAAAAATATAAGCTGACGGTCGAAATAGTTTGGGCTACCCTGATCCTATAACACGTTTTTTTATTTGTGCCTTCAAATGCAGAATTTAAAATAACTACTCTACTCTAAACGTTTTTTTTTTTTTTTTTTTTCAAAATTTCCAGTACACTCATCTAATTCAGTTTTGTTCAAGAAGTCTTGAGATCAAATAAGAAATTATATTAAAGATGTTTATAGTCATATTGAAATATAAATTTCTAAAATATTTTTGTATCGACTATAAGTTTTATTATTGAGTGTCACGAGCGCTCGTGACACTCAATAATATAACTTGTAGTCGATACAAAATTATTTTAGAAATTTATAAGTCTTAAGATGACTTTTAAAAAGAGTCTAGACATCTAAAATTCATATTTAAAATATTGGTTTAGTTCCAAGATAGCTAGAGAGATTCCAGACATCTGAAGGGTCTTAACTTACAGAAAGAAACCTTCAGGGAATTTTATAAATTTTGCTGAAAGATCTCTAGACCTTAAATAAGAAATAAACGATTTTTTAGACATCCAAGAGATCTAGAAGAAATCATACATTTTATGCTGAGGATTCCAGATATCTGCAGAGACTTTCAGAGAATCTTTTAAAAACTTTAATAAAAAATTCTAGACATTGAAAAATGAATGAAGATTTTTTTAGATATCTAAGTTATCTAGAAGAAATCTGACACTTCTAAAATTCAACAGACTTTTTTGTTCTGCCTGGAACCTGGAAGATTATTTCCAAGATTTCCAGACATCTGAAGTGTCTTACAAAAAGAAATTTATAAAAGATTTTAGATCTTTCAAAAAAAATTGTGTAATTTTTCCAGACCTCTGCAGAGTATTTAGGGGAAAATCTTATAATATGCATTAAACGATATAAGACCCTAAATAAAATTCTCGTGATGATTCCAAAGGTTCATTATTGAAAAAAATAAACCAAAATTAAAGATTTCCTTACACATACAAATATGAGGATGAACTCTTATACTTCTTCCTGAGGATTCCAGACATCTGCAAGGATTTTTTTTTTTTTAAAAAAAAAAAAAAAAATATTGCTAAAAGATTCTAGATATTAAATAATATTTTTTCTTTAACTTAGACACCTAAGATATAAAGAGAATTTTTTTGTCTTCTTCTTGAAGATTCCAGACCCCTACAGAGCCCTTCAGGGAAATATAAACTTTTCAAAAAGATTCTATACCTTAAATAAGAAATAAAAGATTTTTTTATTGCATCAAATATATAAAAAGAAATCAATCTTACACTTCTTCCTGAGGATTTCAGAAATCTGCAGACATCTCAAGGAATTTTTTTAGATTCTACTTAGATTTTTAGATTTATTTTAGTATTCGAATTTTCTTGTTTCTTTTTTTTACATACATATTTTTAGAAATTACTACACCTTAAATATTTTTTTGTCGTCTAGGATATCTAGAAAATCGTTATCTTCTTCTTGAAGATTCCAGACCTCTACAGTGTCCTTCAAGAAAAAATCTTAAATTTTACTAAAATATTTTAGACCTTAATGAAAAAAATAACAAATTTGACATCTAAACAATCTAAATGATTAGTTTGTATTATGGATACAACCAAAACAAAACGTATCTAATTTCGTAAGGAAAGTGTCCCCTTCTCTAACCGTCATTATAACTCAAAATAATTTTCAGATCAATGAATAAAATATTTCTAAATGAATAAAACCAAATCATCCCATCAAATTAAACACATTTATTTAAAAGTAACACCTATTTAAATATTTAAGTACATAAAATATAAATCACAGTTTAATTACTCATTTTTATTTCTGAATTTTTATTTTGAGCGAGTAGGGGTGATTGTGAGCCTACGTCTTGATCTAAAACAGTTGTATTTTCAGCACTTGGTGTCCAAGTACCCGAATTGAGAGACTGTCTTTTATCAAAAGGATAACTTTTAGGTCTGGTATTCGTAGCAATAGGTTCAGACTCAGGAAGCAATCTACAAGTTGGAGATACACAGTTGGACAAAGAATCTTCACTGCCTTCATCGTCCTGCTGCTGTTGAGATTCATTTTTTAATTTTGCTTCAACATTAGGAGATACTTTTAATTTAGGACTTTCTTCGTTACCCGTTTCGCTTTTGATCTTTATGTTCACAGAATTATCAGTTCTGTCGTTATCTCTCTCGCCATTTTCGTTTGTATTTCCACTTGTTTCATTACTGCCACTTCCAAATTTAATTACTATTTCTGCTTTCTTAATTTGAAGTTTTAAAACTGGAGATTCGCTGCTATCATTGCATGTTACCTTATAGTCATCACTATATTGTCTATTATCCGAACCCTCGTTAGGATTCATTTCCTCTATCACTCTATTGTCATTCGCTTTAGGTGTATCTTTGCCATTTGTAGTTTTTTCAATTTGTATATGCCATGAAGTTCCTCCACTACCTGTATTGACTGTTTCATGTTCGTTGCGTTGCGGTGGGACTGACACATTATTAGTTGGAATACTTGGTTCTCCAGATTCTAAATAGTCTACCAGTCTTGGCTGTTGTTCATCTTTTTGAACACGAATACGATTTTCTTCGTTAAAAAATATATGAAGATTTCGAACTCCTTTCAGATCAATACTTCTTTTCTCGTTATTTCTGGCGTCACTACGAAGAGGTGAATCCGTTGGAACAGCAGCAGTAGAAGTGAAATGAGATTGATGATCCTGTCCAATGTGAACTATATGAGAGTCGGCGGTGGATGGTTTAGCAGGAATATGAGAAGACGGTAAACTTGGTTTTTCGGGAGCATTTTGAACATAGATCACTCTGAAAATAGATTGAAAAGAGTAAATTAATTTTTAACGAGGTCCCTCCGTCGCAAAAATTTGGTATCCCTGGTGGACTTGAGGCCATGTATAGAAAGGTTTCTCCTGAAGTAAAGTTCTTTAAGGAACCCTTTATGTAATTTATTTATAACTTTAAAATCCTCGGGAACATTTGTAGTGTTCCTGATGGACACAAAGTAATGTTCTTTGGGGGTCCATTATCCCTACTTCCAGCCCCTCAATAATAGTTTTGGCATCTCTACAATAAACTCCGTAGGTGGACAATAAAGTAAAATATTAAAAGTAGACCCCCACTCCCCCCCAAAAAAAAGTTTGCGAGAGAGGATCTCTGAGGGAAAAAATTGTAGGGGCCCCTAGTGAATGTTTGGGGGGGGGACATGACTTGCGCTGCCACTGAAACTAAGATTGTTCTCATTATGTTCGTAAATTCTAAAGAACGGGAATTCTACTTGTTGTTGAAGCGGTGTTCCTTTAAAATCAACTATTTCCCCATTTTTACCTTTAAGGTTGGTCACCGAAATAGCCCTCGGCTGAAACTGTGATGGTGTGCGTTTAACGTCGTCCTGGTGCGTAGAACAGACCATCGTGAGGATATTCTATTCGGCTACAGTGGCTGTCAGAACGTTCATTACCTGTTGTAAGCTTTCCATCGCTGACAAATATGTAAATATGCTTTGCATTGAATATACATGAAAACAACGCCTCCAGTAAATCCTATAGCAACTACAACAAGTTTAGTCCAAAATGGCCATTCTAAAGAACCTATTCGAATTTCATCAACAGTTCTATCAATGAGAACATAGAGAGACCAAATAACACAAGTGAGTGCTACGGCATGAAACAGAACAGCGCAGAGCAACTTTCTGCGTTCCATACCAGACATTTCAAGATGTTCCCACTGGAAAAAGATGGAAACAAAATTATTAGTATTATAAAAGTGTTATACAATGTAGCAACAACACAAGTGAGTGTTACGGCATGAAACAGAACAGCACAGAGCAACTTTCTGCGTTCCATGCCAGACATTTGAAGATGTTCCCACTGGAAAAAGATGGAAACAAAATTATTAGTATTATAAAAGTGTTATACAATGTAGCAACAACACAAGTGAGTGCTACGGCATGAAACAGAACAGCGCAGAGCAACTTTCTGCGTTCCATACCAGACATTTCAAGATGTTCCCACTGGAAAAAGATGGAAAACAAAATTATTAGTATTGTAAAAGTGTTATACAATGTAGCAACAACACAAGTGAGTGTTACGGCGTGAAACAGAACAGCGCAGAGCAACTTTCTGCGTTCCATACCAGACATTTCAAGATGTTCCCACTGGAAAAAGATGGAAAAAAAATATTAGTAATATAAAAGTTTTATACAATGTAGCAACAACACAAGTGAGTGTTACGGCATGAAACAGAACAGCGCAGAGCAACTTTCTGCGTTCCATACCAGACATTTCAAGATGTTCCCACTGGAAAAAGATGGAAACCAAATTATTAGTATTATAAAAGTGTTATACAGGGTGCGGCTCGGAAATGCCCTTTTTTGAAAATGCTGCTGTATCGCAACGAAAAATCATAGGTTGACGGGACTGGTTTCCCTGGACGCAAAACTAATGGAATTTTTTGATTTTGTGAAAAGATTTTAAACAGTGGTTTTGTTCTCTTGGAAACACAAGTTTACATTTTTCCGTTTTTGTGGAATATTTCTTCACCTCTAAGTTTAATTTCTTTGTAATTTTTTCAAACCCACCGATCAAAGAAAGTGAGGTGGTTCAAAGAACATAAATCTTTTGTAGTGAAAGCATACTTCTCTTACGGGCATTCCATTGTGGTGACACGTCGCGCATATCGAGTTCGCTTCAGAATTCCACCCATCAGAAATCTCGATGTCATGGATTTACCTCATGGTGATTGGTTCCAACAAGATGTTACCACGGCCCATACAGCTCGAGTTTCCTTGGAGGTTTTGATAGAAATGTTTCCTGGACGGCTGATCTCAAGTCGAGGTGATCTCCCTTGGTCGGCGCGCTCGCCGGATCTCGCGCCTTGTGATTTTTTTTTCTTTGGGGCTATCTGAAGGCTATTCAAACATCGTCGAACAAATCTTGATGAGCTAAAGATATTCATTCGTCAAGAAATTGAACAAATCTCCGTTGAAATGTTGGAACGTGTACACGGAAATTTCCAAAATCACCTTCAGCAATGTATCAACAATGGCGGCCATCACTTCAAGATATTGTATTCAAATCCACTTGAAAATAAAATTCCGACCTTTGTCTTTCAATTAAAAAAATATTTTTTCTTTATCTAGGTATAATACTTTTGTTTTTATTAGCGTTTCAAAAAAGGGTATTTCCGAGCCGCACCCTGTACAATGTAGCCACCTATTCAAGCTAGCTTTATTGAGTGACGGGACCTAAGCCCGTATAAATACGGAACGTTTGGTGTTATAGAAAAAGCATCCAGCCCTCATGGTTAAAGAAGGAGAAGATAAAAGTGTTTAAGAGGTCGTTCTTTTTCTAGACAAGATTAGTCACAACGACCCAAAAACGGGTATGGGAAACACCTCCGATGAAAACTTTGGGGCGAACTATCACTACATGGACACACAATGACAGTATAGCATACCTCAGTAAACGGTTTCGTCTTTGTTTGCATAATAAATTGAAATTTACATAATTCGCAGCATCTAATATTGGAAGATTTGATCCACTGTTGTAAGCAAGCTTGATGGACATATCGAAGTGACCCGGAGCAGTAGCAAGGCGCTATTAGAGGCACCTCAGCGTCTCCTTCACAGTGACAAATTCTGAAATATAATGAAAAATACATTACTCTACTGTCTATTGAACCAAATTGTACATTACTTGAGGGTAAATATTTACAGGGATATTCTTGCGTAATATAAGAGATTTTTCTCCGAATCTTCTTTAAAGAGAAGGTGAACTATATAAGATATTACTCGAAGATATTTGGGGGTGACCTCCTCACTGTCCCAAGCCCACCTGAGCTGATGGCGTTAAAAAAAATATAATATAAGCTTCGTTCTATTTCTACATTTTGCAAAAGCGGGATGAGATGTATTAATATCAGAAAAATTAGGGAAGGCAGCAGAAAACCAACTATTCATCAATTCATTTCTGAGACAAAGTAGTCTACCCGAAATAAAGGATTACTGCAAACCAGTTGTTTAACTGTTAACTTAATTCCATGCCCTCTAGTTATGGAAAACTGTTTTGACATTTTATGTCTTTGCTTTGGCAACATAGCATCGAAAAGCGTTACTCTCAAAGTGTTACTATTAGTTTCACTCGTGCATCTTCGTCGCAATTCCACTCGGTACATAGAATTGAGAGGTGTTACGTTACTTTTTTATGTTGTATTTGTTTAATTTGTAAAGACATAAAATGTTCCAATGTGTTGCGGACTCGTACGCGAGCTTATGTTGGTTTTTTTTAGAAGATCCACCCTGGCTGGGATTTGAATCTAACACGGTCAAGAGGCCAGGTCCTCGCGATAGCCGGTTATACACACCGGTACTACCCATTACAGTTCTAATCAAGAGCCATCAATACCTTTTCGGTAACCTCATATCAACCAATGTCAAAATAAAGCTAGACATGGAGGTAACGGTGGAATTTAAAAGGAACACCGCTACTAAAACAACAAGCGTCCAGCTCAAGAGTCATTGCACGACGAAGGCTGAACCTCAGATCAATCAAATAACAAAGGCTTATCACTAAAGCAATATTAATACTACTAGTCTCGTTCCAAGAAATAATATGATATGACATCAAAATCAAAATAAATTCCATACTCTAGCTAAAGTACAAGAAAATCGTCTGACCAGTTCCTTACCTACATATATCAAATCCATTAGAAGAGATACTTGATGTTTGTGAAGATGAACGATCTGTAGACGACCGACTGAGAGATACTTTGACAGGGGATGTGTTCTACGAAAGAGAAAAAGAAATAAATTACTATTCTCGATGTCGATCCTAAAATATCTAGTGTTCTACTAAGGTCTAGAAATGTAAAATCTTAAGGGGTAATATAATTATTACAAATTTCAATAAAAAAAAAAATTGTATCAACTGCAAAAATATTGGTCAGTCACGAGCGCTTTCGTCAGTTACGACATTCTCAAGTAGACTCACAAATGAATCTAGCTATAAAAATCGGGTGTACTCCAAAGGCTGCTCTAAAAACTCTAAAAATCAAATCATTTTTTTTTTTTTTTAATTGACTAAACGCCATTATCACTAATGGCTCTTACAATTCTTGCATAGTCAATAAGGTTTGGGGTTAAAAAATTAACTTGAAAAAGTGCGCGATAAAAGGATGATTAAGGCACATAGAAAAGATAGAAAAATATAAGACAATATTATAAATCAAAAGTTGGCCCGACACAAATTTTTGGCCAATTCTTTAAAGTGGCTCATGCGATCTGCACAGAAGAATATTGATTATAAAGTGCCATGGCTTTAGGGATTGGTGACGCCAGGTACACGGATCCGTGATTGACAGTGTCAACATGAAAGAAAGGCGAATGTTCCCTTGTTCTCAGAGAGCAATTTGGTATTTTGAAAAAAAAATTTAACTCGTGACTGATAGAATATCAACGTTATTATTTAGAATGTTGTATAACAAGATTAGCGAGTTATATTTGCGTCTGCAATCCAAAGTCTCAAAATTTGAACTTACGGTTTCATGAGGAACGGAAGTAGGTGTGGAATCCATTGGTGAAACACTAACTTTGTGCAATGGCATTCTACTACAGATCCAACTCCATTGTCTTCTGAAAATGAATAATAACTCAAAATAATTAGTAAAGATACGATTTTTTTTTTTTTTTTTTTTTTTTTTTTTTTTTTTAATTTGCAACACAATTTCTTTTATGAAGGTACGTAGAAAGGAAAGAAAAAAAAATGGAATGTTCAACAGGAAGTCACTTATTGCCCAAAAAGGACGATTTTTAGCGGTATAAGTATTCAATTATACAGCCCAAAGGTTAAAATCAAACGGTAGCAGATAGCGAAAAATTGATGGGAATGGACCCCCTCAAAATCATACCCTACATTGGTCTACGACCCCAGGAAAATTATCAAAACTAAAATATGTCAAACCGTTATCGAGTTACGGCCAAATTTATAATTTCTTCTCCAAAATAACACAGTCACGGTCCGATATCTTAAATTTTGTCGCGACAACATATCAACTCAAAGCGAAAAAGTTTTAGGTGGCTGTTTAGTCCTTATTTTAGGACAATTTCTGCAAAGTTATGGCCAGCCATTCCAGAGCTACGAGTTCGAAACCGGGAACGGGTGAAATAAAATTTAGAAAATACTAAAAAGTAAGAATGGCCGTACCTCTAAGGCGCCTAGTGAAACGTTTAAATCTTGATTTTTAAAGGTTGCGATATACAGGGTGGACACAAACCAATACCCCCCCCCAGAATTTACATTGTCCGTGAAAAACAAAAATAGCAATTTAAGAATCGTAGCGAAGCACGGGCGAAACAGCTATACATTAGGCTAGGTTACGTTTAGACAAACAATCTTCAATTAATATAAAACCAATTTTAATAAAACCTAATAGGTATATCAATGCAGTATTAATTTTTAAGATAGTAATTTCACTATGGGCCCCTAATGATTTTTTCTACTGAAAAGACCCCGTGATTCGTGCGGCCAATTTTCAATAACATGAACTATAAAATCATAAAATAAAATAACATAAATAATAACATAAAATCCAATATAAAACATTAACCTAACCTAATCAGCAGTGACTTCAGATAATAATTTCACTATTGGCCGCTATTGATTTTTCATTCCCGGAAAGACTCTGATCCTTACGACCAACCTCCTATGATATAAATACCGATTTTAATAAAACCTATCAGATCTGTCCAATCAGATTTGAGACTAACGAAAGTGATTTCAATAGGGGCCGCAAGTGTAACTTTTAACCGAAAATACTCCGATAGGTACAATGCGGATAATTTTGTGCTTACCTTGAGGTAGATTTCTAATAGACCCGTAAGTCTGTCCATACATCTATCGGTCCAGCAACTCTATATCAATACCGGTTTAAAATATTTGTTTATTTACCTTCAGCAGATACTGTCCTAACAAGAGATCTCTTTTTCACTGGACAGACACACGGATAGACAAAAACAATTGATCTTTCTTGTCATAGCATGACAGACTTTGGGTTCAAAGTATCTTGCTCCTAGATTCTTGAAACAGACACGAATATGAGCAATACAAGTAACCAAAGTTTCTTCTTACTTAAATTCAATAACTAATATAAAAATAAATTATTATTTTATTTGTATCTTTTATTTTTTTAAAAAGAAGATCTTATTCTGATCCAGATATTTCCAAGATAGAATTCAGATGGAGAGATCAGATGTTGTCTTTTGTCTTTGCTCTGTGCCAGCTCGCCAGCTGTTTCATTCACACAGAAAAAAAAAATCAGTCGTATTTTGTAACTCTCTTGGGAATGAAAAAAAATATTTTCTGAATGTGAGAAGAAAATTCTTGTTCACCACTTTGAATGCATTATTAAATCTTTGAATAAGATTATGTGTTAAAAAATATTAACTTTTAACGTAAATTAAAACAAAACGCTAACCAAAAACACTATTTATTATTATTTATGAAGAAACTAGTTTCGAATCATTCGATTCATCATCAGTCTAGTCGAGTCGAAGGATGGAGGATGACTGAGGATTGTTCAACGTGTATTGTTTCTTTCACGGAGAAAGGAGACGTCCAAAAAATGACCTTCTTTAAAAGCGATTGATTTGGTACGGTACAGAATGCCAAAGAATATATTTTGCATGCATACATTTTTTGATAAATGAATATTTGTATTTGTGTGAGGTCTAGTTTTAACACGACGAAATTTATTTTGTTTATCTGTTTGTCTTTTTGTAGCACGAGAGTTATCTTGAACGCCTTATACGATTTTGATGAAATTTGTTATGGACATTCAAAGATGAGTTGATAAGTTATTGGGCCTACCACCTACCAGAGCCAAATGATAACCATTTAAGTGCGTGAGATGTACAGTTCACAGAACCACTGGAATATATAATTTTTGAAAGCGGTACCTGACAGAGAATCCTGGATAAGGAACGAGGGATTTTCGAACACGCGGGATTTTTCCCATTTGCGGCCTGCAATTTGCAATATCTTTCCGTATCTCCGGACGCCTCTTTTGTTTTGTTTTTACCTTTTTATGTTTACTTGTTAGCTTTATTGACATATTTTAACCCCTCTAGACAGATTAGGAAACGTTTTTACGGCCATGCCTTGATGGGCAAACTTGCTTGAGCACGACACTTTTTCATTAAAAAGGGGAAATATATTAAGGATATCATGGGATTAAAAGTGGTGGGATTTGGGGAAAAGGGATTTTTTTTCTGTCCAGGATTCTCTGTCATATGCCGCACTCCTAATTTTTGGGTATGACTCCGGGGATTTTTGTCGCGTGCGGCGTGACACATCGCGGGAAAAATCCCACCAACCATATTTTTATTTTTTTTACTTCTCTTTTGTTTTGTTTTTAACTTTTTATGTTTACTTGTTAGCTTTATTGACATATTTTAACCCCCCCCCGACAGGTTAGGAAACGTTTTTACGGCCATGCCTTTATTGCTTGAGCAAAATTTTTTTTCCCCAAACGGAAAAATATTTTGAACGTGGGATTTTTCCCTTGTTCGAGGACCTTACAGTTCTCCCCTAAGTCGGACCCCTAATTTTTGGGGAATTCTATGCAGAGTTTCCGAGTCTACCTGGCAACCCGTCATGCATGCATGAATGATAAAATAATATTATCATTATTAATCAGGGTCTGGAAATAGGGAGGAGTGTTTGGCAACCCTTTACAAAAAAATATTTTTTTTTTTTTTAAAGAACTCGCTTTTTATTGGCCATCATTGATCTATTTTGGACGGTTATACATACGCAATAGAGACATGACCATAAAAACGTTTCCTAACCTCTCTAATTGGATTAAAATTGGTAAAAAAAAATTCAAAGGGTTACCAGACACTCCTCCCCGGTTCGAGAACCTAATATCTTTATTAATAATTTATCGATTCCGGTTTCAGTTCCAAGATTATTCTAGATCTACAAACTAGATACTCAAGATAGTAACTATCTGAACTACAATGTAGCTTGTAGCTACTTTGTCCTTGCTGCGTAGTAGTACTGTCTAATATAAATTTATTTTAATCTTTTAATTTGAAATATACAAATTTTCATCAATCAATTCAAAGCCGGCTTAATTTATGTTTAATGATTTTTAGTTCGAGTTCAAGATTACCTTATCATTGTTTATCAGTAAAATGTAGTTAATTCTTAAGTAAGTAAGCATTCATTTATTCTCTTATCAAACTATAGCTTCCTTATCAGATCATTTTTTGGCAATTACACATTCCCTTATCAGTATTTTTTTTATCAAACTATATTCTGGTTATTAGTAGACTCTGTTATCAAAGTAATGTTCTCCTTATCAGTAGATTCTGTTACCAAACTATAGTTGGCTCAACAGTGGATGCTCTTATCAAACTATAGCCTCCTTATCAGTAGATTCTCTTATCAAACTATACCCTGCTTGTCACTAATTCTGTTATCAAACTAATGTCCTCCTTATCAGTAGATCTGTTATTAAACTGCAGTCGCCTTATCAGTATATTCTACTATCAAACTATAGTTTTCTTAGCAGTAGAGTCTGTTATCAAACTATAATCTTATTATCAGTAGATCATTTTAGGTATAGTAAGTACTCGTTCATCTATTCTGTTATCAAGCTATAGTTTTCTTACGAGTAGATCATTTCATAACAAGTACTCATTCAACCTTATGAGTAGATTTTGTTATCAAACTGCAATCCCCTTATCAGTAGATCATTATTTTACAGTAAGTACTCGCGCTGGCTGGTTACAGTCGATTTTTAAGGGTCTCAATTATAATTGGAAAGGTTTTTAACTTGAAGCCCTGCAACCAAAACCGATCTAAATTATAGCAACTTCCGTTCAGATTTTTAAATATTTGTTATTATTTGATTATTCAGTATTAACATCAGATGTTACTTTCTTTCCAGACTCCTGAAATAGCTATACATAGGACATGTCTAGGAATAAATTTGTTTTGGGTTGGACAACTGACGATGTTGCCAAGTGGTTGATAAATAATGGCCATGAAAAATATCAAGATCTGTTTTATCGTCATAAAATAGATGGTCGAGCACTTTTATCTTTGAGTGAGATAGACATGAAGAGCCCTCCTCTGTGTATAACTGTAAGTTCTACTGTAGCCTATCACGACGATGTTGCCAAGTGGTTCATAAATAATGGCCATGAAAAATATCAAGATCTGTTTTATCATCATAAAATAGATGGTCGAGCACTTTTATCTTTGAGTGAGATAGACATGGAGAGCCCTCCTCTGTGTATAACGGTAAGTTCTACTGTAGCCTATCACGACGATGTTGCCAAGTGGTTGATAAATAATGGCCATGAAAAATATCAAGATCTGTTTTATCGTCATAAAATAGAGATAGAGATGAGGAGCCTTCCTCTGTGTATAACGATAAGATGTATGAGACAGCAGGTCCAGATAGGCCGCAGTCCACTGCTAAAGTTTTAATTGTTATCATATATCTGTTCCTGGAGGCTGATAATTGACATGGGCCCCCAGAACCATGACATCATAAAATTCGCATATTACTGGCTTTATTTTGTGTCATTATTCGGGTTTTTGTTCTCTGTTTTTTAGGTTCTTGGTGATATTAAAAGATTAATCATAGATTTAGGCCAACTGAAGTTGGATAATTGTAATGTACTTCTCAACAGAGGATATGATCCTATATCATTAATGAAGATATCAGTAAGTAGCCTACTTTTATATCTTTTCATCCGTTAAAGCATTTTGGTTTCGTGCCGAGTTTACGAGTTTCAAGCCCAGATCGAATTTTTCTTATGACAACGTGTGTAACGGTAACACAAATGTTGAAGTACTTGTTGATATTTCAAGTAATATTATTTTATTATTTAATTTAAACCATGGTTTAAATGATAAAAAATGGGCCAAATAAATGTTTTCTTTTTTTTAAAACATTTGTTCAAGTACTTGATATTTCAAGTAATATTATTTTATTATTTAATTTAAACCATGGTTTAAATGATAAAAAATGGGCCAAATAAATGTTTTCTTTTTTTTAAAACATTTGTTCAAGTACTTGATATTTCAAGTAATATTATTTTATTATTTAATTTAAACCATGGTTTAAATGATAAAAAATGGGCCAAATAAATGTTTTCTTTTTTTTAAAACATTTGTTCAAGTACTTGATATTTCAAGTAATATTATTTTATTATTTAATTTAAACCATGGTTTAAATGATAAAAAATGGGCCAAATAAATGTTTTCTTTTTTTTAAAACATTTGTTCAAGTACTTGATATTTCAAGTAATATTATTTTATTATTTAATTTAAACCATGGTTTAAATGATAAAAAATGGGCCAAATAAATGTTTTCTTTTTTTTAAAACATTTGTTCAAGTACTTGATATTTCAAGTAATATTATTTTATTATTTAATTTAAACCATGGTTTAAATGATAAAAAATGGGCCAAATAAATGTTTTCTTTTTTTTAAAACATTTGTTCAAGTACTTGATATTTCAAGTAATATTATTTTATTATTTAATTTAAACCATGGTTTAAATGATAAAAAATGGGCCAAATAAATGTTTTCTTTTTTTTAAAACATTTGTTCAAGTACTTGATAGTTCAAGTAATATTATGTTATTATTTAATTTAAACCATGGTTTAAATGATAAAAAATGGGCCAAAAAAATGTTTTCATTCTTTTTAAAACATTTGTTCAAGTACTTGATAGTTCAAGTAATATTATGTTATTATTTAATTTAAATCATGGTTTAAATTATAAAAAATGGGCCCAAAAAATGTTTTCATTCTTTTTAAAACATTTTTAAAATATGAAACTTTTCTTTTTTTAAAAAAAATCGAATACCAACAGTTTTCTTTAATCGAAAATTTAGATGACTATTTTTTTACAATCATTGAAAATAATCTTTCATTTTTAAAAAAAAATCAAACAGTCACTTAAATGTTTTTGAACACTTGTAAAACGGTTACTTGGTTTTTTCGCGACTTCAATGTAAAAAGCATAGTCAGTTATTTTTTTTTTTTTTCTAAAATCCAAAATTCAATTAACTTTTTCACAGCACTTGTCGCTAATACAGTAGAACACTCACTATCTGAATCAATTGTTGTCCAGGGTCATTCGGATAATCGGACATATTCGGAAAATTTGGTTTTTAGGATTCTAAGGGAAGTAGGATACAAATAAAATACTTTTTTTTTTTACTTACAAATGGGTATTTATGTACTTTATTCTACATTTTTATCGATACAAAAAATAGTTTCTTTATTTAGGTACATATACGAATTTACATGTTTAATTCAAAAGTATTTCTTTTGAGACATTTGGCGTTCTGCTATATAAATTATAGATACCTAGATTCGTGAGTGTAAGATATTAATAGGGATTATTTGATAATTGATAATATTTGGCAACGGAAGTCGCAGTTTTTTTTTTTAATTCAAAATTCTAAATTAATATTACGGAGCGACGCGATCGTCCAGTGCGGCATCACGAAAATGATAAATTAATATCACGGAGCGACGCGAACGTCCAGTGCGCCATCTCCGTGATAATGTCATATATTGATTTCATAACTTCTTCTGATTTCTAAAAGTACATATGTTGTTTTCAACCACCAATATTATTGTAAAAATTGGAAAATGTTTGAAAATCGTACCTGAATAATTACATTCCAAGATCAATAAATTCAAAGCTATGGAAATATCTTCCGGAAGTAATATCGTTAGGGATTAAGGCGTCTAATGGTGTTGTAATAATGTCCATTGAAAAGGGACATATACGACACTCATATTGATTTATGATATTTTTTATTATTTTGCAGGATGGGAAAACAATATCTACGCCAAAGAAATTTGTTCAACCAGTATGGTTGAAAAATTTCCTGAGAAGTTTCCCAGAAAGGTAAATATATATTTTTTTTTTATGTTTTATTGTATTTTATAATACTACACAAATTGATGTAGTATCACAAAATATAATAAAAGATATTATAATGACTACATACACCCAACAAGTTAAAGATAGTTTTTTTAGTTAGATCCCAAAGGTTCAGCTCTTTTTCAGCTCCTTCGTCGCACTTGCTTTAATCTCCAAAATCATCTCAAACCCTCTTCCTCTGAGGGTTTTTTCCAGTTTTGGGAATAAGAAAAAGTCTCAAAGATCAAGGTCAGGTGAGTACCTATGGGAGTTGGGGAAGAACAGTAATCGAGTGATTAGCCAAAAACTCACGAGTAATTAGTGCTGAGTGGGCTGGAACGTTGTCGTGCTAGAAAAATGAGTTGTCACTTTTCCAAAAAAAAACAGTTGTCACTTTTCTGTCCTTTTGCGTCGGACGGCATCACTCGGTCGTTTCAGTTACCCTCGATTACTGTTCTGCCCCATCCCCCATACTCAGGACCTTTTTCCCTGAATTTTTCTTACTCCCAAAACTGAAAAAAACTCTCATAGAAAGAAGATTTGAGACAATTTTGGAGATTAAAGCAAATGCGACGAAGGAGCTGAAAGCCATCACAAAAGAAGCGTACCAGGACTGTTTCAACAAGTGGAAACTCCGTTGGGATAAGTGTGTGTGTTGGGAAGGAGAGTACTTTGAAGGAGACCCAGACGTGTAACTTCCAAATAAAGTAGATTTTTTTTTTTATAACCTCAGTCCGCGTATTTTTTGAATAGACTACGTAGTGAACCAAAATTATAACTGAAATGAGTATTTTTCACCTTCATTTTATGTCCCCAAATCAGTAGCGGTTACAGGGGGAGGTGATCGCCTCCATCCCCCCTTAGGGCCTAAAAATACCTCTGATTTTTTCTCGATTACTGAAATTTGCCAGTAAAGCGTAAATGGTCGACTGTCATCGCCCCCTCATCAATCGCTCTGTATCCTCGTTTGCCCGAAATGTCACCTCGAGTATTTTTTTGTGGAGCGATTTTTTTTATATATGCGTCCATTCTATTGAATAGTGCTATTTGTGTCTACAGTTTTTGAAGTTATACTTCTTTAGGCGCGTTATGAAAAAATGATGAGTGTAAAATTTCAAGATGCGCGCGCACGTGTAACAAAAAATTATCACCGCATCAGTGTAACACAAAATTAACACAGATTGAGTTAGTTATGAAAAGATGATGAAGATGGAGTTAGTTATGAAAAAATGATGAGAGTTAAATTTAAATATTGTATTTTCTCATTTTATATCCATAGAACATCTTTGCTCAGTGGTAAGGGCCCTGTTTCATAGTGGGTAGGCTCTGAGTTCACTCCCGGGTGGGGTAGTATGTTTTTTTGAAATATTATTAAATTTATTTTTAAAAAGAAATATAACTTCTCACACGCGTACATAAGTACACCCATTTTTTCTTCTTTTGGAGTGAAGTTGGACATTGGTTAGTCTTGTTATTCAATCGGTATGTTTGTTTTATGCGAATCCACGTGGATGAATTTGCAAAAAAAAAAAAAAAAAAAAACTATAAAGTCAGCATTACTTTAAGAGCTTTGAGACGAAAGCAAGTGTGGGTCGAAAGCAGTTCACCTAGACTCCTTATAATTAATCAGGTAAAGTTGACGTTTAGTTTTTCTTATTGTTTTCACAGGTGGCAAACTTTAATAATCCGTATAATTTCAGCATCAGTGATGGTCAGTTCTTTCACAGCAATAATGGCGAATGGGCCCTTACCAATAATTACATTAGTAAGTTTATCATGATATTTGCTCATTATACAACAATGATTTGGCCCCTGTCAAAATATATTTAGACTGCTTCAACTGTTAAGAATTAGGAAAAAATGTCTTTGACCAGAAATCACGGCTGGGGCGCATTATCCAACAGTTTCCCTCGCTCTGTGGGCCGACCGTTCTGTGAATAATTTTAGAGGGGTCTATTTCCCTAAACAAATCCTCCCCGTTGATTAAAATCTTTATTTTCTCCGTCTTCAGAACGGAAAGTTCAAACTGCAATCAATTTTTATTACCTCGTTACAACTTAATTTTTATGTTTTTAACCAAATTTGAACTTCAAATAAGAAATATTATTGAGGATGTTTGTAGTCATTTTGAAATATAAGAATTTCTGATTAATTTTGTATCGACTACAAGTAAATTGATGAGTCACGAGCGCTTTCGTCTGTTACGACATCTTCTAGGTTCTCTAGAAGATGTCGTAACAGATGAAACCGTTCGTGACTCATTAATTTACTTGTAGTCCATACAAAATTAGGTAATTAGAAATTCCTAAATTTAAACTTGTTAAAAAATATTCCGGTGTGAAGTTATTAGGGGTCTGCTGCATAGAGAATAGACATTTTTCCTAAAATGGTCCTCAGGACATCTTGTTTAAATTTCTACACACTTGTCTGAAACACCCTGTGTCCAATATATATGATGACTAGCTGTTCCGCCCGTGCTTCGCTACGGCCTATAGCTTGGCGCCTTAGAGGCATGGCCCTTCCCGTGCTAATAGTATTCTATGATTTCCCTTTCAAAAATCGANGGAGGGGGGGGTCCATTCTCATCAATTTTTCGATATCTCTTACCGTTTTGGCTAAATAATTAGTGATACATACCCACACAGCCACACACACACACACACATTTATCGTTACGTTCAGTTTTATTATTATAGATGAAGTCGAGAGAGGTACGTAAATAGGGAATAAATTGTGTAAACGAATCCTCATTATCAATTTTTTTTTTTGTGTTCCTCAAAGCTTTCTATTGTTGGAGTAGTCAGGTAGAGTAAATCTATTTTCAAATTAGTTTAGTAATCCGTTATAATAATAATTAGCTGAGTACCCGAACTTCGATTCGAGAAGGTGTGAGACAAAATGATAATAAATCTAACTCTTACATTAATAATCATATCACCGAGGTACAACCGTTTAAACGCGATCAGAGCATACACATAGATTACATATTACCTACACGTCTGTTAACCTATGTAGATCATGGAGAGTAGTTTAACGGGTTGTTAAGCTGTGTAGAACGTGTTGGGAGTAGTATTGGGTTAAGCTCCAAAAAAAAAAAAAAAAATGTGTGCTGAGTTTAAGCTGCGTCGGCCGGACATTTGTGATTTTGTTTACACGTAAACCCTCCTCGGGAGTCGTTCCTCATCCTTCGAAGATATGAAGAGTAAAGCCGCCGATAGAGACCTATGGAATGGCATTATCCTACGTTGTGAGTCGTCAGTTAGATGATAAAACCAATCAAGTGATTGTAATATTAAAAAAATCGAAATAAGATCCATAAACATGATAGATATGATTGTTACTTCCTCCTCTTCTTTTTCTTAGAGAAAATACCTACCCTTCTTTCTATTTATACAGGGTGTCCATAAAGTCTCCCCCCCCCGTATCTCGAGAATGGCTGAAAATATAAGAAAACGCAAAAACACGTATCCCTTAGATTTTAGGGGGATTAATTTTAGACTAAAAAATGTTTGACCTCGGCCAGCCGTTTAGGCTGGACACCGACTGACTTCAAAATCTTAAATGAGAAGGTATATCAAGTGACACCTTATTTTAAAGGTCTCGTTAATACGAGTTCATTACAGAAAACCAAAGCTCTCTAGGATCTACCGCTCACGAATTACAGGGTGGAACATGTGACATGGACCCTTTGCGGCCGCACCGAAATGGTGGGTAAAAATGTCTAGAAATAAGTTTTTATGATCCCAAATAAGTAATTTAGTAAAAAATAGTGCCCAACAAGATGGTTGTCCCGCCCACTTCGACCGCAGAATTCGATTTTTCTTAGACCAAAATTTTCCAAAAAAGCTGGATAGGTTTGGTTTAAGAAGGCTCGATCTCTGCGGTCAGAGTGGGCGGGACAACCTTCTTTTTTACTAAATTACTTATTTGGGATCATAAAAACTTATTTCTGGTGATTTTTACCTACCATTTCGGTGCGGCCGCAAAGGGTCCATGTCACATGTTCCACTCTGTAATTCGTGAACGGTAGATCCTAGAGAGCTCTAGTTTTCTGTAATGAACTCGTATTAACGAGACCTTAGTCACTTGATATACCTTCTCATTTAAGATTTTGAAGCCAGTCGGTGCCCAGCCCAAACGGCTGGCTGAGGCCAAAAAAATTTTTGTCTAAAATTAGTCCCCCTAAAATCTAAGGGATACGTGTTTTTACATTTTCTTATATTTTCAGCTATTCTTGAGATACGGGGGGGGGGGGTCCATAAAGTCTTTATGGACATCCTGTATATTATTCTTATTGCCAAATTTCGAGTTACTACTTTCTATTACCAGTTTACTAATTATAAATCATTACCAATTTTTTTTCAGATATTTTTCTTACAGTTCAAATGTTTCCAAGAAATCCTAACAATTGGTCAATGCGTTTACCATATGCATACCGTTCCTTATTACCAAATTTTTAGGTGGTACTTTTTATTACCAGTACACTATTACCTCTATGCAAATGAAATTTTCTCTCATTTGGTAAGTTTGCTGCTTTTTTTTTTTTTAACATGCGCCCTTAATTTTTACGGAATCACACACGTACAAGCATCTTGCTGCTTTAATGTGAAAGGGTCAGTTTTGTTGTGTGCATCGGAAAAAAACATGTAAAATTAATTTAACACTACTATTTATAAGATAGAGCCTTTTGATAGACAGGCATATGGTTTTTCAGTCTTATTTATAGGATTCTGTTGTTACGCAACTCTAAAATATATGGGGTGCAGTCAGGTATTTTTTTTTTTTTTTTTTTTAGGCGCAGGTATACTTTCTTCTAATCAAGAAAATTAAATCATAATTGAGATTGTGAGAAGTTACTTGGAGGTGATATCCTCACAGGCCGAGACCATCAGCTCCATCTGAGCTGATCAATATGTTTTGTATCTCATTTTCTTATCACTGACATAATATATGCTCACAGGCCGAGACCATCAGCTCCACCTGAGCTGATCAATATGTTTTGTATCTCATTTTCTTATCACTGACATAATATATGCTCACAGGCCGAGACCATCAGCTCCACCTGAGCTGATCAATATGTTTTGTAACTCATTTTCTTATCACTGACATAATACTTGATGGACATGGTTCTGGGGACCCCATATCAATTATTAGCCTCCAAAAATAGATGTATGATGACATTAAAAACTTTAGCAGTAGACAACAAGTTATTTGGGGTTGTAGTCTAATACAGGGCTGCCCAACCCGTCGATCGCGGAGTGATTTTGGATCAATCACGTCCAGAGAGATGAGATTTCTGAGACAATATTAAAGTGTTGTCCTCGAAGATGAAATCGTGAACCTTAGATCCGACATCCAACTAAAGACCATGTTACTGTACATAACTAAACCATGGTTCTCACGCGGTTCTGTACATAACTAAACCATGGTTCTCACGCGGTTCTGTACATAACGAAACCATGGTTCTCACGCGGTTCTGTACATAACTAAACCATGGTTCTCACTCGGTTCTGTACATAAGTAAACCATGGTTCTCACGCGGTTCTGTATATAACGAAACCATGGTTCTCACTCGGTTCAGTACATTAGTAAACCATGGTTCTCACGCGGTTCTGTATATAACGAAACCATGGTTCTCACGCGGTTCTGTACATAACTAAAGCATGGTTTTCACGCGGTTCTGTACATAAGTAAACCATGGTTCTCACGCGGTTCTGTACATAACGAAACCATGGTTCTCACTCGGTTCTGTACATAAGTAAACCATGGTTCTCACGCGGTTCTGTATATAACGAAACCATGGTTCTCACGCGGTTCTGTACATAATTAAACCATGGTTCTCACTCGGTTCTGTACATAAGTAAACCATGGTTCTCACGCGGTTCTGTACATAA
>CM022885.1:37244345-37265144 GCA_012654025.1 Pachypsylla venusta | reverse complement strand
CCCCCCCCTAGAAATTCTCGAGAGTATGCAGCACGGAAGGGGCAACTTAAATTTACACTAGATAAAATGATTTTTGGAAGCAAAAAAGTCATCAAGTACCGAAATACGATGCATGCCACATTTTGTCCCTAATCCAACAGCCCCACTGTGAACAATCAAATGTAACTGTGGCAAACTTGTCGCATCGTTGAATCGCATTTGGTAAATTTGGTGGGAAAATTCAAAAAAATTAACAAATGTTACAAACGTATAGGTTTCTGTTTTTTTTTCGGCTTTCCGTATATTTTTCCATTGTAAAACTCCTCCTGCTAGTTGAATTTCGCCGATTTGGCACTTTCCTTTATCGATTAATCACAGGCCCTGGGGTCGCCCCTCCCTAATAACTGAATCATCATTTACCCTCCCGAGATGAAAATCTCAGCTGCCCCCCCTAGGCCAGATGCTGGCTACGCCCTTGAAGTTAAAGTTAACATAACCAATGTCATAGCTTAAATTTAGCAGCATATATGTGACAGAGTCGTTGAAAATGGGAACACTCGGGCCCGAATATCCATCGCGGTAGAATAAATGTTTTATAATTTGAACGTGCTACTCAATCGTGTAACTTATCATGGTGAGTGTAAAGAGCAACATAAACAACAGATTAGACAGACGCCACTAAAACACCGCCATTGACAGGCTGTCAACATCGCCTGCTCAACGTGGTTATTGCAAACTTCCTCAACAACGCTACCTGTTTTGATACATAGGAAACTTAATAATTACATCTCATTATAAATAAATGCTATTTATTTGTGTTATTTTGTCACAACTTTGGTGCTGACTTCAACATTCTAGGATTGCTGACTTCAACATTCAATAATTATTCAATTACTATGTATTTTTTAACTTTATCTATAATGCTGGTTCGCTATGCGCATATATCCCCATAGCTACACATTGTCCTTACGAGGCTGAGTGGGCCTCGAAAACATAAAAAACAACAGTGACAAATTTTAGCCTCTGCCGGGATTCGAACCCGGATCTCCCGAGTGAAAGACTAGTGCAGTAACCACTGATCCATGGGAGCTGTCTATTACAATTGATTGATTTCGTTTTATTTTTCAGTTCTCCCATTATCTGTGTCAGTTTAGATACTTTGTGTGTCCCATCAAACATTCAAGTGGATTTTTAGATATTATAGATTGTACACCTTCCAATTTATTTGTGGCCAGAGAATATAATTTGAATGTAAGTTTTTATTTATTTTACCTAATAAAATTCTCACTGTTTATGAACTGAAGGCGTAAATTGTTACATCCACTAGTTCCGCAAAATAATAAAAAAAAATAGTAGGTACAAAATTCTACGTACCACGTACAGACGAACACTCGTACTTTTTCCCCGACCAAAGATCACCTACCTTTTGTTGCCGAAACAACATCAGGCCCGACGAGAGGGGGCGGGGGAATCTCCCCAGGCCCGGTGGCAAAATTATCATATTGAAATTTTTTATGTTTTTTTTCTGAATAATAAATAAATCAACTTGAAAATTTTCAAACAAACAAAATCAGGAAGTTTAGCGATAGTGGGCTAATATGGAATGGCTATTGCAGGACACTGATTTGCTATTGGCTATTGCAGGACACTGATTTTAAAATGCGACCTTTCAGCTCCTATAGCAATCATAAATATTTGTTGCCAAGAAGAAGCGTACACGCCTTTTCACATCAAGTAAGTGAATTGCCTACTTTTACTTTTATTACTGCCCATATGATGATTTTAGATGAAAGACTAATAGAGAGGCCCGTAATTTTTTTCCCCCGGCCCGGATTTTCGGTCTACGGCCCTGAACAACATCCCTTGTATATTTTGTCTGTGGATCAGCTGATTTAACTGGGTTGCACCAAATGCTGCTTAGATCTGACATTGAATCAAATCTTTGGTACTGGTGAGGCTGGGATCAATAAAAAATATGGGCTATTGTCCGAAATGCAGATCACAATAAACCACTTATTTTAATATTGAAGGTTAAAAGTAGGTATTATATCTTCACTTGAATAAAAATTAATTAGATTTTAAATTGAGCAAACTAGTTTCGTGTTATCCTGAACACATCATCAGAGCTTCTGTGCGAGAAATCAAATTTTGAACTATTGGATTTATTTTAATGTAGACCCTACTGATCTAGATCATAATATATTACTCTGAAGCAAACCTTTTGGAACTGTAGCCCTCTTTGGCTTTGTTAGCTCTGAAAACAGCGTGATTGTTGTCGAAAAAGTTAACAAAAACGATTTTTTTTTTTAGTGTTAGAACCCCTTTATTTAAAATCAATATACCTTTAAAATTACCTTTTTAGGGGTTTAAACAAAATTTCTTTGTAGATCTGAACACAGTTACTAGGGTAAGTATACGGTTCACTAGTTGTTGTAGCAGTTTTCCTCTGAAAAACAGCTCAGCTGATCTCCTCTTATCTCGATTCTGTTTTTTTTTTTTTTTTTTTTTTTTTTTTTTTTTTTTTTAATGTTGAATTTTGTTTGATATGTGGTTACTGAAAAGTTTGAGATTATTTGATTACCATTAGCTGGCACTGTGAAATAGCGTTCAGTGATTCATTTTTTTTTTCAGTATGGTTTGAACTGCAAAATCACTACCTATCCATTTGTTTTGCACTCCCTCGTGTTGTCAGTTTACAGTTCTATTATTGGTCCTTTTGGAGGATTTTTCGCAAGTGGATTTAAAAGAGCCTTCAAAATAAAAGTGAGTATTTTGCTGTTTTAGTTAGGCTTACGGAAGTGCATCGGGATATAATCCGACCTAACGTAAGGAGTGTCTGTGTTATTTTGTTACGTATTGAAGTGCAATTAAGTTTTTCAATTATAGTGAGCATTTGAATATTTAATTGCATGCGTCGGATACATCTTGTTGACATTTATCATAAATAACTTTCACTTGGTAAATAGAAAATTTATGAAAAAATTTTTTTCACAATTTTATTTTTTTCGGATTTGAATTTTTAGGTAACAGCTTGTGTAGGAGTAATTCATGCTTTGATTTTGTTTTCTCGAGGTCTTTTGACGGCCAAAATAGTAGAAACTATTGCTGATGTTTACAGGCTTTCCATCTGGCACTCTTGATGTTTGCGAGAAAAATTTCAAAAATATCCGTACGACACGAGATCTTATAAGATTTTCTTCTTCAAAATATCAGATGAGTTAGCTACTCATCTGATATCTCAACCAGAAATTGATTATTCTGAAAAGTCGCTTCCAATATACATATAGGAGATTTACTCGGGCTGGTAAAAATTACTTTTTAGCCATAAAGATAGATTTAATCTAAAGGTGGGTCCAGACTTGTGCAATGCAACGAGCGATGCAATGAAATTCGTTAGTTTGGACGTGTTTGAGAACGTTGCTGCAAAGTTTTTTGAACATTACAGCAACGTTCGTGAGTATCCGAGAGGTTGGCGGTTTTCTGGCGAATGTCTTTGATGTGCGTTGCACTAGTTTGGACGTGTTTGCACTGTAAACTTGTATACGAATCCCCCGTTGCCAAGAAACGAAGAGTTAGCGCCAATCGATCCTCAGCTGAAACAGCTGCTCTCATTCTAGTGTTTACTTTGGATATTTTTCCCCCGATCAGTGACAAGATGTATTCAAAATCGGTCGGAGACATCCTGGTGAAATTTTTATATTGGCCGCTCAATTGCTGCTCTCTGAGCTCTCGTACCAGTTTTGATCGTTTTCTGTACAACTCCGTCCTCCACCAACGACGCACCGGTTGAGGTAGCTGATTGGTTTCATTTTCTCTCAAAGCGTACAAAAACAAAAAAACTGCACTCGCAAGAATAACTTTCCTATTCGGCATCTTGACAGAAACTGAAGCATCGGTGCTATCTGCTATCGGTACAAAAATTCTCGGATACATGAAAAACGTTCGCGTTCGTCATAAAGATTTGACGTAAATTTTTACGTGCAACGTGCAATGCAATTGCATTGCACAAGTCTGGACCCACCTTAACAGTAAAAGACCTTTTCCCGTAATGCAGCACTGCTTTTGTCAATGGAAATTATTTAGTAGAATACACAGCGGACTCTACCAGCCCAGATCCCAGAGTTATCCTGATGCAGATACAGAATTTCATAGTTTGGAAAAGTATCGTACTCTGTAAGAATCAGATGTTACTCATAGGTCGTTTAAGAAGGTGCGGGTTTTTTTATTTTTATTTATTTATACCTTATTTATACTGCGAGGATAAGACTGAAGAGTCCCTTTACCCTCACAGTCCAAATAGAGGTCTTGTATATTTTACAAAAAATTAATAAATGATAGGTACAAAGATTATTATTATTATTATTAAAGAAAGAAAACATATTAAAAGGAGGGAGAGAAAAAAAAACAGCGCAATAAAACCACCTATTGAATTAAAAAAAAAAACACACGTCCATGATCCGTGCACAAGCTACCAACCTTCAGGGGAGGAGAAGGATTAGGACTAGAAGGAAGAGGAAAAGGATAGTAAAGAAGAAGAGAAAATGTTAGTGTTAGGAGCTTAAAAACCTTCACTGACTGCCTGATTTGATGATGATGATGATTATTTGAAAGAGTGAAAGGTGGGTGAATTTTTATGTGCATAAATCCCGTTTATATTTTTTTTTTTACTCTATTGTTCTTTTTTCCTTTACTTTTTTAGGACTTTGGTGATGCAATTCCAGGACATGGCGGCATCTTGGATCGTTTCGACTGTCAATTCCTAATGGGGTCATTTGTGTTTGTTTATATTGCTACTTTTATAGAAGTGCCCGTTTCACTGAACGAAGTGTATCATCAGGTGAGTGGTCTTTTTATTTAAGTTATTCATATATTGCAGGATATTTTCAGGTCATTTCATCGTGTGTTTCCCAATACTACCCCACAATTTAATTCCAAGCCGGGGTTGGATGAAGCAAATTCATTGGAGCATCGATAGAACATGTAGAGAGGATAGGACAATGAGACCAATTTTTTTTGGAGTCACTGAGCACGGCAGGAATGCCCCGTTATTATTTTAAAGTCAGCTACTACGGATTTTCTGGCAAGGAAGACAACATACTATTACACACGCAATTCATTTCAACAAGACCAAATGAAACCTTATGAGGCATGAAAGATAATTATCATATTTTTACGTCCTCACAATGGCCGGTTCTATGCACCAGGACACCCTAGAACGCATACAATCACAGTTCCAGCCAAGGGCCATCAAAATCTTTTCGGTAAACTCATATCAATCTGTTTCTACCATTTAAATTAATCATGCATCTATAAATGGGAAGAACGGTTGATTTCGTGAGAAAAACCGCTACTTCTACTACTACATCATATTTTTAATTTCAGGTAATGTCTATGAGTTCACAGAATCAAATCGAGTTATTAAATATGTTGAGCACGAATTTAGAAAAGCGTGGATTGCTTGTATGACATTGGAACTGGAGTTGCAGTGTTCGTAGCTTGATTTCTTGATACTCAATCATTAAGTACAGGGTAAAATCGACTTCGGCCCTGTTTGGTCGGAAAACAGCGAAATATCAAAAAAAAAAAAAAAANAAAAAAAAAAAAAAAAAAAAAAAAAAAAAAAAAAAAAAAAAAAAAAAATCTGCAAATTTAAAACGAATACTATTGGCATGGTACCTACAATATTCCAGCATAGATATTTTGTTTACAGACGGACATACTCACGTACTAATCGCTGAAACTCGAGATTTGGGTTCTTCGGACCTATAAACGTGTTTATTCATTGAAAAATCGATATTGAAAATTTCAGCTCATTAAAATACTTTCCATTTGACCCTACCATTCCTATCTTGAGTCACTGAAGTACCTAAAGGCGACCCTAATTTTTTTCCCGGAGTCATATACATAAATATGATTTGATGATTAAGCCAAAGGTTAAGAAACTTAGTTTGGTGAAATAGTAGTTTCCCTAACTCTTCAATTATAGTTAAGTTAACCATAGGTTATTTTGGATTGAACCAGAGTCTTGTGAAACGCACCCTAAGACATAAAAGTGACTCCATTAATTTAATTATTAGTGTATTTGTGTTGGAGAGAAATTTACCTCTCTCTGTCAAACTAAAACTAAGATTTGGTAAGAATGCTAAAAAAAAAAAAAAAAATGTAAAAAGAGGCGACAAACCGCCAATTGTAGATTTGATTTCAACCAATAAATTAATATTCACCAAATTTTAAGCTTTAGCTTTCTCTGTTTAGGCATCAGGATTCGCGAAAACAGTTTAAAAGCGGAATCCAAAACTTTACAACCGGGTCAACCGGCCGAGGTACGACGGATTTTTCGATTTTTGTATGGAAAATCATAGAATACGGTAATAGATATAGAACATTTGATAGGAATGGACCCCCCCCCCCCCCCAAAAAAAACAAAGACTGGGAGCCCAGAAAAAATATCAGTGTTGAAAGCCCTCCAACCCTTTTCGAGTTACGGCCGATTTTCTAATTTTTGTATGGAAATTCAAATTTTTGTTTGATTTAAATAAAATTATGTACAAAAGCGGTTAGTGCCGATTTAATTTAATAGAATTGAACACCAAGTTTGTTGGGTAGAACGTGTTGGGATAGTATTGGGTTAGGTTCCAAAAAAAAAAAAAAAAAAATGCGTATTGAAGTCTGCGCAAGGTTAGGTTCTACACAGCTTAACAACCCGTTACTACTCCCCATGTTCTACACCTACGTTAACAAACGTTTGATTAGGTTTGGCAGAGGGAGCCAACCTTCCCTCTAGTAATAGTTGTAGTTTACTATTATTTGATCGAAAAATATTCATTTATTTTTAATTCGTTTCGTTTTAACGTCTTTGGTGACTATGCCAAAAAAAAAAAAAAAATTTGAAGGTCTTTTTTTAAAAATATTTTTTAATTTTCGTCTTTAGTAATAGGTAATAAACAATAAGTCTTTGGTAATAAACAATAAATATTTTAAAAAATCAATATACCATATCGATTCGTTTTCTATGAAAATTGGATTCAGTATCAATTTAAAAAAAAGTCTAAAGACGAAAATTAATAACATTTAAAAAAATCCTTCAGCTAAAATGAATTTATTTTTAACGTTAATGTTTAAGTGCAATTTTTAGAAACTTCTTTGTTTATGTAATTTTGAGCTTCCATTGTTGAAATATTAATAGCTATTTTTTATTTTTTTTCTAAAAAAAAAAATCTATGGACGATATCAATTTGCTTCATTTGAAAATTTATAATATCATTATTCTATTTAGCTAGTTACAGAAGGGTAGTATTTTTCCATGATAATTACATATGGCTCTGACAATAGAAGAATTAAATATAAAAACTTATCTCCTGTGTGGTACATGAAAGAGCTATCCCTGTGTGTTTATAAGCCTTGGTCGCGAAACTTTGATTTTTTTTATGTGGGGACTGGATATTTTATTGTTTAGTAAGCCTGAGTTTGGTTGCGGAACTTTAATTTGAATTTTTTTTTTATGTAGGGATTGGATATTTTATCGTTTAGGATATTTTTTTAGATATTTGATTTCGTTCGTTTCGTCTTTTTGCTTCAAGAGGCTCCAGTAGAACATGTTTCATGAGTAAATTGGCGTGATAGATATATTTTGAAAAATTTAAATGTACAGAATGCTTTACACCCGAAATATGTATTTTTTCCATAATTGTATAACGGATGATCTTTTTGATGATCCAAAAAAGAAACCGAAATTTGTTTATGATACGTTTATTTATTTATGTTATTTATTATGTTTAATTGCTCGTTGTATTATCTCTCCTTTAACTTGCGATTCACATTATAGTCGTTGATAAGAGTTTTTCTAGCTTATGTGAGTAACACTGACTAAGCTCATATCCTTACACGAAGGCTACTGTTTGGAAAGTATTCTAAAATTTCATTCAATGAAGGAGCCCTCATACCATGCTTATTCGGGATAGTATCAGGATAGTTTCCTTATTCATCAACGAAGCTTCCTCCGCCTCATTCAATGAAGGACTCCTTAAATCTTGCTGATGTTTAGGATGGTTTCTTCATTGACCACCAATTCTTTCCTAAATATCACTCGGCTTCATTAATATCAAATCTTGTTGATTTGGAATTAATGAAGGAAACCCTTAAATCTATCTGATAACTTGAGGAAACCTTTAGTTTTGCTGTTACGGGATGTTATTTTCCTCATAAATGAAGGTAGCTTCCTTAAATCTTGCTCACTGAAGTAACTATTAGTCTTGTTCTGAGCATGTCAGACTCGAGTCTCGTACTATGACAAAGAAATTGGTATGAATGATTTCCCTATTAGACGACCTTTATGAATCCTGAGTTATGTTTAAAAATTTATTCCAAAGATAATTATAAAATTACATTGTGTTTTATTATATATAAACTTCTTTTTCTTTTCTATTTTATTTTTTTTAAATCGATTAATCACTTATATTTTTTTGTGAATGTTTCGGTTTTAGAAAAGTCGGTAATTTTTTTACTTCGACATCCAGGTAAGAAAATTGACCGACCATTTGAAAACGAAATTTTCAAAAATCAAAAAACTTAATAAATAGTCGATTGTATTTAGAATTTTAGAATGCAGAGGAAGATTTGAATATGCAATAAAAACAAATTAATTAAATATTTTTTTTAAAATAGTCGAAATGTATTTTTCGTATCTCCAACAAATTCCAAGACAATGTCAAATGAATCACCCTGTGAATATTAAAGAGATAGAAATAATTATTACAAACCATTTTTTACAACCGGAACATTTTTTATTCTTTTATTATTATTTACACTTTACAAAATTTAAAAAAATATCTTTATATAAATATATACCTATATAAAATAAATCCTTTCATTATTTGTACATAATTAAAATTTCACATGATAAAGACACCGATTGAATAATTAAAATATCATAACATAATAAAGAAATCGATTGAATGATTGAAATTTCATAATATGATAAAGAAACCGGTTGAATAATTAAATTTTCATAATATGATAAACACATTATGATAAATTTTCATTATATAATAAAGACACCGGTTGAATATTTAAAATTTCATAATATGATAAAGAAACCGATCGAATAATTAAAATTTGATATAATAAAGACACCGGTTGAATAATTAAAATTTCATAATATGATAAACCGATCGAATAATTAAAATCTAATATGATAAAGAAACCGATTGAATAATTAAAATTTCATATAATAAAGACACCGATCGAATAATTAAAATTTCACATAATAAAGACACCGGTTGAATAATTAAAATTTCATAATATGATAAAGAAACCGATCGAATAATTAAAATTTCATAAAGTAAAGAAACCCCAGTCGAGTGCAAGTCAAACTTACAAATAAAGGGTTCCGCACCGATATTCTTGACCGAACGAAGTCAGGTCTAGTTTTAACTCTACGATTTTTCTTTAAACGTTGTTTGTCTCTTGTTTGATGTAAAATACACCAAATATACATTATTTTATTCAATATGAACAAAAGTCAATCAGTCGTACTGATTTAAACGTTCTCACGATGGCCACTGCTACGTACCAGGGCGTATATCATCACATTTGCAACCAAAGGGCAAACAAAACCATTTCGGTAACCTCATATCAATCTGTTTCTACCATTTTTCCAAACCTGAATCTAGAAAACAGAGAGCAGTTGACTTTAAAGGCCAATTTACACTGCCCGAGCATTCGTCGCGAAAAGGGGGGACGAACGAGCATTCGTTCAAGGCTCAGGCAGTGTAAACAGTCGCCGCGAGCCGATCTTATTCGAAGCAAATGCTCGAGCCTGATCTCGAGTAACTGATCATCAGAAATGCTCGAGCAGTGTGAACAGAATGCTCGTTTGTGTTCGTGCTCGTCGAAAACTGGCGAGCAACGATCACGAATGCTCGTGTATGTTCAGGTAGTGTAAATGGGCCTTAAGAGGAACGTCGTTACAACAATAACATTCAATATGGAAAAGCTAGAAATACTCAGGAGTATTTCCAATTGGGCATTCTGAAGAAAATTAATCAATATCGTATATATTTGTTAAATTGGGATACTATGTCAAGTAAATCCATAATGAGGTAAAGAAAATACTATATGTTCAGATTTCCCCCCAGAAACATCTGAAGATGTTCTCTGGAGAGTATGAAACTCGTCAGCACTAATTATTTAGAGAAAATACTATATCTTCAGATGTTTCCCCAGGAACATATGAAGATGTACTCAGGAGAGTATGAAACTAGTCAGCTCTAATTAATTAGAGAAAATACTATATCTGCAGTTGTTTCCCCAGAAACATCTGAAGATGTACTCTGGAGAGTATGACACTAGTCAGCTCTAATTAATTGGAGAAAATACTATAGCTTCAGATGTTTCCCCAAGAACATATGAAGATGTACTCAGGAGAGTATGACACTAGTCAGCTCTAATTAATTAGAGAAAATACTATATCTTCAGATGTTTCCCCAGAAACATCTGAAGATGTACTCAGGAGAGTATGAAACTAATCAGCTCTAATTAATTGGAGAAAATTCTATATCTTCAGATGTTTCCCCAGGAACATCTGAAGATGTACTCAGGAGAGTATGAAACTAGTCAGCTCTAATTACTTTTATAGTCAAGTGAAGATAAGTATTTTATCATTCATTACAATGTCGATTGTTTAGAATTTCTGCGAAATCGCTATTGGCTGAACTCGATATTATCAGCCAATAGAAAAAATTAATGAAGCCACCGAGGGGAGCAAGCCAGGTTCATTAAGTGACGGTCCTAAGTCCGTGTAAATACAAAAAGTTTGGTGTTGGGAAGGACATCCTGCCTGTAAAAAGCTCTGCTTCAAACCCCCATGAAGATAGGTCATCAGCGAAATGCAAGCTTCTATTCAAACTCAGCCAATAGAAAAAATTAATGAAGCCACCGAGGGGAGCAAGCCAGCTTCATTAAGTGACGGTCCTAAGTCCGTGTAAATACAAAAGGTTTGGTGTTAGGAAGGACATCCTGCCTGTAAAAAGCTCTGCTTCAAACCAATGAAGATAGGTCATCAGCGAGATGCAAGCTTCTATTCAAACATTATCAACAGAAGAAAGAAATGGTACATAACAAAATAGATAGGAACACAAGAGATGTCTGAAGACACGAAGCTGTTGCTTTGGAATGAGTCAGTCCTGTGCTTTCAACACATTTACCTGGAAACAAAACAAGATATATACAGTCGACTCTCGATAATTCGAAACTCGAGGGACTCTTAAAATATTACGAATTATCGAGTGTTTGAAATATCAAATGGTTCGAAATTTGTGAGAGTAAATAAATAAAACTTCGAATTCTTAAGTGTTGATCAATCATTATTTATTAACTCCTATTCTTTAACAATGACAAATTTTAGAGGTTATGTACATTCGTGTACATACATGTAATCATAATGTGATTTAATTAATCTTTCGAAAGAACTCTGTTATACTGGTTTGCTTCAAAGCACATTGCTGCTGCTCAGTCTTTTCAGCAATCGTCAAACATTTATACTTTCTAGGGCTCATGACTAACAGAAAATTTTAATCTGTATACACAACGAAAGAGTAACAGTAACTGAATGATAACACAAACCAATTCGTTAGAGTGTGTGTCAAATAGTCAAACTAATCATAACAAAAACAATACACGTTTGAACTTGTCGCAAAATTATGTTTGTACTAACAATCTTTCCGCCTCTTTCTCTTTGCAACTTTGAATTGTCGAATGTTGAACGCCGATGAGTTCGAATTAACGCGTCGTTTTATTATATAGCAATGATTTTTTCGTTTGAATTACCAAGTGTACAAAAATGTATGGATTTAGTTCGAAATATAAAGAGATTTCGTAGGGAACTCGTGATAACTTTGGATTATAGAGAGGTTCGAATTATCGCAGGTTTGAATTAACGAGAGTCGACTGTATTATAGTTTTTAAAGGACGCCACCGAAACCAGGTGCCAATCATACTCGGCTTACGACAAGGAAGTATTATGTACGATCTGGCCGAGTTTTATAGAAGTTTTTTTTTTTTTTTTTCGATTTTTCTGTCTGGTGAGGGGTATGTATGTATCGGTCTCTTGAGAATTATTGAGAAGCCAAAGTTGTTGTTGCTGTAGTAGCAGCGATGTCAGACATTCTCCCTGGTCAATTCGAGTTCCAGGAAGGCAGCAGTCTCAATTGATTTGGTCCACAAATCGATTGGTGTTAGGTGGGTCGGGCTTGGCAATTGAACAGGTGGCCGGTGTCGTGCGGAGCCCCAGAACACAGCGGACATTCGTCTTTAAAATCTGGATCCAATCTGGATAGGTATGAGTTAAGGAGTTTACTGTGACCTGATCTTAGTTGAGCAAGTTTGGCCCTCGTCTCCCTCGGTAACTATTTTTTTTTCTTCTGCCGATGAAAAAAAGAAGAAGCCAAAGTAATAGCGACCAGTGGGAGCCAGTTTATGTAGTTTATACACGGTGAACCAGAATACACAGGCCTGCCTGGGGTAGGTATAACATGTAATTTTCAACACAAAATACTTTTTTGAGTATATTCGATTTTTTTGGTTTTAGAAGAAAAATATAATTTAAAGCAGCAAGACAAGTTCAATTTTTTCGTAAATAATATTACCAAAAAAGTTTCGAAACTTACGATATAACCTAGTTTTTTAATCTTTCGACCCAAAAACTCAAGTTATTATTTTTTCTTCGGAATTTTGAACTGAAAAAAACAACAATCCAGAAATAGGCATACATTATTTAAAACATAGCCGTACTCCCAAGAATAAACTTACCTAAATATAAAAGTTTAAAAAACAAATTATCACTGAATTGATCACATGAGTTAATAACTGAATAAACTTACCTAAATATAAAAGTTTAAAAAAACAAATTATCACTAAATTGACTGAATTGATTACATGAGTTAAGAACTGAATAAACTTACCTAAATATGAAAGTTTAAAAAACAAATTATCACTGAATTGACTGAATTGATCACATGAGTTAATAACTGAATAAACTTACCTAAATATGAAAGTTTAAAAAAACAAATTATCACTAAATTGACTGAATTGATCACATGAGTTAATAACTGAATAAACTTACCTAAATATAAAAGTTTAAAAAACAAATTATCACTAAATTGACTGAATTGATCACATGAGTTAATAACTCTTTTCATTGACATGGCCGAGTTTGAACCATTATAAATAAAACAATAGAAAGGTTTCTTATTGTCAATAGACGCAACGACGAAACCAGTTTCGTTTGAACCTCCTCCCCACTTGCCATGACATTGATAGCCTGAAAAGTATACATGATGTTATTATCTTTATTGATCACTCAGACCTTTACAAAGTTGCTGTCTAAACAAAATTTGGCCACACTGATTATAGGACCATACAACTGTGAAATAAAGGTCCATAAAAAAAAAATCATTTATGGAAAATTCAATTACTAAGAAACTATTAACGATCAATTTAAATTTACAGTACCAAAACGGGGAATGGGAAACTGCAATTACTACAGTCATAGAATTACCTAAAGAAAGAACTACCTCCCGGATCAAACGTGCATTATCGCACCTAAAGGAACCGCCTCAGATCCGGAGTAGCCAGATGCTGATACAATCTAAAAAATTGGGGGTACACTGATGAAAACCGCGAGAGGACAAGTGCGGGCTTACAACCACCTCCTTATATGAGGTGTGGTGGCAATTCATCGCAAACGAGAAGGTAGTCTTTGAGGCACAATTCTGACAACGAAAAAATTGAATGGTGACTAGAACCGGACACGGGAAGTAAGTAAATACAAGGTGTTTCAAAAGGTTATGCATAAAAAGAAACCACGTATAGTAGAGCTCAAATGAAGGCCACTTTGCTTAATAAACCCCTATACGGAAATGGAACCCAAGATAGCTAAGGCCACCCAAAGTTGGCACTTAAAAATCAAAAAATAAATATTAAAAATCGAATTATTTGTCAGTTTTCACAATTACTACCTTTGTGTGCAGGAGACTTGAATTTTGGTTACTTTTTGTGTCGTGTTAAAGTAAAGTTCGCTTCGTTCGTTCAACCTACGCTCATTTTTTGTAATTTTAAAAGGTCAACGGTTGGTTTTAGACAAGAGCTATTCCGGTCTTTTTAGTAGAAGACATGTCATACCTTACAACACCAAAAAATACGCATCAAAAATATTTAGGCATATTCATTTCATGCCCCCCCCCCCCATAATTCCACCCCTGATCGGGGAAAAAGGTCCAAATACTCACCAAAGAAGTATGATAACAATCGGGGACTGCAAAAAATGAAGGTAATCACAAAATAATTCGATTTTTAAGTGCCAACTTTGGGTGGCTCTAGCTACCTTGGGGTCTATTTCCGTATAGGGGTTTATTAAGCAAAGTGGCCTTTATTTGAGCTCTACTATACGTGGTTTCTTTTTTTGCATAACCTTTTGAAACACCCTGTATATAAAACTTTCTTCAAAACTTGACACAGAGAAGATTCTGACATTCCGAGGAGTGCGGTACGTAAACGCATAGAATTACCCCGCAAATCAAAAAAATATATTTCGGCATTTAGATTTTTGACAGACCAGATTGTTTTAAATGCGTTAACCCCCATCCGATTATGCCCCCGATAAATTTCAAGATTAGGAATTTTTCACACTATGGACCACCGTCAAAGCTCTTTCTCTCCAGGAGCTCTTACTTAACTTTACCCACAACAATTTAAAATAAACCACCCTTGCGCGCTGGATTTCGCAGATGATATTTGCAGTATATAGACAAAACAAAATGTATGGACTAGAGTTACTCTGAGTAGAAGTAACACATTGTCTAAGAAATGTCACGTAACACTAGCATTTAGTTAACTAATTAACAAAATGTATGGACTTGAGTTACTCTGAGTAGAAGTAACACATTGTCTAAGAAAAGTGACGTAACACTAGCATTTAGTTAACTACTTAACAAAATGTATGGACTTGAGTTACTCTGAGTAGAAGTAACACATTGTCTAAGAAATGTCACGTAACACTAACATTTAGTTAACTACTTAACAAAATGTATCGACTAGAGTTACTCTGAGTAGAAGTAACACATTGTCTAAGAAATGTCACGTAACACTAACGCTAGCATTTAGTTAACTACTTTAACAAAATGTAGGGACTTGAGTTACTCTAAGTAGAAGTAACACATTGTCTAAGAAATGTCACGTAATACTAACGCTAGCATTTAGTTAACTACTTTAACAAAATCATAATTTTACCTTCTACATCATTTGATATGTCCAATTTGGAATACATTTCTATTGCATTACCTTCCGAGTCGCATCCAAAAGAAAGTGACTCGAAATTGTTGCTGCTACTGTTGATTCCCCATCTTCCAAGAGGAGGACATTTATGCACAGAAAGTGTTGGCGTGATCATCGTATACAAAGGCAACGTTTGAGGTTCAAAGTAAGGACTATTGCAAACTTCTTCCAAGTTGAGGGCAAATCTTTCAGAGATTTGAACTTCAATGACGTGTGTATCACGATGATAGAATGAAAGACATATGTATCCACTGGTACTGGTAGAGAGACAGATGGAAAAAAATATATTAAAAAATTATTTAGAGCATCAATTAGGGAATTGTGTATCACGATGAGAGAATGAAAGACATATGTACTGGTAGAGACAGATGGAAAAATATATTAAAAAACTATTTAGAGCACCAATTAGGGAATTGTGTATCACGATGATAGAATGAGAGACATATGTATCCACTGGTACTGGTAGAGACAGATGGAAAAAAATATATTAAAAAACTATTTAGAGCACCAATTAGGGAATTGTGTATAACGATGATAGAATGAGAGACATATGTACTGGTAGAGACAGATGGAAAAAAATATATTAAAAAACTATTTAGAGCATCAATTAGGGAATTTAATCAAAACAATAATAGATCTTTGATAGTATCTGTCAGGGAAATGTGTCTAGTGTTTCTTTTCTGATGTTAATTTAGTTGGGTTGAGATAAAAAAATCTCTTATCAAAACAATGAACAGGTGCACATATACGCCGTTTCAATGACCAAAATGGAGCATATGAAATTTGAATTATAGACTTGATTACATTTCCCAATTTGAAAAAAAAAAATATAGGTTGGTGATGTAGTGGTACCGGTAAATAGAAGGGCGGGAGATAAATTTGAGATATATACCACTATTAGGGGACATGGAAGGGGCCGAGATTATCAAAATCCAGTTCGGCATCCTCAAAGCAGCATAAGATGCTACCTAATCCTTACATCACCATCACGTTCCGCGATGGACACGGAAAGTACCTTGGAAATACAGTAGAAACCATATGAGTAGAACCAGGAGATCATCGGTCAAAGAAATGATCTTGAGGACATTTCAAGATTCCACATTTGAAAGGTCTAAAAAATGTCGAGACACAAGTATTGAACTCAATGGAGATCATGTAAATGTATATTCTTTTATGTTATTATGTCACAATTTTCGTGTGCATCATAGCATTATGGTATTTTTTTAACAATAACCTTCAGAAACCTTTTTCAAATTTTTGACCCGACTAGGATTCAAACCCAGTACCCCCTAGTGCAGAGGTTCCCAAACTGGGGGCGCGCCCCCCTAGGGGGCGTGAAGGCAAGCCAAGGGGCCGCGGAATCAGTTGAATTATTATCATTTAGTTGAAATATACGAGTAAGTACACAATTTTTTACAAAGGTAATTTTATTGAACATGATGTTTAGAAAATTTGAATGAGATAGCATTCAGCAACACATTAGCGTTTTGAATGAGATAGCATTCAACAACACATGAGCGTTTTGAATGAGATAGCATTCAGCAACACCCATACCCATTCATCATTTATAATGTAAAGGGGAGGGGGCGTGGGAGGCGTTCATTTCAAGAAAAGAGGGCGCGGTAGCAAAAAATTTGGGAACTCTTGCCCTAGTGCAAGAGTGTTATAATAAAATCTACTAAAATATTGAACGACCCTATGAGGACGCCGGAATAGATCTTGATAATCTCAGCCCCTTGTAATTTTTGCATTTTCTTTAATATTGATGATTTTGTTTTTTTGGCATGTTTATTTTTGCATGAATGCTCCCAAATTATAGACTGCAAAATTTGGCTGACTAAAACCTCTTCAACATCACAAGTTCTAGTATGATCAAATAATATGTCCACAATACTTACCAGCCAGAAGAGGCATACGCTTTATATTTTTGGTGTCGATGTTCTGTTGTGGTTTCTATCGTTTGACAAAATATATCCATCTGTTCTGGTCGGTTAGGAGTTTCTATTTTTAAAGTGCTATTATTTTGAAGATATTTGATGGTTTTCGTCGAATCTAAAGTTTGCCAAATTCCTTCTTCGGTGACCCACGTAGGAAATTTACACTTTGAAACAGGTTTTTCAACTGCAAAAATAAAATACATTATGTGAATAAAAACACATTGAAAGTTTCCTATGATTTTTTTTTTAAAAAAAAAAAAATAACGACCTTAATACATTTTTCACTCAACGTACAAACAACAAGAACTTAGTAGCAAGGCGAAGAGATTTTCTGATTTTTCATTCTACAAGTATGTTTAGTGTTTACTGTACACCCTGTAGTACTCTAAATCACAAGTAAAATATCAAATGATCAACTTTTTACATTGTATTATTAATAAATCATTAATTCAATTTACAAGAGTAGAATATTTTGTCTCAAATAAGAAAAATCCAAATGGTGTTTTTTNTTTTTTTTTTTTTTTTTTTTTTTTTTTTTTTTTTTTTTTTTTTTTTTTTGAGGAGTTTAATTTTTCTCCCGCCTTGATTTTTAGGGTAGCTTTGGAAAGCGACTTGTTTTTACAATTAGGGTAATTTTTATGAGGAGTTTATTTTTTCTCTCGCCTTGATTTTTAGGACAGCTTTGGAAAGCGACTTGTTTTTACAATTAGGTTAATTTTTATGAGGAGTTTATTTTTTCTCTCACCTTGATTTTTAGGACAACTTTGGAAAGCAACTTGTTTTTACAATTGGGTTAATTTTTATGAGGCGTTTAATTTTTCTCCCGCCTTGATTTTTAGGGCAGCTTTGGAAAGCGACTTGTTTTTACAATTAGGTTCATTTTTATGAGGAGTTTATTTTTTCTCTCGCATTGATTTTTAGGGCAGCTTTGGAAAGCGACTTGTTTTTACAATTAGGTTAATTTTTATGAGGAGTTTATTTTTTCTCTCGCCTTGATTTTTAGGACAGCTTTGGAAAGCGACTTGTTTTTACAATTAGGTTAATTTTTATGAGGAGTTTATTTTTTCTCTCACCTTGATTTTTAGGGCAACTTTGGAAAGCAACTTGTTTTTACAATTGGGTTAATTTTTATGAGGAGTTTATTTTTTCTCCCGCCTTGATTTTTAGGGCAGCTTTGGAAAGCGACTTGTTTTTACAATTATGTTAATTTTTATGAGGAGTTTATTTTTTCTCCCGCCTTGATTTTTAGGGCAGCTTTGGAAAGCGACTTGTTTTTACAATTAGGTTAACTAAAGTATAGCTTCTCCTGACGTTTTACATCAATCATCAACAGCCAATTAGTTATCCTCATGAGAATGAGTGCACTCCGAAAAGCCAACAACATGTTTTGTCCTCAAGCAACGTTATTTGTTTTCCTCGAGCAACGTTATTTAACTTCAATGATCTGACGGGAACTAGTTGATAAAAGCTTTTTCCCAACTTACCTTTTGACAGTCTTAATGTTTTGGAACCCTCAGTGGGAGAAACAAGTGCATAGCATGATGCTTCACCAGATTGGGCCACTTCATAGATTCCACCTGTTTCTTGATAGATGAAACATCGATATTGACTTTCATCGTTAGTAGGAAGATGGCTCATTCCATTGTTGGACGAACCACCAAACTTCCAATCAGGTGATCGCAAGATACTACTGACTAGATACTGGGAGGCGCCATCCTTCCAATCTGCCAGGCACGTCATTTCTTCAACTGAAAATGAAATACAATTAAGTTAGTTGGTATAATTGAAGATCCTGCCATTCTGTCTCTGTACGCGTCACCGGATACGCCACATCACACAAATGACAGAAACACTTCTCATACAGGCCCGATGATAGGGGATAATAAGGGGAATCCCCCAGGCCCGGAATTTCCTAAAGGGCCCGGTCAGAAAATTATCATAATTAAATTTTTCATGTTTTTTTCTGAATAATAAATAAATCAACTTAAAAGTTTTGAAAAATTTTCAAACACACAAAATCAGAAGTTTAGCGATAGTAGACTAATATGGGATAATGGCTATTTCAGGACACTGATTTTAAAATATAGTGCGACCTTTCAGCTTGTACAACATTAACATCTGATAATCGACTTATTTGTTGCCAAGAAGAAGCGTACACGCCTTTTCACATCAACTACATGAATTGCCTACTTTTACTATTATTACTGCCCATGCGGTGATTTTACAATAAGAATGATAGAGGGGCCCGTAATTTTTTCCCCCGGCCCGAATTTTCTGTCTACGACAGTAATAACCGACAGTAAAAGTCAACATGGCGGACTTTCCCGTCTTGGGGCTTTTTATAATATTAATGAGGGAGATCTAATGCTGAATAACATTTTAAGCAAAATATGGTATTTTATCGCGGTTTTTTAAAAATAATCCTCTCTTTTTTCAAAAGTTATGCCCCGAAATCGCTTGCGCATTAATTCGGGACTATCCATAATTCCATTTTTAAATCTACAATTCCTGGACTTATACCTAAATCCCAGAAACGGTCAAGAATAAGACAAAAATGTATAGAATCAATTTTATTTTTTCAAAATGACAAACAATTCCGCAATTAGAAGCTAGGATTAGTTGTTAGTTCTCTTCAGCTTAGGATACGATTTTAAATGTAAAAATATTTTATTTAATTTGAAAAAAAAAAAAATCCTACCTCGGGACTTTTTATAATATGAGGGAGGTCTAATCAAACAATTTCAACAAAAATCAGAAGTATATCATTTAATGTTTTCTTTTCTTTTCCCAAAATTCCTGGGCTAAATGGTAGTCAGACACAAAAAGAGGAAGAAAAAAAAATCGACACTTACCTAAACTTTCTGAGCTCTTTATATCAGGACACGCAAGATATCGAAACAACAATTTTGACGAATCTGTACAAGCGTCAATCCTTGAAAGAGGACTGGAACAGTCCTCATGTCCATTACTATAAGAGAAACTATATGGAGCATTTTTAAATGGACATGGGATGGGTTTTCTGGACGAATCCACCCTGATCAATGTGTTGAGGGCATTGTCTGTTATAAGATCGCAACATTCACTGATAGAATATTGAGGATGATCACAGATAGCTAAAACAGAAATAAAATTAAACATTGAAAATCTGAAGCGAGGACTTCAATTGTAAAGTTTTGCTTCGAGTCTGTTTTCGGCAAAATACATCTAAAATAAGGTCTTTTAATATAGCAACTAAAAAAATGGTGATTCCATTTAAGATTTTAAAGTTAACCCCCTGGGACCGCCCCGGGGGGCCCTACCAAATTTTGAGTACCTCTCAAAATTCTTTTCCATTATCAAGGACTGCATGTAAAATTTCAAATTTCTAGGTTGAATAGTAAAAAAGTTATAAGGGTGCCTCCGACTTCATAAACTCGCTGTATATTTAAACCATGTAGAAGACTTATATCCAAGGCGGTCTCGTGAGGCAGTGTGCTTAATGCGTAGGCAACCTTTCCCCTTTAAATTGCGAAACTAATTTTCTGTCTGAAGTGCCCCCCCCCCCCCCCCCCCC
>CM022885.1:37229562-37244331 GCA_012654025.1 Pachypsylla venusta | reverse complement strand
GCCCCCCCCCCGCCGCCACTATCCTTCGTCTAAAGAACCACGGCTTTGGAGATGAGTTGCAAAAGTTCCGAAGCACATCATACAAAGATTTCGATTCAGAAGAGGATACCTAAATTCGTCGAGTTTTTGTACTTCCGGCATAAGTTCCGCTTGCGTTGCTGCCACCCCTCTAAATTTTAAATAGAAATTTTATAGTGTCCCCAAACGAACTCCAAAGAATAATTTTTGTAAACTCACCTTCCTTGTATTGAATAATGTTTATTGTCTTCATATAAATGACCAAACATCTGAATATTATCTCGGGTTCATTTTCAACTCTGAAAATTTTTAAAATTCAATTAGTCCAGCCGTTTTTCATTTCTTGAACCAAAAAATCTCGAATTGAAAAAATACGAACTGGGGTTTTTCTTAGATATTTCCTTTTTTGTGTTAAGCGTCAATTGTGTTGGCGAGTTTCAAAGCCCATCTAAAATATGTTGGGTACAAAAAAACCCTGAACATAAAGATCTCCTTTCTGTTCAGATTATCAGATAGTGTGCCATATGGAAATCTTAATCTTGGGTCAGAGATCCACAGGGGCACAAGTTCAACTATATAACAATGATTGACGGAACCAGTATAGATCATTCAGAGAAATTTTATCTGTGTTTCCTCTCTTCTTTTATCCAGAATGTCGATTTGGAGTTTTTCAGTCAATAATTCGTATTCAATATAGTGCGAGAATAAAGGATAAAATAATTATCTTTTTTGAAGATAATTACTTTATTTATTATTATTTATAAAATAAAACTTACCAAAAATACTATTTATAATTATTAAAATTAAAATTGTAACTTTCGAATCCTTCAACTTGACTGATGATGAATCGAATGATTCGAAACTAGTTTCAATTTTAACAATTATAAATACTATTTCTGGTAAGTGTTTTGTTTTATTTTATAAATAATAATGAATATTTTTAACAATAGTCACAATATTTTTAACACTTATAATTAACATGTTAAATAATAATTAAATTATCCTTTAGTTTTTTCAGAGATAATTCAAACAAGTGGCGGCGTCAGTCATTTTTTTAGACTTCTTTAAATATTTAATTTTTGTTTACCTTTGAATAAACATTCTTTAATCAGGGATTGAGCGATTCAGGCGTGTAAAGGTAATAAAAATGTAGTTTTCATCATTTTTGACAACAATCACGCTAGAGGCGAAAGTTTTTTCATCTCTGTTGACTATTGACCATGGGTATAAAGCCAGTCACAAATGCAAACACTTACTTATCCTGAATAATGTATTTGACATCTTCATTGTCATAGCAGGATCCTTTTGTTTCTAAGAAGGTTCGGTTGAATTGAATATGCTTTTCAAGACCTGACTGAAACCAAAGACCTGTCCAATTTACAGGAAAATTACAAGTACCTGGAAACAATAAAAATATATGTTAGAAATTAATTGTTTCATTAGACCGTGGTGCAATGAGATTAAAAAAGAAAAAGACTGTCAAAAATGTAGACACTACTTTAAAATATCACTTGGAAATCAATGGGTCAATGTACGAATGTTTATGCTAGTGGATCTCTTAAGTGCCTGAATAAAGTTTTTGACAGTAGTGACCCCCAATGGTGGCCAACGAGGGGAGCAAGCGAGCTTCATTAGGTGTGTTAAGAAGGGCATCCAGCCTTTAAAAAACTGTGCTTTAAGCAAATTGCAGTCACTACTCATTGATACTGTGAGAAGAAAGCGAGGGTTATCAAACAGGAAAAAATACAGTTAAAGAGAGTAGGCACTGAAAAAAATGTTGGCATGGTAGAATTAAAAAAAGGCAACGCCGACCCCAAATAGAATTGGGCAAAGATAAAGTTAAAGAAGAAGGAGTGGCCATATCCTCTCGTTAACATAAACTGTAAACTTATTTTTCCAGTTTACAATTCCGATTATTTCTACTCTGTGAACGAGTAGACATATACATGGTCTCCACCTCGCCCACAGGAATTACATATTTTAACAGACACTCTCACGCACTGGACTTTGGACATGATATGGCTCTCTACGTGCGATATTCTGTTTAAGAGCAGTTAATAGTATCAAATAATTACAGATATCGCCTGAGAGATTGTGATTAGATATATATATCTCTATTGTTAAACATGTTGTCTAAAGGTTCTGTATCTCTGTGTTCTTCAGGAATTTTCTGAGTTACGCTTGCTTTGCTACCTCTCCCTAAATTTTAAAGAGAAATTTTATAAGATGCAACCTTGCCCATTGGTAAGAATGGGGGCCAATAGTCAATAAACAGATTATTTACTTCGAAACAGGTTTAGTATTTTTTTCTTTTAATGCTAATTTATACATATTGAAAACATGTAGAAGACTACTTTCGAGGGCGCTCTCGTGAGGCAGTAATGCCTGCACTCAAGTATGATTTTTAAAACATCTTCTATCTACTCAATACAAAATTGTGACACAGTTTTACTCAAAAGACTTATAAATAACTGATTTTTTTTAAAATGGAACAAGTAGATATTCTCAGTAAATACTCAAGTGCGACTCCTTTAACACAGAAACAATATTGAATTGATTTTAATGTAAATGATCCTTACAAACATTTATCTTACCTGTACAACAATTTAACATATAATAAAACACAACAATATAAACACAATTTTTAATTGAGTTCATTTTAAATGAAAAACGTTCATTTGGATTCACATAACTTGATTATCAAATTAATTAATTAGTTTCTATTAAAAACGATTATTCTTGATTAAAACAAATATTTTAATTAAGAATTCTTAAACCATGCTTCAAATTCATTAAAAGGGAGGTGCAAAATCTTTCGTTATTTTTTTGCAAAACTTAAACGAATTATATTTTGAAAGTTTTATGAATAGAAAAACATATTTAAAGATCAGTATTATTGTTATTTGAATATCTTGACACTATCTAAATGTTCTGTTAAGAGACAATTTCCTATCCTCTACTTTCAATTAAGATAACAATTGAACAAAGACTACTTCTACTATTACAGATAGACCGAACAACGAAAGATATTCAAGACATCTTCAAGATCACAAATAATCAACTTAAAAAGTGAGAGAGAAAGAAACAGAAAAACATAAACAAAATAAAGATGGAAGCGACTGAAACCAGAATAGCATATTTTAAATGTAAATACCTAAATATCGTATTTTAAATATGAAAATACCTTTATTTCATATGGGACATGTCTGAAGATAGAAAAAAAGTTGCCAAAAAATTTAATTTCCTTTTTTTTTTTTTTTTGTTGAATTGGGATACTATGTCAAGTAAATCCATAATGAGGTAAAGAAAATACTATATCTTCACTTGACTGTATTTATAGTCAAGTGAAGATATAGATATAGTAATGAGGTAAAGAAAATACTATATCTTCACTTGACTATATTTATAGTCAAGTGAAGATATAGATATAGTAATGAGGTAAAGAAAATACTATATCTTCACTTGACTATATTTATAGTCAAGTGAAGATATAGTATTTTCTTTACCTCATTAATTTAATTTCCTTTAAGAAAATAAACCCGGAGCCCGAAGGGCTATGACTCCGGGGAGAACCGTAGGGTCCCATGGTTGTGGGATTTTTGAGGATTTTTGTCGCGTGCGGCGTGACACATCGCGGGAAAAATCCCACCAACCATATTTTTATTTTTTCCACTTCTCTTTTGTTTTGTTTTTAACTTTTTATGTTTACTAGTTAGCTTTATTGACATATTTTAACCCCCCTCGACAGGTTAGGAAACGTTTTTACGGCCATGCCTTTATTGCTTGAGCAAAATTTTTTTTCCCCAAACGGGAAAAATATTTTGAACGTGGATTTTTCCCTTGTTGGAGGACCCTACGGTTCTCCCCTAAGTCGGGCATAGCCCGAAGGCACAATTTTTTGTTTACAAAAAAAAAAAAACTAGTGAAATAAATACAAGATACAACTTCCATAGTGAAATAAATACAGGGTGCGGCAATTAGTTTTCCCACATTTCAAAAAATCGTGGGAGGGGGAGTGATAGTTGGAGGAGCGTGGGGTTTGTGATATTCAACACGAAATGACATCTAGTTTTTAGTTGTTGCAATGGTTTGGTCGAGCGTGCATCGTGCGTTCGTTGTCAAGTTGTTTCTTTAAAAAGTGAACCATTATAGCCACTCAGAGGACGTTACGCACAAGCTATGGTTTGCACTCCACGGATCCAGTTCCTGATCGAAAAACAATTTTGAGTTGAGTTCACAACTTTAGGACCACATCATCAGCTTTAGGCTGTATGGGGCTACGCATACAGCCAATCGTTCTCGTGAGATTCCGCAAGACATGTTCCCCGGTCGCCGGATTTGAGTCCCTGTGACTTCTTTCTGTGGAGTTACCTCGAGGCTGAGGTCTTCAAAAATCGCTCTGGAACCCTTGAAGAGTTAAAGGAGGCAATTCTGGAAGAAATCATGCAAATTGATGCGGGTGTGTTGACGAGAGTCATGGAAAACTTCCGCAAAATACTCCAAAAGTGTATCACTCACCCAGGCCGTCATTTGGACGACATTATTTACAAAACATAGATGGAAAAAAAAAAAATAGAATACACAGCCTTACAGAATATCAAATAATTTTTCAAATATCTCATTTGGTATTGATGTACCAGGTCATTCAAATGTGGTGACATTCTCAGAGGCCTGGTCCACATGAATGGTGTAGAATCATACAGAAAGGAACTCTATATTATTATTGATTGACGTAGTCTGTTCTAGGGGCCCTTCCCAATTACTAGTCTTCAAAATTAGATGTATGATAACAATTAAAAACTTTGGCAGCAAACAACTATTAGAATGCAACTTTAGAGCTGCATTCTTATATCATACATCTGGTCACAATAAATAAAATTGACATTTTGGAACAGTTAGAAGCTGGAAATTCACAATTGTTACCTATGCTTCATACCTCTCTCTCTCTAGTCTAAGCAATTGAATGAGGTCTACTGGTCACTGTCCGAATATATTCAGAATATTTAGGAATTTTTTATTTAATTTTTTAACCAATATCGAAATTTCCTATTTTTGAAAAAAAAAAATTAACTTCAAAAAAGGGTAAGAAAAATCGACTTTAAGTACCTATCTAGTTAATCATAAATATCTATGGAAAATTAAATAATGCGGGAAATTTTATTCACGAATGGGAAATTTTATTCACAAATGGGAATTTTTACATTCTACCCATTTAAGAGATAAATACTGTAAACAAAACAAATCAGACAAATCTTTATCTAAAAGCTTTCTCCCTAATCTATGATCCGGTTGCCTTGTCAGGTCGTGAGTTCTGCATGTTGGGCCCGTGTTCATCTCTATCATTAGATAATTATATGTGTTTAATGTTGATTAACAAAGAATAGGAAATACAGAATGCCCGAGGAGGGTGGGTGAAAGCAAATCTTCTTCGAGTTTTCTTTTCATATAAATATAAAAAAAAAAAAAAAATCCTCTTGAATAATTTCACAGTATGAAAGCTAACTTTTAAAGTTATGTTTAGAAATTTAATGTGTTTATAGTTCTAAAGTTTGTAAGTTTGAACACTCGTATAGTTATTTTCAAAGTTTAGTGATAAAAAAAATCGAAACCTTATCAACAAAGTTTTGTCTTATCTACAGAATGCATGCAAGGTCACATGGATCAGTTGGTGAGTTTAAATTTGAAAAATTCTTGCTCTTAGGAATTTTATTATTGTTACATTGAGTTTTATTAATAAAAAAAAAAAATATATAAAAAAAAAACTTCAATTCTAAAGTCCGAAAAAAGAGGCAGTTTGGAATGCTATGTTGTTTGAAATTTGTGGTAAAGGTGTAGTTTAGCCGATTATCTTTTCTCTAAAGAAATTGTCTTATGTGCCCAAGCAAGATATTATAGAATATTTCTAGATGGCGTTTTAGTACCGGGAATTCTCACATTTTCAAGAAAAAAAAAATTGTTTTATTGAGGTAGGTACAAATTTATTATGCTATTATAAGTTCAAAGTTGGTTTTATTGATTTTTTTTTATTTTTCAAGCAAAAACCTGGGGTTCCTAGAAATTTTTCAAATTAATTTGGTTATATGAATGAATCTGATTTTACTAATTTTCCGTTACGTTCTACGGCCTAAAGAATTTTTTTAGTCAAAATTGATGAAAATCAATCTATCATCAACTATCATTAATCAATGTGTTACACCCGGTATAAATAATGGAATGTTAAAATAATATTACATTATGTATCATGCGAGGAAATCCTAACTAAATAAAAATATGAACATGTTAACAATTTATTTGTCTGGTATAACACCCTGTATATGAGATAAATTACACCCTGTATATTTTTGGTACTAACCATGTAACTCTGCTTGATTTGGTGATTAAAATTACACCTCATACGTCCATATAGGTTCATTAGTTCGGAAAATATATAACATGTGTATCAAATAAATACCCCCAATTTTGAGGGTTTTTGAAAATTTGGGGCTGAAGGACNAAAAAAAAAAAAAAAAAAAAAAAAAAAAAAAAAAAAAATGAGCTATCGTTCATCAAAATCGGTCCAGTAGTTTTGGCTGTAGATGCGTCAAGATCAAAGAAGCAGACGATGAGAAAAAAATTATACTTTTCAAAAGCCTATATCTCCGATTTGACTTGATGGATTTTTTTGAAACTTTATATTTTTCGTCTCTGAGTTTACTCCATACGTAGGGCAAAATCATTTTTGTCCTGAGGTGTGTAGTTTTTCTTCTGGAAATAGCTGATACCGGCCATGTAAGCTGCGGCGTATAAAATACTCTTGGTAGCTACCGCTTTTTTTTGACATGCCGGGGCTGAGCGCTACCGCGCTCTTTAATCAATGCATTTCCCCCTAATTTTACATTTAGATCGTCTAAGATTATTATATACTACACATATCAACTGAATGAGTCATAAGTTGCTTGTGTATTTCTTTTTCTTTTGTATCGATATCATTATCTTCTTTCTGTTGGGGTGTGGCATTCAAAACATTAAACAATTAACTTTTGAATTTGGGTGTAAATCATGACCGCCTGATGTTAATCTTTTCAAAACGGAATTCTATGTCAAGTAGCACTAATTATATAAATCAGAAATCTGTGTGTTTGTACTTCTGAGGTAGGAGTTGTGTGTTTCAATAGTAAAGCCCAAGTGGTAGCGGATACCAGAAGATTGATGGAAATGGACCTCCTGAAATCATAGAGCCTCGGTAAAATTATTAGACTAAAAAAGGCATATCGCTTTTAAGTTACGGCCAAATTTTCAATTATTTTGACCAAATTCGGGAAAAATCTTAAATTATGTCGCGACAACATAAATAAACTCATGCGAGAAAGTTTTACGTGGCGTTTTAGTTCTTATTTTGGGACATAGTTTACAAAATAATGACCAGCCGTTCCAGAGTTACGAGTCCAAAATCAGGATTGGGCAAAATAAAACTTAGAAAATACTAACTACCCAAAAAGGCCATGCTGTAGGCGCCTGACGAAACATTTAAACGAGAAATGTGTCTTTTTAAAGGCTACAATAAACAGGGTGAACACGAACCTATCTTATTTGTCATTCAAAAAAAATAAATAGTAATTTAAGTCCAAGTAATCTCAAGTCCAAGTTTTCACTTGACTAAGTTTGATCGAGTTTTTATTGTTTAGTTTGTTGTTGATTTTCAAAACAAAAAAAAATATTTTATCAATTATTTTTGTTTTACAGAATGCTGAAGAAGAGGAACATGTCTTCTAGATTTGTTTTGGACTGGACAAGTGAAGACGTCGCAGAATGGTTGACGAAGAAAGGCCATAAGAAATATGTAGAGTTGTTTTGTTACCATCATCAGATAGATGGGCGAGCTCTTCTTTGTTTGAGTGAGACAGATATGAAAACTCCGCCTCTATGTATGAGCGTAAGTTTTTTTTTTCATGTTGACATTCTTCCAATTTCATTTTGCGGATCATCATCATCTTCTAAAGGCAATGCCTTGTCGTTCTCGCCACTGAAATTTATCTGATGCTACTATTTTCATTTTGCTGTAATTTTGGAACTCCATTCTGGTGTAGATATGTTTGAAGAGAGAAGTTCTTGGTCATCCACATCTTTTCACTCCTTGAACTTTCCCCTCAAAAATGTTGGAAATGAAATTGTTCTGCCTGATGAGGTGGCCAATAAGTTTTACTTTCCTTAGTTCAATATTTTTGATAAGATTTCTTTTTTCTTCTATTTCCCTTAATATTTCTTCATTTGTTTTTTTCTCTCTCCAAGATATTTTTAACATCCTTCTCCATAACCACATCTCCATCGCCTCTAGTCTTTTCTTTTCCTTTTTATCTAAAGTCCATGCTTCACAGCCATAATTCAAGACGCTCCAAACAAAGGTTTTAATAAATTTCTTTCTCGTTTCAATGCTGATTTTATTGTTTGTGAGCAAGGTCTTCTTGTTTTGGAAAGATATTTTGGCCATTGCTATTCTTTTCTTTATATCTGACGTACTTCTGTTTTCATTGGTTATTGTGGCCCCCAAGTAGCAAAATTCTTTTACTTGTCCAATACTTTCATGTCCTATTGTAATATTAGCTTGGATGTTGTGGTCTAGTTTGTCAATGATCATACATTTAGTTTAGTTCTAGTTTTAAAACTAAATGTATTTTGCGGATGACAAGACAAAAAACAAATGCATTTGCTAAGAGTTCTCGCTGCGGGCTTGAACCCGACATGTTCGAGACTCTTTTCGCCAATCTCATATCAACCCGTTTCTATCATTAAAAAAAAACAAAAAAAAACATGGAACTAGAAATGGGAGGAACAGTTGAATTCGTGAGAAACATCGCTACTACAACAACAAAATAAGAAACTTAGCGGTTCATTTGCACAGCCTAAACCGTATGCGATACTTATCAAATAATAATCGGCAATGGACCACTCCAAAACCATATCCAAACCCCCCAGCGAAAATATAAAGTCCACTGAATCTTAATTCGTATCCCAGCTTTGGTATATGTTCCTACATATATTTGGATAGGAAAAACTTTTTTTTCCTATCCAAATAGAATTTTTTTTTGTGCCAAAAGGAATTCTACAACCACGGGAAAGTTGCAGACATCAGCTAATCTTCTATATACAAGTAAAACTTTCATTGAAAAAAGTGGAATCGTCTAGATTTGTGAGATACACTGTCTCTAACATTTTTCTTTACATTGATAAAATCGTCTAGATTTGTGAGATACACTGTCTCTAACATTTATCTTTATATTAATAATCGTCTAGATTTATGAGATACACTGTCTCTAACATTTTTCTTTACATTGATAAAATCGTCTAGATTTGTGAGATACACTGTCTCTAACATTTATCTTTATATTAATAATCGTCTAGATTTGTGAGATACACTGTCTCTAACATTTTTCTTTACATTAATAAAATCGTCTAGATTTGTGTCTACACTGTCTCTAACATTTTTCTTTATATTAATAATCGTCTAGATTTGTGAGATACACTGTCTCTAACAATTTTCTTTACATTGATAAACTCGTCTAGATTTGTGAGATACACTGTCTCTAACATTTTTCTTTATATTAACAAACACAGTACAATCAATGCACACAATTACAATGTGCACACTCTCTGTACCTAATAAACAAAAGGATGCAATGGCTCATCAATCAATCAATGAAATAATAAAGGCCACTGCAATCATTAGATAAAAAGACTTCTTGATTGCTTTTCATGAGAATATAATGCCGTGAGTTCCCTTCCACATTGATAAAGGAAATAACACTAATTCTGACTTGGGTCCTATCTTGGGGACCATTTCACAATCTTCTCTTCTTCTTTAACTTCCCAATTCTATTTGGAGTTGGCGTTACTTTTCTTAATTCTACCATGCTACAATTATTTGTTCGGTGCCTACTCTCTTTAGCTGTAAAAATCTATTATTATTTTGTTTTAGGTTCTTGGTGATATTAAAAGATTAGTCATAGATTTAGGCCAACTAAAGTTGGATAATCGTAAAACACTTCTCAATAGAGGATATGATCCTGCATCATTAATCAAGCTGCCAGTAAGTACAACATTCAAATTATTTTTAGGCCAAAGTAGGCTGAAGCCCCAAAAAGATCACTTCAGAAGTCTACACTACAGTATAGACATTGTAGCCCAAATTTGGTGCCGTAGTACTCTAATGAAACTACTGCAAAGAAAAGATACAGTAAATACGAGTTCATTTAAGAAATAAAAGAACTCTACTTATTGCTTTTAGCAGTGTAAACCGTTGGGCTCTGGTTCTCACGAGTCTGTACTAATATTTTAGGCAAACATCTTGGGGTCTACACCGATTACCGACCTGCAATAAACTCTCTCTCTCGGTAGCAATAGTTTCCCATTGCAATTTACTGTTACTAGTGATTACTAGTATGTTTTGAGGTAGCGGCACCTGTTGTTGACTTATCCGTATGCTACCTACAATCAACTAAATGGTTTACGTTACACCATGAGTCCAGATTTATTAGGTGATTCAGAAAGTAAAAACAAGTGTTTTGATAAGTCCATATTGACTCATGTGGATTATATGCAAATATTGTGATTCTCAAAATTCACTCACATATGTAATAATAATAATAGTTCTTATTTATACTGCCCGAATAGGACTGAAGAATCCCTTTACACGGTCAGTTTGAGTATTATTATTATGTGGTAAATATCTCAAATTCATGAAAATAAAATTCCATGGGTTGGCTAGGCTTGAACACAAGCCCTACTGTTTACCAGTCAGAGCGTATTACCACTACACCACAAACTCATAATTTGCGAAAACACAAAATAGTTTTCGCAAATTACGTGAAACCGCAAAATAATAAATGAATGGTTAATTGCATACGAAATCAGATTCACGTAAAATAAGAATATCAAATAACAAATGCGGGTTATAAAAAAAAAAAAAAAAAAAAAAAAAAAAAAAAAAAAAAAAAAAAANAACCACTAGGCGAGGTTAATGCCTGAGGCATTTTCTACCACCTAACCCTTAGAGCTCTATTTTTATGTGGTCAAATACTCAAATTAATGAGAAAAAAATCCTGCTTCTGCTGGGGATCGAACACACGCCCTCCTGTTTACCAGGCGAGCGCTTAACCACTGAGCTACTGAGGCAGTAGCTCAGTGCGGGTTATTGTTTTTGAAAGAAACAAAAAACAAAGTTGATATCAGTCAGATTCGCGGATATTACGAAAATGAAATGACCCCATCAAAAATCAAAGAAACCCGTGGTGCTTAACATTAAAACTGGAGCACCTTGTATCCAGCTGACATTGCACACGATGTTGTCTCTAATGATGATGATGACCAGCGAATATAATTGTGAACGTTAGTGAACTCCACTTTTGACCCCGGTATACATCCCAAAATGCACTTGTATATATGTATGTATGTATGTTACGCGATACAAGCCACAATTTTCATTCGATTTTGACGAAATTTGGTATACATGTTTAGGACATGAAGAAAATTTGCTGTATAGTTTTTGGGGGCCCAATATTATGTTTTTTGAAAATGATTTTTATCTTTTTAGAGGTTTGTTGTAGAAACGTAAAATTTTGATATGTTATGACTGATGTTAAAGGCTTTTCGATTTTGAAAAATTTGAAGACCCTGGCTTTTTGATTTCGAAAAAATTGGGGGGCCCGTGGGGGGCCCAATATTTTGTTTTTTGAAAATGATTTTTTTAAATTTGATTAAGATGTTTTTTTTTCTTCTATAAATGACTGTAACACTAAACGTTAACACCTGACCATCTTGATCTACTAGTGTAATTCTCTCTATTCACTCCTTTCGCTTCCAGTGTTGTGTTGAAGCAGTGCGCTCTGCATCTCGAGATCATTTAGATATGCGGAGAGCATTAGAAGAAGGTCATGCTACCCGCCTTGATCCAGAGGTAATTATTTTTCCCGAGGTAATTATTCCAAACAACAGGGTGATTCTAAAAAAACTATCCCAAAACTTTCAGATCTGAAGATTTATGCACTCGTCAGATGCAGACACATCAAAATATCCAATTGGAAAATATATACCGGATACTTTGAAATAAACCACGAAATTTTGTCCCCTCAAAATGTTGATATGTGCACTACTATTTGCTCGATGAAAAATAAATAGAAATGAGTGATGTGCTAGCCCTTCAAAAGATACCGACACCAAAATACATTCCTGCCCTTTAACTTAACAGGTTTGATTACCTCTTGAGATTTTAAGATTTCTAGGTTCCGTAGATTATAATTTGATAATTGATTAAACGCCAATATCACTCATTACTCCTTATATATCGATACTAGCTGTTTTCCCGTGCTTCGCTACGGTTACGAAATTTGGATTTTTGTTGGAATCGACCACCCCAGAGTGAACACGGCTCCTATTTAGAAAATTCAATATTTTAATCAAGGATATTACTTTTTGCACTGCGAAATACCTTCGTATTAAATTTCAACTTCCTCGCTCATCCCGAAGTGATACTTCTTAATTATGGATTTTTGGTGGAACCGACCCCCAGAGTGAGCACCGCTCCTATTTAGAAAATTCAGTATTTTATTCAAGGATATGACTTTTTGTACTTCGGAACACCTTTGTATCAAATTTCAGCATTCTCGCTCATCCCGAAGTGGTACTTCTCAATTCCGATTTTTTGGTGGTGAAAGCCGTCCATAAATCGGTGAGAAACCGGAAAATTCCAAATTTTATATTTTTTATGGGGTCCCGATATACTATTTTGGGGGATCCATTCTCGGTCATTTTTCGTTATATCCTTTAGTTTGCCAGAAAAAAATTACAAAAAGATTACGTCATTTTTGGCGATAACTTACTCCCGCTTGAACTTTCGATTTTTTCCTTTCTTATTACGCACCTACATACTAAAAGGAATATGTGTGCCAAGTTTCAAGTCTCTAGGTTTAGCCATCGTGGAGCTACGTTGATTATCAGTCAGTCAGTCAGTACGTCAGTATACCAACTGGGCTTTGCGTTTTATAGGTATAGACTAATTTTGGGATTATAGTTTTAGGCACCTTATCTCTCAGTGGGAGTATGTTTAACACTCGTGAAAAACATAAAATTTTAAATGGGGTGGTTGTGTTTGACCTAAAGATTGATTCGATTAAAAATTGAAAAATCACACTGGCGTTGTCAACATTTTTAAAAATACTCCCCAAGACTGCCTAAAGATTCGTTTATAAATTTAAATAAAGGGTAAAACATCGAAAAAAATCACACTGGCGTTGTCAACATTTTTAAAAATACTCCCCAAGACTGGAAATAAACAATTCTGATCGATCTTGTAATGTTACGATTCCAGATAGTGCTGTTGAAAATTGTATATTTTACTACTGAAGGATTAACTGAGGGACAATATAAGTAACAAAGGGCACATCTGCCACTCACGAAAAAAAAAAATGAGCTATCGTTCATCAAAATCGGTCCAGTAGTTTTGGCTGTAGGTGCGTCAAGATCAAAGAAGCAGACGATGAGAAAAAAAGTATACTTTTCAAAAGCCTTTATCTCCGATTTGACTTGATGGATTTTTTTGAAACTTTATATTTTTCGTCTCTGAGTTTACTCCATACGCGCATCTGCCCCCCCATTTGATGTCAAAAAATCAATTTCTGAAGTCAAGTGATGTGTTTTTAGAATCACCCTGTCAAACTAACAATACTGATTACGTTTATCATTAAAACTAAATATTATTATTGAAGGCGTCAATTCTTGCAATCTCTATTGATAATGTGGCAACTGTATTACTTTTCGCTCTACAGGGGGAGTCATTTAATCAACCTTCTCAGATAATTCTAAAATTAATATTCAAACTTGAGTTTTATGAAAATTTGCGGGAAATATTATACGTACGTTCTTGCGCTAAAAGTGCTGACGTCACGGGAGTATCGCTTCTTGTGCTGTCCACCAATTATATCCATCTTCAATAATTCTGAGTTATTTGGGAATTGATTAAATCCGCCTCGGTAACTCAGTGGTAAAGCGGTCGTCTGTTAAACAGGAGGGCGTGGGTTCAATCCTCAGCAGGGGCAGGATTTTTTCCTTATTAATTTGAGTATTTGACCATATAAAATAGAGCTCTAAGGGTTAGGTGGTGGAAAATGTCTCAGGTATTAACCTCACCTAGTGGTTACCTTCCACTCAAGAGTTTATTTTATTCTATTTATTAAATGACTCACCCAGTATGAGTACATCAAATAGATTAAAAATAATTAATGAGTGGTGGATTGTATGAGACGAGTGACTGCAGTTTCGGGTTTCCCAAACTTTCGGGTTTCCCAAACTTTTATTTATTGTGACTGTTAGGAAGTCATACACATATACATGGACTGGTGACTGCAGTTTCGGGTTTCCCAAATTTCTCTTAAATTCTAGTTTGATCTATATTTATTGTGACTGTTAGGAAGTCATACACATATACATGGACTGGTGACTGCAGTTTCGGGTTTCCCAAATTTCTCTTAAATTCAAGTTTGATCTATATTTATTGTGACTGTTAGGAAGTCATACACATATACATGGACTGGTGACTGCAGTTTCGGGTTTCCCAAATTTCTCTTAAATTCAAGTATGATCTATATTTATTGTGACTGTTAGGAAGTCATACACATATACATGGACTGGTGACTGCAGTTTCGGGTTTCCCAAATTTCTCTTAAATTCAAGTATGATCTATATTTATTGTGACTGTTAGGAAGTCATACACATATACATGGA
>CM022885.1:37165755-37183879 GCA_012654025.1 Pachypsylla venusta | reverse complement strand
CAATACCTAAACTAAGTAGGTACTACATAAGTACTCTGTGCCATATTTGACGAGGTTTGCTCAAGTAGAACATGCAATGAAATATTTCAATACCTAAACTAAGTAGGTACTACATAAGTACTCTGTGCCATATTTGACGAAGTTTGCTCAAGTAGAACATGCAATGAAATATTTCAATACCTAAACTAAGTAGGTACTACATAAGTTGTTCAACTTGCAACAAGACAAAAAGGCTTTTCCCTATAAGTATTCGTTTATTTTTGGATTTTTTCCCTTTCAAAATTTAAATTTCATAGAATAAAAATGAGAATCAAAATACATTTTCCATCTTTCCTTCTCTTTCTAAAAGAAATTTTATTTCTAAGATAAAAAATAAGAGTAGTACGAATTGTGCGTTTTTTGAACGGAAATTTAGTAGGTATTCAACCCAAATATAAGGATAATTTATTCTTATAGAAGATATCAAGTACAATTGTATCTTTATTCCAGATTTGTTGTCAAAGAAAGAGAGCGTGAATATACTTCTGCACAACGAAGTCAAATTGCATGGCAAATACTCACCAGGGCCAAATATGGAGATGAAAATCAAGTGAGTGTTAGATAATGGGTTTCTGGCTTTCATGTCTTCCTCAACTAGTTTCCGGGTCCACTGCTATAAAATATTTAGGTATGATCTATACTATAAAAAGGTATGATCTATNAAAAAAAAACAATTTTAAAATGGCCTTGACATTTGAAAGAAACAGTATTATTTAAAGGTATATTTTTTGGTGAAGCTGGATAAGGAAAGGCAGTAAGTAGAATTCGGTTGGTACACCAACCGGCCCAATTAACTCAGTTAATGAAACATATGGGTTTTTCGCCNCTCTAAGGCCCGATCCTACCACGACGTGTTTTCAGAGAGTTTGATCTAACACTCTGTCAACCTGTGTTAATACTATACCCAAACCCGAGTGTTTCAAAACTCGGCTTTTGGTAGGACCGGACCTAAAGGGTCAAGTTGTACTTGATCAATTAGTAATCCCCACGGAATTTAGGTTTCTAACAAAACGAGCCTCCAATCCCTCTATGGATTGATGACAACCTTGTTTTCCGTACTCAAGAACTCATAGCATATTTCTTGAAAGAGTAACTCGATAAAATCTGGTTCATATATCAATTTCGATGATCTAAAAATCATACCCAGTCTTGTTATTTTCAGTTATTATTTTTGGAATGGGCCCGAGCTTCAAAATGGAATACAAAACAGCCATTATGTCTTGTGCGAAAATATTTTGGTGATAAGATTGCATTATATTTCTCCTGGCTTGGATTTTATACTTCCTTATTGGTGTATCCAGCTACTATTGGATCGCTTTGTTTTGCATATGGAATTTTTTCTATGAATTCAGCGGAAAATATTCCAAGGTAGGTGTGGTTGATCATAAATATTTTTGGGTTCCTGTGTTCATGAGAATGTTGAGTTTTACCTGAAATAGCCGATTTTTAATTTAAGAAAATAGACTTGGCCATACACATCTGACTCACTGTTACCTCATGACAAAATCCACTCCACCTGCATGTGATGTCTGTCAAGTCCAGCTATCAGTTGGTCATAACGAATGCAAAAGTTACGAGACCGTCAAAAAGGACATGGCTTCCACGTCTTCTCACAACTCTACTATCCACCGATGAACCAAGGGAAATCATTTCGTACTTACACATGACCAAACTACTCCAACTGATTTAAGTGCTGCTCAGAGTGCTCAGTGGTGTATATAACAAATCCAGTTGGCACGCACCACTTTAAAATAATAGAAGAAAGAAGAAGAAGATTCTGAACACCTTTGGTATCTTCAATTAAGCAACACATTTATTTTTGTTTTCAGCCAAGAAATATGTGATGTTAACATAGCTGGGAATATTACGCTTTGTCCGCTGTGTGACAAAGCTTGTCAATATCAGAAGCTGGGAGATTCTTGTATATTTGCAAAAATAACGTTTTTATTTGATAATTCTGCAACTTTAGTTTTTTCAATTTTTATGTCATTTTGGGGTAAGTTTGAAATTTTTTAATATATTTTATCATCTCTCCAATGTTACAGGACACTTTGTGTTCTAGAAACTTTGTGTTCTTTGAAGGCACATGGGTCAAACCAGGCAGTATATTTTCCAAAACTCTTTCCGCCCCTAAATTTACCCTAGAATTATTCCGAACCTATCGATAAAATCCACAGGACATGACTGCCTTGTTCACTACCTCCACAAAATCGGCCACAAATCTTTTCTTATCTATTCTCTCAATGTAGAAAATGTAGAAAAATGTTTATTACATAAAATTCAAACAATATACAAAATTAGAGTTTCCCTCCCTAAGCTACACGGTGTAGCTTCTAAGTAGAGAATTCACGCGGTAAATTAATCTAATTCTATCATTTGCAAACAACATTGGCTAAAATTAATTTTTAATTGGACCCTTGTAAATAAAATTAAAAAAGAGATCCCCTGATGAAAATTTAAATCATTCCAACATTTTTTAAACAATTAAATTCGGATACTTAAGAATCTCATTGAAAATATAATACCTTGGAATTAATAGAATCAATTTTTTTTTGTTAGCGACTACATTCCTAGAGCTTTGGAAACGACATCAAGCAGTGATAGCTTGGGAATGGGATTTACAAAACGCTGAGGATGATGAAGAAGCCCGACCTGAATTTGAAACTTCTGTAAAAACTTTGAGAACGAATCCCGTCACTAGAAGAAAAGAGCCATATTTACCAGCTTCTAGTAAAGCAGTTAGGTTTGCTGTTTCTGCGGCTTCTGTTCTTTTTATGGTAAGCTATTTTTAACACTTATACAGGATGCGGCAGAGGAATAGGGTGTAGAAAAAAAATCATAACTTCGTTAATATTGATGTCAGGACATTCGTAAGGATTTACCATTTAAAAATATTAAGTACGGAAAATTACATAAGGCATACTTAACGGGCGTCACGTTTTCGTCAACACAGTTCTGAAACTGTCTCCGGAAAATGCCGTCTACTCTTTCCAGTAGGTCTGCATTGATGAGGGTGATTTGATGTTCGATTGACGTCTTCAGTTCTTGCAATGTGTGTGGTTTACTCTCATAAACATGTGACTTAGGGTAACCCCATAGAAAAAAATCACATAAGGATAGGTCGGGGGACTGAGGAGGCCATAAAATATTATCTAATCTTGAAATGACGTGGTTGGGAAATAGGGGACGACGTTCAACATTTGCGGGAGTTTGCGCAGTTCTTTGAGCACCTGGAGGTTTTTCATTAAACTGCCACCTGAAGGTTGTTAACCCAACGAAGAATTGTGTCACGTTTAGGTATACTATCGTTTCGAGCAACATTGAATTCGCGTCGAAACTCACGCTGAACGGCAATGATGGACTCGTTACTCCTTACGAAACTGTCGTATGCTCCATGATGAGAACTGGCAAACTAAAAATAAAAAATGGGGTTAACCTACGAGTAGAATGCGTGCAGCCTCCACTCCCTCGCTTACATAACGCCTCAGTACAGTCCGTTTCAAAAACACCTTATTCCTGCCGCACCCTGTATTATCCAATGGAAATACAAATCAAAAATACGCTCTGATATGGAGAAACAACGTAAAATTTTTGTACACACTGTGCACATAGCTCGAAATTCATTTGAGCATAATCAGAGTGTTCACAGGTGTTGCATATGCCACTATGGCGTACACACCAGAGCAATGCGATAGATATTGGCCAATACTTATCACAAGTGATTTTTATCGCATGCGATACACTGACTGTGCACATAGCTCGAAATTCATTTGAGCTAATCAGAGTGTTCACAGGTGTTGCATATGCCACTATGGCGTACACACCAGAGCAATGTGACAGATATTGGCCAATACTTATCACAAGTGATTTTTATCGCATGCGATACACTGACTGTGCACATAGCTCGAAATTCATTTGAGCATAATCAGAGTGTTCACAGGTGTGGCATATGCCACTATGGCGTACACACCAGAGCAATGTGATAGATATTGGCCAATACTTATCAACGATGATATTTTATCGCATGCGATACATTGTTTCACACCAAGGCAACTTTTATTACCTGTTTCTTCTGATAAAATTGAAAATGACTATATATTATGTATATGGTACCTATATTAATTTTATACAGTAATAAATACTAAAGAATTATAATAATGTATTAAAATTCATTTCACTGATAAAAGAATGAGCCCTATTGGGGAAGGAGATATTAATGTTTTAGCTTATTGGAACATGAGAGTTGGAGATTATAGGTACGTAATGTCACTAGCGATAATTATCGCCGATAAAAGATGCTATCACCCTGGTGTGAACAAATCAAATGTATTTCTTTGGGTTTTAAAGCTAAAATGTTAATGTTCATCGCTCGCGAATCACTTGTGATAAAATATCGGCCGATATTTAGGTATCGCTTTGCTCAGGTATGAGGGGTACAGGTGTGTGGGGTCTGTGTTTAAATCTATGGAGAAGCGGTTTGGAGTACGAGCGCATGTTTGTGGACTCAGAAGCATGACTGGTAATGCAGATTCTTTAAATCTTTGCAGCACAGCTATAGGAGCCACTCCTGTGGTCCCCACAGGAACCGTTGTTTGGACTGCTCTGACATGGTATCTGCTCATGGCAAATGATTGAGAACACACAAGCGCCTATTTCTATTGGTTTCTAGTTGTTTTAGAAGCAATTTTGTCGAAACGTCTCCGGTTGTTTCACAATCTTTCTAGTTTTAGAGGCGAAATTTTGCTCGAAAAATTGTTCTCCATACATGAAAGACCGAATATGTACACAGAGTCTTGTACTGCACAGAGTTAATCAATCCCTTACTACTGAAACCTGCGGACCTCTATCTCAGTCTTATCCAATAGTTCTGGAGAACTTGCGATTGTAGCGGATAGTGAATCGACTTATATAACTTGGTGAAACTGTCCCCAGATAGTTGGTTCTCCGTACCAGGACAACCCAAACACTCAAAAGTGTTTGGCCAAAGACAGCAATGCAAACCAAAAGAAGACCCATCGGCTCACAGTAATTATACTAATTTTTTCTGATAATGATTATTTACCGTAATGAAATTGATTCTAGTCTTCTTTGGCTCATGATTGCTACAACAACAACAACAACTTGGTGAAACTAACGGTACTACTATTAATCCTGCATTAGATACTGTTGATTGCTAAATCGTTTTTTCAGATCCTCGTGGTTTTGTCAGCAGTTCTTGGTACAATTATCTACCGCCTGAGTATCGTCGCAGTGATGTATGATGGGGGTAACTCCTATATTAAGACGCACGCCAAGATCCTGACATCTGTGTCTGCCGCTGTCATGAATTTGATGATCATCATGATATTGACAAAGGTGAGTAAAAATGGTCACAAATTCTTTAACTCTCCTGAGTTGGTTGTATTTGGGTGACACAGAAAATCGTATTATAGATACGAATGCTACTCAATTGTCTTCAGGAAGCTGAGTTACTTCTAAACGCTACCAGACCGAGCGGAAATTCTTGCTCAAGTATTTGATTCGGCATGTATTTGATTCCTGTACGTCCTTATCGGAATCTGAAGTGTTTTTTAAAAAGACCAAGTACATTTGTATTGACTATCCTATCTCGTGTTCGTGACATCTTCATACTAGACTCTAAATATATCCTTAATTCTTTCCTCAGAGGCTACTTTTTTGAGGAAGCGCTGTGGAGTAGGTGGATGGTGGTTAATAGTTTTATTTTTGCAATGTGCATTGTACTATTAAATTAGTTAATTAAATTAGTTACCTTCACACATACTGCAGCTCTTTGTATACTTATTTTACAGCTATATGATTAAGTCGCGCGAAGCGTGCAAGTATTTTATTTTGGAATTTGAATGGAGCATTAAAAATCGAGTGTTGAAAAGTTGAAATGATTTATTAATAATATTACGAAGGAAAACAGTTAAAACCAAAACTTAAACATGAAATGAAATTCCCAAAACACACTCCCAACCTTACTCTGTCTTCCATTTTTAAAAGTAATTTTCCTCAAAACCGCAACCTCTTTACTTGTTTCTCTTTTTTTCCTTCCACAATCAAGTGGGGTCCTTATTTCGGGTCAATTATTTTATGTACATGTTCTAAAGTCTTCCACATTTAATATCAATTTTTTTTAATTGTCATCAATAAAAAAAATAATTATTTTTGTTATTGGTCTAGTTTGTATCACACTGGATTTGCACGAGACTGGGTTACAATCGTGGCGGAATTGATAAATTTTTCGCAACTGTGCTCCGATGTTCGGGACACACTCAGCCTTTGAGTAGCTATTTAAGATGTGAGAAGCGATCAGTGGTGACAGTATAAGAGCAAAAATAATGATAATGTGATGATTTAGTGTAATGGCTCTTGTATTGCTGTGATATCCACTAGGGTAAGTTGTGACACTGCAATAAAATGCGTTAACACAAATAAAATCGGTGCTGAGAGCTAAAAGTGAAAAAATAATGATAAATAATTGCTTTATGAAAAGAAAGGAAGAAGCGCGTTTCTCGTATTGTAATAAAATTACCTAAAGAAGGCAATGCAATAGAAGAAACTGCATAAAGGAGACGATTATTTGTTTCCAAAGGTGGCGAAGGCGCCCCCGGAATGGAAAATAATATTTTCCCGAGGCCCCTTTGTCGAAGAAAATTGGGGCTCCTGATGGATTTCTCAGTAACATGAAACCTAATTACCCCGCAGTAAAATCATAAAATTTAAATTAAAACGAAGTTTTTAAGAAACATTTTTACTTCCAAATTACTGACGCAGACGTTGAAAATAAATCTTTCAAGCTGGAGTAAATATTCGAGTATGATGTAATCTGTGCACCGAAGACGTCCAATTAGGTTTTTTTTTTCTTGGGGCGTAAATATTTTTTTCATTTCTTAGAAGATTTGCCAGCATAGTTTAGGGAAAGCTCAATGTAATTTTGAAAATTTAAATTATATTCTCTTATTCTGTACGAATACAAATCATTCGTAGCTTTGGTTGTGAGGAAGTAAAATACAATGTAAATAAAATATAATGTTTTATAAGTAATAAAAAAAAAAAAATCTGTAATTTTATGAGAAAGTTTAAATTGAGCGTGGGTAATAGTAAGGTATGCACAAGCACATTGCACATAACTATCTTCATTATATAATAACTGTTATTAGCAGCAAGAAACACGCGACAGGTTCAATCGTAAAACGTGCAATTTTATGAAACATATACACTTATGTGTATTAATAAAGTCAGGAGCTCAGTCACAGTTTGTATTGCTATTTCACATACTGCATCCTCTTAACAAGAGGAGAAGCCCCGTGGAGTATGTCATTTGCTGATGACATTGTTCTCTGCGAGTTCACTCAGGTAAGTCAGGAGGTGAGTCACAGTTTGTATTGCTATTTCACATACTACTATACTACATCTTCTTAACAACTTCAGTACCAAAGTCACATGAAATAGTAATTTTATGTGACTTTGTGGTCAGAGTGCCATGCGATTCCATTGAGGTTCTATTTATAAGGAGAATAACTTCGTTAGGTTGTGGAACCGCATATTAAACTTATTTGTTTGGAATGGCAGAATCAAACTGTCTGCTTCTAATAGGTATGTCAAAATTTTCAAAGTTTTTAGCTCATATCTTGCAAAGGTTCTTCGTTTTATTGAAAACTCATCTAACAGAGATCAATTCGATTATTATCTTTTTTTTTTNACATTTAAAATATTTGTTTTTGAGTTCATGAATTACTATTCTTCCCTTATCTACATAGCTTTCTTCAAGGTAAGTTAATACATTTAAAATATTTGTTTTTGAGTTCATGAATTACTATTCTTCCCTTATCTACATAGCTTTCTTCAAGGTAAGTTAATACATTTAAAATATTTGTTTTTGAGTTCATGAATTACTATTCTTCCCTTATCTACATAGCTTTCTTCAAGGTAAGTTAATACATTTAAAATATTTGTTTTTGAGTTCATGAATTACTATTCTTCCCTTATCTACATAGCTTTCTTCAAGGTAAGTTAATACATTTAAAATATTTGTTTTTGAGTTCATGAATTACTATTCTTCCCTTATCTACATAGCTTTCTTCAAGGTAAGTTAATACATTTAAAATATTTGTTTTTGAGTTCATGAATTACTATTCTTTCCTTATCTACATAGCTTTCTTCAAGGTAAGTTAATACATTTAAAATATTTGTTTTTGAGTTCATGAATTACTTATTCTTCCCTTATCTACATAGCTTTCTTCAAGGTAAGTTAATACATTTAAAAAAAATTGTTTTCGAGTTCATGAATTACTATTCTTCCCTTATCTATATAGCTTTCTTAAAGGTAATTTGTTTTTGAGTTCATGAATTACTATTCTTCCCTTATATACATAGCTTTCTTCAAGGTAAGTTAATACAATTAATATATTTGTTTTTGAGTTCATGAATTACTATTCTTCCCTTATCTACATAGCTTTCTTTAAGGTAAGTTAATACATTTAAAATATTTGTTTTTGAGTTCATGAATTACTATTCTTCCCTTATCTACATAGCTTTCTTCAAGGTAAGTTAATACACATTTAAAATATTTGTTTTTGAGTTCATGAATTACTATTCTTCCCTTATCTACATAGCTTTCTTCAATGTAAGTTAATACATTTAAAATATTTGTTTTTGAGTTCATGAATTACTATTCTTCCCTTATCTACATAGCTTTCTTCAAGGTAAGTTAATAGGTGTTCGAAAAAGGGCGTATGTTAATATCCAAAACTTTTCAGGACAGCACTTTGAAGTTGTAGGGGGACTGGGGCAAGATGGGATAGCTAAAGTTTGAGCGGGAACTTCCAAATGAAAAAAACAAAAAGAAATATATTAAAGAAAAGCAAATTTTCTTTATTTTTAAAAAATCAAAGAAAAAAGTTTTAATGATCAAAAGATAAAAAGCTTTTTGTCCTTGCCCCACCGTTGGGATAAGATGGGATACCTACGGGCAAGATAGGAAATGTCATTTGAATATACGTAAGAAATATATGTAAGTTACCCATATTGATTTCTCTCCACCAGAATCGATTTATTTTTTAACATTTGCCCTTCTTTCATACACCTAATCAAATGTATTTCGTCTGCTGGAAACGATGATAATATGGCCCTCTAGCCATGGGCGTAGGAAGGGGGGGCAGCTGCCCTCCCCCCTAGGCCAGATGCTAGCTACGCCCTTGGGCCAAGATTCAAACACTCTTCCAAAAAATCCCGCCTATGAAAGTAGTGATATCTATTATAGGGGGCCTAGTTTATTCTTGCTGCTTTCCATCTCACACATAAAATTAATATTGTGCTTTCTTCTGTCTCAACTCTCCTAAAGTAATACTTATTGGTTTGAAACAGAGTTTTTTAAAGGCTGAACGACATTCCATTTACACAGACTTCTATATTTACACAGACTTGGGACCGTCACCTAATGAAGCTGGTATGCTCTCCTCAGTGCCTACATTCCTCTTGCTCGATAAATTCTGAAAGAGCCTAAAATATCAAAATTGTATCTGCGTATGTCCTGAACGCGGAATGTCGCCCCCCCCCAATAACTTAATCATCAGTTACCCCTGGGGGGGTTTATTATTAAATAAGTAACGATTTACTTTATCGACCCCCACCCCCTCCCTCCCGACATGAAGATCTCACCTGCCCCCCCCTAGGCCAGATGCTGGCTACGCCCTTGCCTCTATCTGTATTTTAATGTTGTGAACTGTGTATTTGTTTTTTCCTTCACCCTGAATGCAATTAGCTTTATCACGCTATTCTTACTCACATAATTTTAAGCCTAAATGTTTGTTTTGCGGATTACACATCTGTTGTCGAGTTTCTAAACCTAGTCGTCTTTTGGAAGCGACTACAAATTCACGCTACTACGAGAGAATAGAAGCGACTACAAGTTCACGTTACTACGAGATCAAGTTCATGTTACTACGAGAGAATACAAGCGACTACAAGTTCACGCTACTACGAGAGAATACAAGCGACTACAAGTTCACGTTACTACGAGAGAATACAAGCGACTAGAACTTCACGCTACTACGAGAGAATACAAGCGACTACAAGTTCACGTTACTACGAGAGAATACAAGCGACTACAAGTTCACGCTACTACGAGAGAATACAAGCGACTAAAAGTTTTAAATCCTCCTGCAGTTGCATTTGTCGCTTTAAATCGTTCGCTAGTAGCTTGCAATTGAGCTTAGTCGCTTCCAAAGGACGACCGTCCTAAGACATTGATTCTTGTTCTGGAGGTTGCCACTGTGTATAGCATCCAGAGCGAAGAAAATTGCTTTTCAACCTGAAATAAAACAAAATCAATTCTGGGGCATAAACTTTTTTCTTAAAAAAAAAAAGACTTCTCAATTTTTTTTTAAACCCTCTCGCGCCCGTAATAGCAAACTTGCTACGAACGTTGGTGAGTTATGCAATTTTGTTTCTGCCCCCGCTTAGTATTAGCTGTAAGGGTAAAGAACCTTTCACACAATGCTCTGAAATCAACAAAAATACTAAGGGGGGACAGAAGCAAAATTAGATAATTCACCAAATTTTGGTAGCAAGTTTGCTACCACGGGCGCGAGAGGGTTAAACGGATGAGACAAAATGGTTATCTAAATGGTTATCAAAATGGATAAGACAAAATGGTATTTATGTTGTCGCGACAAAATTTGAAATATTGACCAACATGGCGAATCAGCCGTTACTCGAAACATTTGGATGAGGAGAAGGCCATTTTCATTGATTTTTTAGATATTTCTCAAGTTTATTTCAAATTGTGACTATGTGGTTTTAGAGAAATGTTTTCGATATTTCTTTTCTGATTATTTTCAGGGTCGGTTTTATAGCCACCCTGGAGATGGACAAAATCGTAATCAAGTTCTTTCCAAATTAAAAGGTGACGTCTGTGATCCTGCAGGTTGTTTAAGTGAATTATGTATTCAACTAGCAATCATTATGATTGGAAAGCAGTGCTTCAATAATTTCTTGGAGATTGCAAATCCGTAAGTATCTAAACTTATTCACCTCTAGTTTTATGAATATATAATTGAGCTAGGGATGGGCTAGAGTCATCCACGAGTCGAGTCATGTGTCGACTTCACGACTCGACTCACTCACGAGTCTTTTTGATATGAGCCGACTCTTCAAAGAGTCGACTTACGAGTAGCTTTTTTTTGTTGACTGATAAAGATAATAAAGGGAGAAATATTTTTCCGGGTGTTTGTTGTTTACTGAAGGAAAATGTTCTTTTATTCTGGTGACGATTGATTGTGATGTCTTTTTAATGTATTCGCCGAAGTTGGGGACGTTTATTTGGTAGACCCCCCTCTTTTGTCATTTGGTTTTCTCGTGCCTTTCAGATCAAATAAGGCGTGTTTGAAAATTATCACTCGAAATGAGTCGAAGTCGAGAGTCGACTCATATTTGTGAGTCGAGTCATGTGAGTCGAGTCACGTAAGAGAGTCGAAAATTCCATCCCTAAATTGAGCCTTGTCAAAGGCGTCATTTCTTCCAATCCATTTATGACTTTCTAACATTCTAATATGAGAAAAGTATATCATTTTTGAGATTGTAAGAAGTTACTTGAGGGTGACATCCTCAAGGGCCGAGTCCACTTGAGCTGATGGTGTAATACAAAACACATCACTGTAATATCATTATGTTTGTAACTCTTGTGTCACTGACTACTGGAATTATATTACAGTGATTGTCATGCTTCTGGGAGCCAATGTCAATTATTAGCCACCAAGAACTAGGGATGGGCTAGTCATCCACGAGTCGACTCATGACTCGACTCACTCACGAGTCGCATCATCTTTTTGAAATGAGTAGACTCTTCAAAGAGTCGACTTACGAGTAGCTTTTTTTTCTTGACAAAGATAATGAAGGGAGAAATATTTTTCCGGGTTTTTGTTGTTTACTGAAGAAAAATGTTCTTCTATTTTGATGACGGTTGATGGGGACGTTTTTTTGGTAGACGCCCCTTTTGTCAATTGGTTTTATTATGTATTTCCGATCAAATAAGGCGTTTTTGAAAATTGTCACTCGATACGAGTCGAGATCGAGAGTCGACTCATATTTGTGAGTCGAGTCATGTCGACTCACCTAAGTGAGTCGAAAATCCCATCCCTACCAAGAACAGATGTATGATGACAATTAGAAACTTTAGCAGTAGACTATAACTTATCTAGAGCTGCTGTCGCATACATCAACAATCCACGCCTTACCATCTTTTCCTGAGGAAAAATAAATTCTGAGATGAAAGATTTTCAATATTTTTAAATTTTCGTCGAATTGAGTTTTTCAAATTTAAAATTTGAAAATTTGAAAAAGGAAAGATTTTCAATATTTTTAAATTTTTGTCGAATGAGTTTTTCAAATTTAAAATTTGAAAAAGGAAAGATTTTCAATATTTTTAAATTTTCGTCGAATTGAGTTTTTCAAATTTGAAAATTTGAAAAAGGAAAGATTTTCAATATTTTAAAATTTTTGTCGAATGAGTTTTTCAAATTTAAAATTTGAAAAAGGAAAGATTTTCAATATTTTTAAATTGTCGTCGAATTGAGTTTTTCAAATTTAAAATTTGAAAAAGTCAATTCGACAAAAATTTAAAAATATTGAAAATCTTTCCTTAAACAAAAAAACCTATAGTCACTAAAGACATACCTTAATTATAATTATTACTAGCAGGATACGCCCGCTTCGCTTGGCGCCTTAGAGGCATGGCCGTTTATAGTTTCAACCCCAAAAGTAGCCTATGTCCTTTCCTAAAGTTTAGTCTATCTCCATACCAAATTTAATCAAAATCGGTTCAGTAGATTAAGCGTGAAAGCGTAACATACATACAGACAGACAGACAGATAGACAGACAGACAGACAGACAGAGTTACTTTCGCATTTATAATATTAGTATGGATTATTATACTGGAGATAGTGGGAATCGTGGGATAACCAACCTTTTCGGACCCCAAAAATGGATGGCCCCTTTGCCTATTAGGAAAACGAACGTGGACTGTCGAGATTTGGGCGAAAAATTGGTTTAAGGAAAGATTTTCAATATTTTTAAATTTTTGTCGAATTGACTTTTTCAAATTTTAAATTTGAAAAACTCAATTCGACGAAAATTTAAAAATATTGAAAATCTTTCCTTTTTCAAATTTAAAATTTGAAAAACTCAATTCGACGAAAATTTAAAAATATTAAAAATCTTTTCTTAAAGAAAAAACCTATAGTCACTAAAGACATACCTTAATTATAATTATTATTATTATACTGAAGATAGTGAGAATCGTGGGATAACCAGCCTTTTCGGACCCCAAAAATAGATGGCCCCTTTGCCTATTAGGAAAACGAACGTGGACTGTCGAGATTTGTGCGAAAAATTGGTTAGCCAGCAGTAGACAAAGCTGGGTTTTTATTTACAAGTTATAGTTGTATGCATGATTTTTTATAACATAGGTGCTATATCATATTCCTCATAAATAATAATAATGCACGTGCCAAAATTTGGGACACTTTTTTCTTGCGTTTTTTAAAAACTTCTATGGAGGACCTCCTCACAAAAGTATTTTGAAATCAATCATTTGTGGCTCCTAGGGGTTATGCGACCACATTGGTTGAATGTGCATAGCTACCCCACTGTGAGAAGTTACTTTAGGGTGACATAATGCATGTGCCAAAATTTGGGACACTTTTTTCTTGCGTTTTTTAAAAAAAGTATGGAGGCCCTCCTCACAAAAGTATTTTGAAATCAATCATTTGTGGCTCCTAGTGGTTATGCGACCACATTGGTTGAATTGGCATAGCTACCCCACTGTGAGAAGTTACTTTAGGGTGACATAATGCATGTGCCAAAATTTGGGACACTTTTTTCTTGCGTTTTTTAAAAAAAGTATGGAGGCCCTCCTCACAAAAGTATTTTGAAATCAATCATTTGTGGCTCCTAGGGGTTATGCGACCACATTGGTTGAATTGGCATAGCTACCCCACTGTGAGAAGTTACTTTAGGGTGACATAATGCATGTGCCAAAATTTGGGACACTTTTTTCTTGCGTTTTTTAAAAACTTCTATGGAGGCCCTCCTCACAAAAGTATTTTGAAATCAATCATTTGTGGCTCCTAGGGGTTATGCGACCACATTGGTTGAATTGGTATAGCTACCCCACTGTGAGAAGTAACTTTAGGGTGACATTCTCATCGTGGTAAATACACCTGAGAGTTGGAACTTACATATTGGCCATTTTGCCCTGTGTTGTTGCTCAATATGTTTGTTCTCACTTAGAAGATTTCTTTTTTAGAAATAATAAAAATAATAATTGGAATTTTCCTTATTTGAAACGTGACTGTTACGTGACTGGCTTTCACTAAGTTAACACTTTGTTACTTCTTAATCAGAGTAAAATAGTGTCATCTGCAAAGTTGTGTCACGTACATTGGACACTCCTGCGCGTGTTCTAGATTTAAAAGAAAAATCTGGTGTGAACATCACACGACTTTCCTTATCTATAAAAAGAAGAAGAAAGTATTGAAATGGGCTAAAATTTTCGATGTCGAGTTTGAAGTTCCCAGAGCGGAAATCTATAATTATAAAACGCAAAGCCCAGTTGGTATACTGACTGACTGATGTACTGACTGACTGATGTACTGACTGACGTACTGACTGATAATCAACGTAGCTCCACGATGGCTAAACCTAGAGATTTGAAATTTGGCACACAGATCCCATTTAGTATGTAGGTGCATAATAAGAAAGGAAAAAATCGAAAGTTCAAGTGGGAGCAAGTTACCGCCAAAAATTACGCTTTTTAGCGGTTTTTTTTGTATTATTTTTCTGGGCAAACTAAAGGAGATAGCTAAAAATGACCGAGAATGGACCCCCCAAAAAATCGGAATTGAAAAGTACCACTTCGGGATGAGCGAGAATGCTGAAATTCGATATATAGGTGTCCGGCAGTACAAAAAGTCATATCCTTGAATAAAATATTGAATTTTCTAAATAGGAGCGGGGATCACTCTGGAGGTCGGTTCCACCAAAAATCCATAATTTAGAAGTATCACTTCGGGATGAGCGAGAAAGCTGAAATTTAATACGAAGGCCCACCAAAAAAGTAATATCCCTGAGTAAAATATTATATCCCTGAGTAAAATATTGAATGTTCACTCTGGGGGTCGGTTCCACCAAAAATCCAAATTTCGTAACCGTAGCGAAGTACGGGAAAACAGCTAGTGCAATTATATATTACACTTCAACCTAAGTTGTATTTTTCAATTTCTTAAATGAAATTGATATGAATTGGCACTCAATTTCAAGTTCTAGCTCTTTCCCTTCTGGTTTTAGGTGGAACCGCCAAAAAGCGGCCTTCAACCGCTAATTAGCGTCAGCAATATATTACACTTCATCCTAAGATGTATTTTTCAATTTCCGTTCTCATTTTAAGCAGGATATGGGAAAACCGTTAAAAAGCGGCATAAAACCGCCAACGTTATATTCGATTTCCACCAAAAGCTTATTTTGCCGTTCATGGCATAAAAATGACATACATACCAAATATCAAGTCTCTAGCACTTGCTGTTCTTGAGATATCTTGTTCACAGACAGACAGACAAACGGACCAATGGCTGAAACTCGAGATTTGGGCTCTGGGGACCCCAAAACGTGTTTGACATTGAAAACTCGACATCGAAAATTTTAGCCCATTACAATACTTTCCTTTTTATAGGATTAGAAAAGTAAAAAGTTTTTTTTTCTATTATTTTATTTGTGCATGTAATGAATTAATTTATTTTTATTTAGAGCAATTCTTAATTGGTGGCGCAAAAGAGCTCAAATTTCTCATACAAGAGATAAGTCTCGTCATTATACAAGATGGGAAGAAGATTATCAACTACAAGATCCAGGTCGTTTGGCATTATTTGAAGAATATTTGGAAATGGGTGAGTTTCATAGCCCACACCATCTATACTTTCGTATGGTTGGCTCAAACCTCGAAATCGCTCATTGGACTAAAAAACGATCACATCGCGATGAGGTATTTGCGAAATGATCAAACCCCCAAATTCGGCAATTGAACAAGTGTAAAATGCTCNCTCAAATCGCAAAGTAGAAAACAAGGAATACCAGCTTGCGAACTGAACATTTTGTAAAGTGCCAATCTCCGACGAGTTTCCATTCATTTTTGAAATACGGCACTTTCCTCCAAGTTTACCTTCCACAAATTTCCTCATTAATGCGTCATATCGACGTTCTGGTCAATGATAGGAGGCTATACCTTAATTGGTTTAGCAGTGATGCTTCCAAAAAGCTTTTGTTTTTCCATGTAAAATTTAATGGTTCTTACGAGAAGAACGATTTTTCGAAACTTTTAAGTTGATTTATTTATTATACTTAGCGCGCATCTAATACCGAAGTGCGATCTACATGCCAAATTTCAGCCTTCTAGGACGTACCAGTGCGGAGAAATCGCGATGATGTCACGTGAGTGTGTTTCTCTTTTATATATATAGATTCAGAAAAAAACTTGAAAAATTTCATTATGATAATTTTCTCACCGGGCTTCTTAGAAAATCCCGGCCCCGGGGGGGTTCCCCCCATTCCCCCTCCCTCGTCGGGCCTGCCATTAAACTGTGGCCCTCAAAAGCTTTGAACACTAAAATACGTTACTTTCTGAATTGCATAAATGACACAAGTGTCCATCACGGCGTACAGCGGTCAAACGGATTTTTTAATTCACTCTGGGGGATTACGTAGGTATGAACGATTAAAATTACTGTGTCTGTGTTGTACTCTTGGTCATCTCTATTCCTATGCAACAATGCTCTTCTCCTTAAGGACTATGTTCGTTACCGACCGTTGGCTATCATATCGGCAATGAGTTCTCAATCCACAGCCGCGGCAAACAAAGTTTCATTATCTGCTCTCAGATTCTGAAGCTTCCTTCCTCCTCTTTTACCAGCTACTTTTCCTCTAAGAAGTGGCAGATTTACCGTACAAGAAACATAGGCCATGGCCTAGGGCGGCAGAATTCAGGGGTGGAAAAAAATATGGGAATTTTTTTTTTTTTTTTGGTTTTAGCTGCAATGAAAATAGTGTCTATGTTTATACATTTTTCCTACTTTTTACACGATTGAAAATCAGAAAGATACTGCACAGTTTGCATTATACATATAGCAAACTTCAACTGCCGTAAAGCTGTCAAATTGTATCAGAAAGATACTGTACAGTTTGCATTATACATATAGCAAACTTCAACTGCCGTAAAGCTTTCAAATATACGTTCGTGAGCATCTTGATGTTGCGCATTCATGTGCAGTAATTGAAGTGTGAAACGCGTGCGGATAGACATTAGGGATGGGCTAGTCATTCACGAGTCGACTCAGGAGTCGACTCACGAGTCGAACATCTTTTTGAAATGAGTCGACTCTTCAAAGAGTTGACTTACGAGCAGCTTTTTTTTTGTTGACTGATAAAGATAATAACGGCAGAAATATTTTTCCGGGTGTTTGTTGTTTACTGAAGGAAAATGTTCTTTTATTCTGGTGACGTTTGATTGTGATGTCTTTTTAATGTATTCACCAAAGTTGGGGACGTTTATTTGGTAGATTCCCCTTTTGTCAATTGGTTGTATTATGTCTGTCTGTACAAATAGGGCGTTCTTGAAAATTGTCACTCGATAAGAGTCGACTCATATTGGTGAGTCGAGTCGAGTTATGTTGACTCACCTATGTGAGTCGAAAATCCCATCCCTAATAGACATGATTGCGCTTGGCAACAGAGATATTACCATGTCGGCTATACAATTGACAAAACTACTGAGTAAGCACTAACGAATGAAATTATCAAAATCGCAATTTTTGTTGAAATAGAGGCGGCAAGTTCTAAATTGCCTGGGGGCGGCGGAAGTTTGATTCCGCCTCTGCCTCTAAGTATTAGCAAAAGAATATTATATCTCTCTGGATTTCGATTGATATGTCACTCGAAATCCAGAGCTTGAATTTGGTTTTTTATTGTCCTAACTAGGTATTTCCTTTTTGTTTGTTCATTATTTGCAACACAATTGCATTACTTATTTTG